>BCHU01000003.1:1555115-1969235 GCA_001599715.1 Phaeotremella fagi | reverse complement strand
CCCTAACCCCCTAACCCCCTAACCCCCGAAATTAGGGGAAAGGTATTCAAGAGACTTTGTGTCGTTATAGGATTCTCCTTGGAAACTGTGAGGGAGATGACAGACATTTTGTTAAAGCTTTGAGATGAAAAATTAAATGGTTTCAACTTGGAGGGTAAATACCATTTGGTTCTCGGAACAACGAATACTTTGCCTATCACAGGCAGAGCCGAGTTTGGCACACTATGCCAGATCCAGGCTAATATATACACTATAGCGGGATGGAGCTATCAGAAGGTGTTGTTATGCAAGGTGCATCGTGTCTTGTAGGTTTGAACAGTAATTGGCAAGCCGCTGAATAGCCTTCGCTTTCGTTGATAAAGGACCTTGACGCGCGAATTATGAGGTTCTACACTAAACCCCCCGTTGATTTTGTCACCAAAGTTTACACCGACGGTAAATCAACGTAAAGAGCGACGTGATGTTGCCCTTAAGATGTGCGACGAGAAAACTTTCAACCAGCACCACGATGCCAACGCAAATCGCATTATTAGGATCTGGCATCTTTGCCTCGCAGTACTATCTACCAGTGTTGCTTAAATCGTCTGAAGTCACCATACATACTTTATGGTCTCGCTCCCAGCATTCCGTCGAAAAGATCAGAACTCAAGCTGTGAAAGATGGCGTCGTTCCAAGTATTCAATGGGGCGACGAGGGTCTGGAAAACTTGCTTCAAGACAAAACAATCCAAGCGGTTATAATGGTTCTCCCCATCCCATCTCAACCAGACCTTATTGTTCAATGCTTGCGAGCGGGGAAACATGTTCTGAGCGAGAAGCCAGTTGCAAAGGACATTGACACCGCCAAGACTTTGATCAAGATCTATGAACAAGAGTTTAAACCTCTAGGGCTGGAGTGGAGGGTTGCTGAAAGTGAGTTGCTTGATGAATCCGCTAACGCTGTAGATTTTGCACACGAACCTCTTGTTCGCAAGACGAAAACTATTCTCGAGAATTCAGCCATGGGCCCAGTACTCTACTGGCAACAGCAGCAGGAAATCTGCGTTATTGAAGATTCCCCATGGCATGCTACTGAATGGAGATCCGTTCCAGAGTATCAAGGAGGTAGGTTGGAGATTGGGCTAGTCTGACCAAAGGCTTCATTCTCGATGGTGGTGTTCACATGACGGCTCTACTCCGTCTAGTCTTGCCCATTCCACCCTCTCGGATCCTCAGTTCAGCGACGTTACATCGCATTCATCTTGCTCCTCACGACACGGTCATGGCGATCGCGCTTCCAGAACAGTACATTCAACCGTACGAATGGAGAGATAACGCGCCGCCTCGAGATCACTCTAAAATCCCCGTCGCTTCTGGGATGTCTGGTCCAACAGGTACAATATTGTTAACTTGGGCGAAAGCTCAACAGCCGTTGTTTATGGGAGAACGTCCTGGAGCAGATTTCACCATGGATATTCAATGTCTCCATGGTCGTGTCAGAATCCAGACTCGTGACTCAAAATGGATCGTTCAAATCACAGCAGAGGAGAACAGTGGTATCGAAACAGAGAATATGGAGAGTAGCATACTTGGCCTCGGTGTCGAAGTCGACATGTTTGCTAGAGCCGTTCGTGGGGTCAAAGAAGAGAACTATGGTCAACCACGAGACTGTTTATGGGATTTAGCTGTTATTCAAGCACTTCTTACGAGTGATGGGAAGGAGATAGCCTTGGAGGAGCTCATTGGAAAAGAGATTTCATAGTTACGTAGAGTTTGTGATGCACGTCACGTACCGGTATATGGATCGTCGCGCAAATCCCAATCGACTGCCAACGCTGTTGCTGATATTCAGCGGTACTGTCATAAACGTTTAGTACCTAGTCTGGGTACAACGGAACAACCGTTAAAAGAGCGATAAACAACGACCTTGGCAGCGAGGATCGGTGTAACCCCATCGGTGCTCGGTGAAAATACAGATCAAAGTCCGGGGTTGCTAGGTATAAAAAGCGGGGCCTAGTTTTGACTCTTTGTCCGCAACAACAACATGCAACACGAAATTGAAACCCCAGTGGTCCCCACATTCGATGACAAGATGAACATCACCGAGATTGAAAACGCCAAAGATCCAAATAACGTTGTGTTGGAAACAAAATTTGCTTGTGAGTTGTGATGTAAACGCCTTCCTGACCAACAGCTCTCACGCGTCTTGATGCTGTAAAGCAGTTCTGGAGGTGTTTGATATTTGTGTCCTTCGCCAGCTGGGCAGCTCTAAACGATGGAGTGAGTGCTTAACCATATTGTGACCTAACAGAACAGTTTCAACAACAAGTAAGTACACGCCCAAACACACCGTTTACCCGTTAGCTCCCTGGAAACGTCGTCCCTCTGGAAGGTTTCGTTCAGACAATGGCCGACACTGTCCTTGATGGGGTTCCAACGATCAGCGCCCAAGTTATCAGTTTCTGGGGAGGGTTCGGAGCAGTTGCTCAACTCTTTGGCCAATTATGGGGAGGTTTCATCTCCGATTACATCGGTCGAAAGGGTGCAATGTACATGTTTAATGCTACCTTTCTGCTTGGATCAACCATCGAGATTATTTCATCAAACTGGAAAGTTTGGATGGGAGCCGTGGTCATTCAAAAGCTGGCTATTGGTCAAGCTCAAAGTGTTCTCATCATCTACGTCTCTGAGATCGCTCCTTTCCAGCTTCGAGGTTCTTGTATTGCCGCCTATCAACTATTCCTCGCAGGTGGACAGCTTGTCGGCTCTATCGCTAGTCAGATTGTTCAATCCTCTGACCCTTACAGCTGGAAACGACTGATTGCGTCAGAGTATATCTTCACAGGGGTATGTCTACCGTGTGATCGATTCTGATTCCTTAGGTCTTTTGTTTGATGCTTCCCTTCTTGCCTGAATCACACATCTATCATATCAGAAAAGGAAACGAAACTGCTGCCAAAAAGTGTATGCTTCGTCTTTATGACACTGCTTCTGATTACGACGTGGTGAGTAAACCCCGTTAGAAGTATAACTGAACACTACCCAGGATCACGAGTATCGTGTTGTCAAAGAACAAATGGATTATGCGGAACAAGCGGCTAGATCTCTTGGCAGCTCCAGTTGGTTGGAATTGTTCAAAGGATCCAATCTACGCCGAACGATTGCAGGGACAATCGGAATCTGCTCACAACCACTGAGTGGTACACCGATTGTGTTTAGTTACTCGACCTACTTTGTGAGTATGTCTATATACATTCAGCTGATATCCAAAGTTTGCTGTTGCTGGTCTTCAAAACCCATTTTTGGTCACTGTAATTGTGTACGTAATGTCACTCCGATCCCAGTCAACTCTAACACTGTTTAGCTTCACCCTTTTACTTTTCTTCATCATCGTCGCCATGGGATTAGTCGAAACTGTCGGTCGTCGTCCTCTTCTACTCGGTGGCTGCATTGCCATGTGTCTACTCAATGTTGGTTTTGGTGCATCCGGCAGTGTGACTTCCGATGCGTCAGGTAAAGCAGCTCTAGCCATGTTGCTTCTATGGGTCATCGCGTATGCCCTCTCCAGTGCACCAGTTGGATTCGTCTCCGCTGGTGAGACATCAACCCCAAGGCTTCGTGCAAAGACTACGGCAGTGGCAATGGGAGGTTACTTGGTTATCAAGTGAGTGGTACAATTGGTTACCGCTGAACTCAATCAGTGTCATCTTTTCATGGTCGGTACCATACATGATTTCTCCAACCGCCGCAAACATGGGAGTCAAAGCTGCATACGTTTTCGCAGGGTTCCTGGTGCCCACTATCGTCATGATATATTTCTTCTACCCAGAGGTAGGTTACGTGGGATCGTTGGAATTGAATAATAACTGACACCTGAACAACAGACCACTGGCCGAACCTATGTAGAGCTTGACGATCTGTACAATCGAGGAATTCCTGCTCGTAAATTCAAGTCCACGACCACCAACGTCGAAGCCTCAGGTTTGAAGATTGGAGCATTGGCTACTCATAGGATCTAGGTTGGCATTTGGCCGGGGATACGAAGAAATTTAGGAACGGCGATTGGTTTGTTTTTATTTTAGTCTTCAACTTTTTAGTTCTGCGCGTTGTCATCTATGTAAAGTGAATCTGCAAGTATGCCATGGTGCCACATCAGATCACGCCGATATCGCTGTTTATCGCTGAAATAAACACTACACCAAAACAACTTATTCTAAATCAATCTTCTCATTCCATTCATCCCGGCCCGTCTACATGAATCAACTGCCAAAACCCACTCAAAGACAAGCGTAAGTGGATAGTCGAGGATACTTTACTTCAGCTGACATCTGTAGATGTATTGCGTGTCGGATTCTAAAAGTTGGTAGGAAACGAATCCTGTTGCTGACCCTTTTAGGTCCGCTGTCTTGATAATGAAGATCAGTCTAAACCTTGTAGGCGGTGTCGTGAGTTGAGAACGTCACAAAAGTACTGACAGTAGAACGCTTGACATTGCAATGCGATTATTCGAGACAGAAGCGTGGTCGCAAGTGGGTCAATCACGTCACAAGTCCTTTGCTGATAAACCACAGAAAGGGCTCTGATAAAGACACAGTCAATTCTACCAACTCGACACACAAAGATGCCTCCAACATCATACAACCCGCTGCTCCTGCAACCATCTTGGATACCAGTGTTCCCCCTTCAATGTTGCCGTACAATCAAAACCCTTCCCATAACGAACTACCTTTTCTGCTGCCAGAATACACCGATAGCCAGGTTTTCAACTTTCCATCAGCACAAGACGACATGACGCTGGATACCCAAGTTCAAGTCGATACAAACATTGATGTTTCAGAGTATCTCGATCCTCAGGAGCGGTTGACCGGGAATCTCCGCACCACCAGTTCACAGATTGTCAGTACACCTGGTTCGTCTTCATCGTCAAGGGGAGCAAACATGCAGTCTACATATGAAGACCCAGGTGGGTTAGCATCAAGAGTGGGACTGATAAATAGTGACACTTCACCTTTTGAGTATCATGGAGGCTGAAAGCTTGGTTTCACTGTAAGTCTAGAACCTGGACCTGCTAATGACAGCTTCATCGCCAACCTGAACCCAATGATAGCTCTTTTAGATCCTCATTGTATGTAGGCCTTTGTTCCTGACTTACGAAATAGTGCACACCACCTCGTTCCTTCGAAATACTTCCTCGGTACTCTTCACAGCTGTTCTCGCGGCGTCAAGTAAATTTTTCAAAAAGGACCTCTACTCTCTTCTGCTGAATCATGTCCAGACGTCAGTTACTCGCGCGATCACCGCGGGAATCTGTAACATCGGTTTGATTCAAGCTCTTATGGTGTTGGTCTATTGGAAGGCTCCAACGGATCGAACAGCATGGATCAAGATTGGGATCGCCATACGTTTGGGGTATCAACTGGGTTTACATGTCGTTCAGAAACGAACTTTACCTAGTGATTCTCGACAAGCGAGGCTGACTTTGGTAGGTGACGAGGAAGTGTGAGTTCTAATACTACAGGAAAAGGAGAGAACATGGCTTTGTGAGTTTTGTGTTTTGAACCACTCTTACGCTAGGTCTATACTGTAAGTATAAAGTACAATCATATATCTTACTGCTCAACAGGTTTTGATCGAATGTGAGTCAACCTCCATCTCCTCTCTCACATCCAGGTATAGTCGCACTTTTGGTCTTCCACCGACGATCAGGTTGGAAGAGATTCGCCCGGTATGTCCTTGATTGAGTCCGACACTGACCTACCCAGGCCGAAGCGTGGATTGTTGAGCACCAACATTTGAATGTAGCAGTGGATACTCATTTGGGTTGTAGCTACGAGTAAGCTTTCGTGTAAACTCACTGATTGCAGCGATATCCAGCTCAACGACATGCTGGCTAATCATGTAATGGTCAACAAAGAGTCGACACGGCTTTTCTTACTGGACATGGTTGACAGATTCGTGGCGTTGGGACAGAAATGGTTTAGTGACTCAACGCGTGGGTAGTGAATTGAAACCCAACTAACCTATTAGTCACGACCATGTTCACTCTGAAAGAACGAAACATTATCAAGTGGTACAGTCTCAGTGGACTCCTGGACGTTCACAACCGTTTGCTTGATGATTCCCAAAGCTATGCAAAGGATCTAGAGTCGTGTCTGGACGTTGTAGCACAGATTGTTCAACAGATAGAGTTAGTGACGGCAGACAACTCTTTGCTGTATTTGCAAGACGTTGCGGCGATTCTGATGACACGTTTGGGTATTTTCCTACACAAGGTGGGTAAACTATCATCTCGTGCTAACCATTAGGTTTTCTGGCGTCTGACGTCAAGGCGGAAAACCCTTGTCATTCTTCAACTTAAACAACTAAACTCTTTCTCAAACAAAGCTTCCGGAGAAGACGAGCAAAGTGCAACGGCTTTCGTAGCACGCTTTATTCGTCGAGTTCTCGCTACGATAGAGACCGAAACGAGGGCACCCAGCCGTTGCCATTCTCCTTTACAATTCCCTTTGACCCAAACAGAGATCTTTCAAGGTGTCGAGGAGCAAGATGAACCGTTTCTGCTCGAGCTTGTAAGTGTCACACTTGTGTCCATCTGATCATTAGCAAAACATCCTCAACGTGCCAACGACGTTGTCTTCTGAAGTTATGGCATTCGATGATCAATATTGGTTAGTTTGCATCACCTTCAACATTAAACTGATGTCCCCAAAGGCAAGACATGATTTCCGCTGCTGCACCTCTGCAAGGGACGTCTGCGTTTTTTAGTTAGTTTAGCCAGTTCCTGCTTGTAGACGAAGATGTGATTCTTAAACAGCGATCGGTGATCGGTGAAATGAGGCTTCTTAACATACATTTGTTCCGTCTTCTTTTCGCTTCTCTAAGCAAAACACGACATGTACGATTTCAAAGGAGCTAAGGTGCTGAACGTTGCAGTGAGTCTACCTTGCCATGTACGCACTGACTGCAGTTGGTGGGAGTGGGAGAGGTTGCAATGACAACTCACGTGGGCCTTGAACTCTAGTCTGGACTCACATTTCAGCTTCCAACCCTCCTTCTATGTTCACATCTTTACAAAGTTGTCGCTATCATGGACGTGTCACAGGAGGCCTTGAGGCATTGTACTCAAAAGTTCTCGATTCCAGCGGCATACACGAATCTGCAAGTCAGTGATCGTTTCAAACTGACATCTTAGAGACGACATGTTGGCAACTAGTATCGAAATTGATTTGGTGATGATCTTGAGTGCAAAGTGAGTCGAGACCTTCGACACAGACACTTACCTCAGTGTATACCACGTGAGTCTTGAAGCTACCCCTCTCACAGCTAGGTTCCGCAAGCGGTACAATGTCTCCAAGCAGGAAAACATGTTTTCATCGAGAAACCAATGTCTCTAACTACCAGTGGAGCTGATGAGATCGAAGCGGCACGAATTGCGAGTGGCAAAGTGGTGTTTGTCGGATATATGAGACGGTATTCGACGGCTTTTCTGAGAGTAAAAGCAATCGTAGAGCAGATCAACCAGAGTGACATCAACTATGGTAAGAGGATTTTCGCCAATATAAGTTTACACATCCAGTTCGAGTCAGAGATATCATCGGATCGGTGAGACAAGGACGCGTTTCGAGTTGACCTATTTAGAACGAGTTCTTTGTTGAACAATCAGGATCGTTCCCAAAAAGGTTTACAGGTTTGTCCTCACCTGAATTAGCTAACAAATAGACATCCCTTTGGAATCAGTTAACCAACGCACCGCCCTTTCAAACGCAGTTTACACAGAGGTACTTGGAGAACTTAGCAACGACCCCAGATACCAACGATTCTGGGATCTTGCTCATGGTTTGGCAACACACGATCTCAGTGCTCTGCGAGAGCTATTTGGAATGCCTCAAAAGGTGATCTCCGCTACCCTCAGCCAGAACGGTTTGTTTCTGTTCGTTCTTTTGCAATAGTGAGTTGCTGAGTTCGATCTCGACTGATTTCAAGTGAATCATTTGTCTGTTTCTACGAGGTAGGAGGTACAATCTTCACTTCTCACTCGCTCAGATGGGCATCGACAACGTCAAGCAGTTCGATGCTCATATCGAAGTCTACTCTCAAAACAAACATGTCAAGGTGACGTATGATACGTGAGTCTGAAGCTCAAACCATCTAACCCCGCAGTCCCTACATCAAAGGTCTACCTATCGTGGCGACCATAGTGGGGACTTGCGAGAACGGTGACCACTCTGTCGAAACCATACGACCAACATTTGAAGACTGCTACACTCTAGAGTATAAGGAGTTGTACGAAGCTATAACAGGTAGTCAGGGAGTGAAAACAAATCCTTTAGATGGTGGGTATCGGTTCTGAAAATATCTGACTCCAAAGCCAAGCAAGATACCGAGATTATCTCGATGATCTTTGATGCATTGGTCAAAGGTTGAGGTGGGGAAACAAAGGTTGAGGAGGTCCCCATAAATAGTTATATCTCATGCAACTATACAAACTCCAGAGTTCTACCAGTGTCATAACTCTCTCTGGCCAATTCCATAATCTTCAGACCGTCTCTGGATTGTTTAGGGTTGACCACTAACGGTCCTTCCCCTCGTATCGCCGTGGCCAAGTCGATGTAGTAATCAGCGCCTCGACCCCGTTGACTCTTGATCTTTCCTGACCAAACGTCGCCGCCCCATAACTCGTGATACAAAGTTTGTCCCTCGTCGACCTTGGTCTTGGTGTTGAGAACACCCCAACGCTCTTCGTCCTCCCATCCAAGTCGTTCATCGTCCAATTGCATCCCGTTGACTCGCTGCTCCTCTTGAGGATCCTCCCCTACCTTCAGGAAAGTTCCGGTGCGACCACGAATAAAGTAGCGAAGTTGGTTGGGCATGACAGATACAACCTCGGTCGAAATGATCACCTGAAGGTTTGGATGTGTCTCGTCGTATCTGAGGACAATCATGTAGGTGTCATCGGTTTTACTCTGGATCCCTCGGAGAGCTCGGTAGAAACCAGTAACATGCGAGGGTAAACCAAACAGTTGCAAAGCTTGATCGATTGAATGACTGCCTATCCCAAACATCAATCCGTCTCCTGGGGTATAGTCGACGTTCTTGTCCGCTGTTGCCCAAGAGGCAAAATTGACATCGTAGCGTATTTGAGCAGAAGTGATTTCACCGAGCACTCCAGATTTGACAATCTTCTCTGTCGTTCTAAAGCAAGAATCGTATCGACGACCTGTGGTAAGCGTGGTAGAGAACCCGACTTACTTTGAAAGACGCTCATGATCTTACCACTCGCTTTTTGAGCTTCCAACACAGCGTCTGCCTCTTTGACACTCATCGCAAAGGGCTTTTCGACAATGACTAGAGTTAGTGTTGAATCAACTCAGACCTACCATGCTTGCCCGCCTCCAACGATTGAATACACAACTCGGCATGACTCGCACCAGGAGTTACCACAACTACCAAGTCTACCACTGGGTCTTTAAGCATCTCCTCCATTGAGGAATATCGTATAGCCTTTGGGTAGTCATCCGTGCAACTTGGTCCAGGTTTCCCGGTGCGTTTGTCGATTGGGAACGCTTGTCTTTGAACAAAAGCGTAAATGTTGTAACCGTCAACAAGTTGGATAGCAGGGAGGTGGAAAGTGCGAGTGGTGTACCCGTAGCCTACAAAGGCGACGTTGATTGGTTGGGAAGACATTGTTGTGTAGAAAGGTTATAACAAGGCCAAAGTTACAACCAAGCTTATATAACACCCCGGTGTGGGAACTCCGATGTATCCATCGGGCTTTTCGACGACGCTGTTTTGTTCTCTGGTGTGACGCTGTGCGCGGTGTTTACTTGTCTGTATCCGGTGTTTGATTCACCGAGCTTTTGATTTAACCAGGATTTGACGATGCCTGTGTTGCAACTATTCCCATGCCAATCAATATCGAACAGAATTTTGTGACTCTTTCTTTACCTCAGGTGAGCCTCGCTGTCATATCACTCTAACCCTTAGGGCGACTCGGCAAAAGTCTAGTAAGTCGAGTGCCATGCTTACCTGACATGTAGCCTCCTAGGATGCAACTGTGTATCATGGAAGACTTCAAATGGGCAGGAGAGATTGTTCTTGAGCCAGAGCGACATGGACGGAAAATCTGAGGTACGTCGAGAAGGGACCCTTCTGACGTTCACAGGCAATGGGAGGCATTCCAATTGGCTATGTAGGTTGATATCAATTCTCGCTGACCCCAGCCCAACTTTGGCTTTGCTCCGTCTCATCAAAATGTTCGCGACGATCCTACGCTTAGATACCACGCAAGTGTCATGACTAAACACGGCTTCGCTTCGTCAGTACGGTGGGAGTATAAATCCACTCTCGCAGATCAAGACGATAAAGTGGAGGTGAGGTTTGAACTACCTTTCGAAAACTACCACAAGGCCTACCCACACACCTTTACCACGGCTTACACCTTGACACTTGAGAAGAACAAGTTGACCTCGACGTTACACGTCAAAAATCTCCCAAACGCTGAAGAGGATTTCAAATTCAAGTGTTTCATGCATACATGGTTACGCTGCCCCAGTTTGATCACCAGTTCAATCAAGATCCAAAAGGGTGTCAACTATATCGACGAATTGGATGGATTTCGAGGAAAGGTCTGGGACGGTGAGGACTTGGTTATAAAATCGAATACCGCGAGGTGAGCAAAGTACTGGACAGACTGACTTTTAGAGACTTTTATGGTGTCAAAGAACCAATAATCTTACAAACAGAACTAGGTCAGGTCGTGATAACACTCGAAAAATTTGAAGAGTAAGATTGGCTTCGAACCAAGAGCTAACGTCCAGCTTTGCCCTCTGGCAACCGGTAGAAATTGGTCCCCTGGTCGTTCCCAGTATCTCAGCGAAAGAATGGGTAAGTTTATGTCTGATAATAGCTGACTCCAGGATCAAACCGTTCTTATACAACCAGGCAATTTCTACGATTGGCAGTATGTCAAACCTGGTGAGGAATACGCTGGGTCCCAAATTCTTTCCATACGAAACGAGGGTACCAATGTATAGTTTTGTACAGTCTACGTTTTTTATTCCTGAGGTACAGGTACCATTGTATAGTTCATATGCACAACGTTCCTATCCCACCTGACCATCCTGTAAAGGCACAGTTTCCACCCTATTTCGCTTTGCTATCACTGGTACCGAGCGGAAACTGAACAATGAGATAACCGCAGCCAAGATAGACACTCCGAAACACAACCAGCCAGCAGCACGATAACCATACATGACAGCGGAGGGGTCGTTGACGTCGACGCCATGGCTACTGGCATAGCTACCGCTCGCAGCGCTTTGAGCGGAAGAACACGCTGCCAGACCGATACATGTCGCCAGTCGAGTAGTGACGTTGAAGAGGCTCCCAGCGAGTGCTGCACGTTGCGGCCCAACCGAGTTGCAAGCGAACATTTGTATAGCAGGAAAGAAAACGTCCGGTCCAACAATTAGAATCAACGTAGGCAACATTCCTCGTGCATAGATCCAGTTCACATCTTGCAAAGCAAATAGTGCACACGCTCCAGCCCCGAGTAAACTCCCACCCGAAACGAGGTATACCGGTTTGACACGAGCTACCAGGAAGCCTCCAAGAATGTTGGCGGCGAGACCAGCAGCTACCATGGGGAGGAATCTAATCGAGGTTTGAATTGGGGTGGCCGATTGAATCTCTTGAAACACCAAAGTGCAATAATAAGTCAACGCGTTGAATGCCATCCAGCTGAACAAAACACACGCCAAAGCTGGAGTAAACCCAGGCATGAACCAGATACTAGGAGGAATCAGAGGTTCACGGAGAGTCGGAGTGTCGACCACTGATCCAGTTGTTACAAGTGTCGATACCGCCAAAGCGTCACGAGCTTGTCGATACATTTTAATGATTGTCAATCCAACTTTTATTCTTTGACGATTGAGACCTCGATACTCCCACAGAAAGAAACACCCAATGAAGCCAACAGCAATAGGTAGGAGGGTTACAACTCCAGGAGCTTTCCATCCTTCCGAGTTGGTTCCAGCGAGTGTAAGAGCGAGGGTGAACCCAACCAACCCTCCGGTACTGAGAAAAGCTCCTAACCAATCAAAGTTCTGCATCGACATTGGGCGTTCAACAACGACATCTTCCATCGGTGCTCTAAGCAATACCCCGTCCGATGGAATGAAAATAAAACCCAAGACCCCAAACAGAGCACAAGCGACCGCAGAAACGACAAAAATCACAGCCTGATGTTCAGCGAAAATCCCTCCGAAAAACAATCCAACAATGAATCCTAACACGAGACGTCAATCTTGCGTCACACCCCACCACTCACCCACCGGTTGACCAGCCCCAAGTGCAGCAAAAGCTCCATTCTTGAACGAACCATCAGGTAACCCATGAGAAAGCATCCCAGTTGCAGCTGGACTGAGTAACGACGCGCCTATTCCCAAGATAGCAGAAAGAGCAATAAACGCGTTGGCGTTATTACACAACGCTAAAGGGATTGAAAAGACAGCCATCCATGTGTTACCGATGAGAAAAGCTGGTCTACGACCTATACTGTCTGCCAGTCCTCCACTGAGTAATAGAAACGCCCCGTTGACCAAAGAAAAAACACCCAACGGCCATTGCAAATCCAAGCCCTGCAGACCGATCTTTTGACCAATTGTAGGTAACGCGATTGTCAAAGCTCCATTGATATAAGTGGGTACAATTGTAGCCCCAGCCAAGCTGGCTACTGAAATGATTGTTCGAGAGAGTTTGATAGAGGTCATAGAGGTAGAGAGGAAAGGAGTCTAAGGGATGTAGAAATGTTGGGGTGAAGCGGAATCTGTGCCACGTTTACATGCGTCATCTGAGGTACATCAATTCTCATCCCATCTTGACTTCTTCCACAACTACAATGACTCCAAGATCAATCCTTTTCATTTTTACTTCAGCTGACAAGGTTCTAGACGGAAAAGTAAGTCCGGAAGTTATCCTCACTGATTGGTTAGCCTGTAGGATGGTATCTTCCAGAAGCAGCTCATCCCTACTACAAGCTTTCACCGACCTTCAACATCGTCGGAGCTTCACCAAAGGGAGGTGAAGCACCTGTTGATCATGACTCTGTCGAAAACTTTACAGACGATGAGAGTAAAAAGTTTTTAACCGATCCTGCTGGGATGAAGATCTGGAAGGAGACCAAGAAGTTGACAGAAGTCAAGGCTAGCGATTTTGAAGCGATTTTCGTGGTTGGAGGAGTAGGTCGTTACGTGGATAAGCTGACCTCCAGCACGGTCCTTTGATGGATCTCGCAGTTGACAAAGACTTTAAGCAACTAACTGAAGATTTTTATGCTGCTAAAAAGGTACGTACCACAGTACGATTCCACTCACCCCCAGCCCGTCGCTGCTGTTTGTCACGGTCCTGCCGCCTTCAACATTTCCAACAAACCTGGAACGTCTGAACCTCTCATTTCTGGAGTCACCTTTACTGGATTCTCCAACTCTGAAGAAGCTCAAACCCCTTACAACGATTTCGTCAACATCCTACCCTTCAGTCTCGAGGATAGGCTCACTTCACTCGGTGGTAAATTTGTCAAAGGTGACGATTGGGGAGTTAAAGTTGTTTGGGATCAGGGAATCTTGACTGGTCAGAACCCTGCATCTGCTGGACCCCTTGCGGATAAGTTGAAAGAGATTTTAGGTTAGAAGATTTGGCTATGAGAGATTTAGGCTCCAAACTGAGAACGATGTACTGTCAAATGAAGTGGAACTTTGCATCATGTATCGAAGGATCAGTTGCAACTAGTACTCTGCGATACACTCGATCTCGATCACAGCTCCACCCCAAAGCTTACCAGCTTGAGTACAGGTTCGAGCTGGTTTAGGGGTTGGTGTGAAAGCCATGAAGACTTCGTTAAAGTCTGAAAGAAGTCAGTAATCCTACAAAGTATTAACATACCATCAAATTTCTCAATGTCACCAATCAAAACTATTTTCATCAGCAAAGAACATCGTGAGCATGGACCTACCATTGAACTTGACAACTTTTTCTAAACTGGAACCTCCAATCTCTAAAACGCTCTTGAGCTTTCCAAGAGACTCCAACTGGGTTTATCAGCAAACGTCAACAGCCAACATCTTAGCTAACACTCACAGTAGCAGCCTTCATGTCACCGAAACCTAACTGACCACTGCAGAACATGAGTCCGGGCGCTTTGACTGCGGGAGCTATTTTTGATAAGCCCAATCACCTGTTCATGACTCACAGTTGTGTGGTTTCAAAGGAAACGTTTCTGAGTAGACGACGTTAATTGTCATAGTGGAAGAGTTGATGTGGGTAAGATGATACGGAAAATCACTTCAACGTCTTATATCTGCATGGTAGCGTCTAACTCGCTACACAAACATATCCCAAATGAAATACCCATTTCTCTGACGTAAACAATTACGAGAGACATTCGGGTCTGTGTGAATTTGTAAATTACGCCTCTTTTTTGGGAGATACCCGACTTTTGAACCAAACATCACCATGAACAGTTGGCAAATCGATAGCTCGACAGCTCCCGAGGAACCGACAGCTAATCATGATTTCTGGAAGGCTATTGTTCTTATATATTCCAACCTCATCCTTCAACACCTCCCAACAACCAACAATGGCAGCTCCATACGAACCCCCTACCCCTACACAACCACAACCAGAAATCCCTGCTTGGGCCCCTCCACCAGCTACAACTGTTGTCGATGTCGATTTCGCAAAGTTGAGAACAATCGAGTTGAGTCTACTGGACAGTCCGGATGATATCATTGTTCAAAAATTGATCAACACTGCCAAAGCCGCAATTCAAGAAGACGGTTTCTTGTACTTGACAAACTACGGGGTCAGTCTTGAGCAGGTATGTAGTTCATTTTGAGCTCGCACGCCTACTTATCCGTCCCAAGCTCCACAGACAATTCGCGATTGGCCAGTATACTCACGCAAACATCACGGAGGAGGAAAAAGAACGCCTGTGTTGGAACCCTGAAAGTGGGAGATATGCAGGTTACAAGGCTCCTTTCGGATGGAGAGTGAGTATTAGTCAAGGCATTAGATCTGACCCATAGCGAGCTAAAGGTGCGAAGGACGGAATCGAACAGTTCAACTTCTACAAAGATCAATTCGCTTCTCTCGACATGGTCCCTGCATGTTTGCACCCCTTTATGGATGAAATCGCTGCTTTCGTCGTCTACCTGACTCAATCAGTCAACCGAAGATTACTCAAGTTGTTCTCTTTGGTGCTCGAAATGCCAGGAGACTGGTTGTACGAAAACATTCAAAGTCGAGGCGGAGTAGTAGCCGACAGTTACTTTCGCCATGCGTTGTTTAGACCTCTCACTGAAGAAATCAAAAACCTCGGAGGTGGTGCGTTGAGAATGAATGGGTGAGCGAAGACTTGACAGAGCTAACCCCAGCCACACCGATTACGGAACTACTACCCTTCTCTTCTCTGTTCCAGTTTCATCCCTTCAAATTTGGGGACGGGACAACAAATGGAGATATGTTGCTTACAACCCTGGTGCCCTTGTTGTCAACATAGGTGAGACACTTGAAAGTGAGTAGTCTTCCATTTTGGATCTAACACCAGTCATCTCCGGTGGTCACTTCAAAGCAACCAGACACAGAGTCGTTGCTCCTCCTGACGATCAAATGACTTTTGAACGTCTATCTTTGGTATTGTTCAACTCTTCAGAGAGTGATCTCAGAGTTCAGCCCTGTGCAGGTGAGTTGGTGCATACTGCGTCACTGACAATTACGTAGAATCACCTTTGCTTAAACGTGAAGGTTGTATCGAAGAGCAAGGTGTCTACAAGGAATTCAAAGCTCTCATGGACAAAGGGTTGCCTGTGAGTGTCATGATTGTGAACTTTGCTAACACTCCCAGGTCCCCACTAACAAGGAGTGGAGAGAGAGTCAAATCGCCAGAATCCGTCAAGTTGCGGACAACGCTAAACTCAAGCGTGTGATTGTTGACGGAGTTGAATTCTCAGAGGAAGAGTATAACGGAGTCAAAGTGTTGCTTCCAATTTAGACATCCTGGATATATTTACCGTCTTTTGTAGAATACAATTCTGCATATGTTTAGAATAGTACAAAATTCTGGTCCATCCCTAGTAGATCATTCAATATTGCTTCATCTTGTTGAACGTTCCATACATGAGGTTGAGTTTCTGGTCGAGTCTCTGACTGCCTTTCCGGCTGTAAAATACGAATCATGTTGACAGAATTCATCCTTTGTGACCTCGCCTGTTCGGTCGGTGCACTCTCTGCCCATGATGCAAGCACGTCAGCTCCTCGATCGAGCCAGCCCAAGCTGTCTTCAGTTTTAGTGTCGTCGTATACTTTAGCCTGGATCAGAGTTGAACAAGCTATATGAATCAGCCTCGATACACTGCTCAACTCACTGATTGCGTAAACAATGTTTGACATTGTGTCTAGGAAGAATTGACCATCCCCTTCGGCCCATAGAATCGTCTCCTCAGCTCGCTTTATTAGATCCGCTTTTAATTGTTTAGATGGACGAAAAGTGATATGGGGTGCTAGTGCCCGCTTTGGCCATAGGAGTGGGTGCAGAAACGTGAACTGTAGAGTCAACAATTGACACTGCATCTACTCACCATTACTGTTGTTATTGAAGCGTTGAGTATGCCTTTCGATTCGTAGATAGGAAAAGTGTCATATAGAAAGATGTCCGGAAGCGAATCTATCCACACTGTGAAATTATTTTGCCAAAGTAGGAGTGCAACGTCATCAGTTCGTGAGAGTCCAGATGGGCTACAGACCAGGATGTCTAACTGATCAGCTTGTCAACCCTATAACCTACATGCTTGCCCCAGAAAGTCAGCCAACGTTCTCAACTCGCAAAAGAAGCTAAATGACGGTGTAAAGGTTAACGGTTTCAGAGGATCAACGTGATCTGGATACATTGAAGGTAGTGGTGCATCCGTTTCAGCCAGGTTGATTGTCAAAGGCTGACCAAGGCGGAGCGAGAGCCTAAACAGGTCAATGCGATTCATGGAATAACCTACCATCTGTCCGCACTGACACATGCACCCCAGACGCGATGCCGACGATGTCGTTGAGCTTTGGGGACGACTTTAACAGAGACGTTTCGATGTAATCCCTAATGGTCAGTGGTGTCTTCTTTTGACTCACAATTTCCATCGCCATTCTAATCCCCGTACCAGTTCTGCGCCAAACCAAACTCTCAGCAGTTCTCGTTTCCCATGAATGCAGATCATCCGATAAACTCAGCAACGTAAGCACTTGAACGTTGGAGAGACTTGTTGAGAAGATTCGAGCCATCTCAGTGCCTTTCAGTAGTCCATGGAGGGTGTGTAAAACTGACATTCTGATTTGGGCAGGGACGCTTCGTGATAGCGCAGCTATTGCGCACAGGATCACACGAACTATTCTTGGGATTGGAGATGGTGGAGCTGAGTTGGGATCGTGGTGTGACCATATCCGATAGTAAGACTCTTGTGGGCCTTGTGGTCCCAGACTCTCAGTGACGGTGACCACGGGACAGATTGGAATGATTCGTAAACGACATGTTTTTAGTACTACCAGATCAGCAAAGTCTAACCTGGAACTCAATCTGACCTACGATCTTCAAGAACCGACTCTGAACCGACCTCCTGTGTTAACCTCTTCGAAGCTTTCGTAAATGCACAAGGAATCAAGCTCCCTTCCGCCAGAGCAGGTGGAAATTCCCTTCCAACCAAACAGCCAGAATCTGCGTTTTCACCAAAAGCTTCTCTATAAAAATCGTTGTTCTCGTCGTGTGTTCGAAACCGCTTGACGGAACGGGATGTACCATGGGCATAGATAAGGTTGACCAAACTAGTTCGACCTACAGTCAGTCATGCTCCAAGCCATGTCCTACCTAAATAACCAGGCTCAACACCCTGCTCAAGTTCTTCGGCCTCGTCCACCAGCTTGGTCACGTTTCTGGGTCTTTCGTCCTGACTGTCAGTTTGAGTACGCTTATGGCTGAACCACCTTTGGAGCAGGAGCCTGCTGCTCGCAGGATATGTTATATTTCACGCAATGTTCACATGGCCCCTCTGAGGTAGAAAATTCGCATCTGAGAAGGTCAGCGACGCGGCGCGGGTTGGTTCAACGCACCGAATTCGATGCAGTCGACAGTAATCACAAGCCCTTGCAGTTCGACGTCTTTTGATTGGTCGCTCCATTCCGTAGAAAGTGTATGGTTGTTGAAGATGAAAGTATTCGGGGTGATTGAGACGCCCGAATACCACTGGAACTCTTGTATTGTCACCAACTCAATTTCTTATCGCAGAATAAAGGGTCACTGTTGGCTTGGTAAGGGTTTCGATATCTCGAGTAAAATGATTGGTCCGATTAAGGGCGTCGTGCAAGCAGAGCTGCCGTTACTAAGAGGCGTTTACCCGACAGAGACCCGATTGTATCTTTCCAACAACACATTGAAGATGAGAGATTGATTTTGACATATATATATAACGGTAATGGAGCAACATGAAGAGTTTGAATCATCAGTATTCTTCAGCATCCACCATGTCCTCTCCACAAAGTAACTCTGACGAGAAAATCGCCCTTCCAGATGACAAGATCTTGGTCAACGAAGTCCATGACGAGGAATGGACAGCTGAAGACGAGAGTTTTGCTCAAAAAGCCTTGACAAAGCTTGATTTCACTGTCATCCCTGCCTTTTCCGTAAGTCTAAAGTAGCAACATGTGC
The DNA here is from genome assembly GCA_001599715.1 of Phaeotremella fagi. NCBI lineage: Eukaryota > Fungi > Basidiomycota > Tremellomycetes > Tremellales > Phaeotremellaceae > Phaeotremella > Phaeotremella fagi. Next base: position 1,950,521 of record BCHU01000003.1, on the reverse strand, counting down.
TTCACTGACACGTGCTTAGCTCATCTTTATGATGTGTAATTTGGGCAAGTCATTTGGGTATTGGTGCTTGGTAACGACTGACTTTCATTAGATCGATCCAACATTGGTAACGCCAATCTTACTGGCTTCAGCACCGATTTGAAGCTCAGTACTGCTAACAACGAATATGGCGCTGCCGTGTCTGTCGTCTACTCCACCTATGTCATTTTTGAACCGATCGGTATGTTGTAAAGTTTGGGTTAGGCTCACTCCTCAGCTACTGTTCTCTTGAAGAAAGTCACTCCACGTATCATGCGTAAGTCGTTGCACCATCTCAAAAACACCACTGACCATTGTAGTCTCTGGAACTACCCTGGCTTGGGGGACCATCACCATCGGAACAGCTTTCGTCAAAAACTATGAACAGTTATTGGCTTGTCGTATCATCTTGGGTATTTTCGAGGCTGCTGGTGGGTATCATTCTTCTGGAATCGACTAACACTTCAGTATTCCCCTGTATCCAACTTTATATCACCATGACGTACCGTCGTGACGAATACACACGCCGTTTGACATGGGTTTACGTTGCAAATTGCATGTCAGGAGCCTTCGGAGGCTTGCTCGCTTATGGCTTGAGCCAGATCTCTGCGAATGGAATGCACGGTTGGCAATGGATGTGGGTGCAAAAATATAGCTAAACACTAACCCTTTAGGTACCTCGTAGAAGGAATCATCTCAATCCTTTTGATTCCGCTTGCATGGTTCTTGGTCCCCACCAAAGCGACCGAATGTCGTTTCCTGACCACAAACGAACGAGCAGCACTCGAGAAACGTCAAATTCTTAATCGAAGGATCTATGACGACCGTGACACTTTCTCCTGGCCAGCGTTGATCTCTGCGTTCAAGGACTTCAGAATCTACATCCAGTGTGTCAGTCAATTCGCCCTTTTGTGTGTTGTGTACAGTTTAAGTAGGTTCAAAAGTGTTTAAACTCTAACTCGATTAGCCACCTTCATGCCTACCATTGTAGCAGGTCTTGGTTTCACTACAACGGTTCAAGCGCAACTCTTGACAGTACCAGGTAAGTGCCACCTCTAAACCTAAGGCTTAACTTCTCTAGTTTATGTGGTTGCTGCTGTCGGTTTCCTCTGTATGGGTTATCTGTCAGACAAATACAAAATGCGTTCCCCCTTCATCCTCCTCTCCTTGGCTTTCAACCTGATCGGCTTCATCATGCTTGCTGTGTCCGACAACGTTGGTGTAAGATACGCCGGAGTTTTCCTCGGTGCCGTTGGATTGTACGCTGGAGGTTCACTCAACAACATGTGGACTGCCGACAACAACGGAGGCCATTACAAGAGGGCCATGAGTATGGGTCTACAACAGATGGTCGGTAGTGAGTATCAGTCTCAACAATGATCTCCCTCTTGCTAACTTGTGTAGACTCTGCCGGTGCATCGATCGGTTTCATTTTCACAGCAAACACTGCCCCAAGGTATCTCAAGGGTCTCTATTTCGATGTGGGCATGGTGTGCCTTTCCATGATCTGCTGTGCAACTATGGTAAGTGAAACATGTGATAATGGAATCCAGGCTAAAACCACCAGGCTGTCTACCTTCGCTACTTGAACAAGAAACGTGCAGATGCGATTGCCAACGGTGCACCTGATGAACCTCAGTTGGGTGATAAAAATCCACATTACACTTTCTATCTTTAGAGGAAGGGAGTGGGGGTGATTGTTGCGTAGTTGTATGGGTAAAGGTTGGGTTTAGAATTTTGTAGAGGTCTTTTGTAGATGGCCCAATGAATTATATGTAGGATGAAACTCCATGTTGGTAATTAGATGCCTCGGCGCATGCACGTCTTGGCGTTGAATACTGCAACCCTTCGACAGTCGTCGATTTGACGGATGTGTGAACTTTCCCATTCTGCCATTCTTCGGCACCTCAATTGTGTCTTCATGAATGAACCAATCATCCATGACCTTTATGCTTGTCTTACTGACCACCCAAAAATCCGAGAAAACAAATCAACGTGCCTTGTCAGGGATAGCGTCAGGATCAACTTGCAGGAAATCCCAACTTCCCAAACCCGAATTTCCTTATCTCTGTGTCGTAATCATATAAAGGTTTGGATTTTAATAACCAAAGAGCACACCCCCGTTTATCGACAAAATGACAGTCATTCAAGAAGACTCGACTCCCTCCCCCGACTACCGTTCACTCTCAGCTTACGAATGCCGTAAACTAGCTCGAGCCAACCTTATCGGTGACACTTGTGGTCTCGCCAGCGGTACTGTGCAGTGTAACATGCTCATTGTTCCTCAGAAATACGCCGACGAATTCAGAACTTTCTGTTATCGAAATCCTGTTTCTTGCCCTCTTGTAGGCGAGACTGAAGTCGGTAACCCAATCGTCCCAGCCCATTTAGCCAAAGATTGCGATATTCGAACCGACATGTCAGGTTACTGCGTTTATCAAGATGGTGAATTGGTCGACACAGTCTCAGATATCATGCATGAATGGAAAGACGACAGTGTTGCGTTTTTCATCGGCTGCAGCTACTCGTTCGAACACGCTTTGATTAAAAACGGTCTACCTATGCGACACCAGGAATTGAACCAAGTGGTTTCTGTTTATCGAACCAAGATTCCACTTAACGCGGTTGGTCGTAAGTGAAAAGAAGTCTTCTGTAGCTTATTTTCAGACTTTTCAGGCGGAATGGTTATCTCCATGAGACCGTTTCCAGAAGACAAACTGTCTAAAGTTCAAGAGATTACTCGACCTTACGCAAGAGCTCACGGTGAGCCGATGTTGTGGGGTTTCGAAGGAGCCAAACTCCTTGGTATCGATCTCGACAAGACAGACTGGGGCTCTCCAACCGTCTTCAAGGAAGGGGAGATCCCAATGTTCTGGGGATGCGGCATATCACCGCAAACTGCGGTTATGGACGCGAAAATCCCTGGAAGATTCATTGCTCATCGCCCAGGGTACATGTTGCTGTTAGATCTACCCGTGTCTGAAGTGTCGACGTATCATTAGAGATATAAAATAGATTTATGTTGTTACGAGTTGTAAGAAGATACATAAGTGGAGGTTACATCAGCATCCGTGTTTTACACGACAGCGATCTCAGAAGCGTTCGAACCGCCAATGATTTACTTGACTTATTGATGTGACTAAAGACGTGCTCAACTTAGTTGTTGGAGTTCGCCCCCTACAAAATGTCAATTGGCAAGTATATAAACATTCGTTTTACTGATGTACAAATGTACGCGAGATCTCAATATCGCCCTTTCTGATAACATAGCCACCGCTCAATAGAATTTGAAAATCTTACACTTTTAGTGTCGTCCTGCAGCTCTGAGAAGAATTGCTGCCCGCTCGGCACCCTCTGTTCTCATCGTCAGTCCCCCATCCCGCATCATATTTCAGACACAAAAACGATAGTAATCCAGTTACTTACCTACAAGCCAGCCCTGTTCATTATAAACTGGACGGTTCCGGAAGGGATCTACCGCCGGATTGTGGACTGAGATTGTCAACGGTGTCTCAAAGTAGGTAGAAAGCAGAGGAAGAAGGGAAAAGTTTTGAGCATGTTTATACACTAACCTGGTGGAAGATCAGTTCCATACGAATAATCTTCATCTGTGACCACCGGAGTCGTATAAGAAAAATCTCCTGTATCCCTTGAATAACGTCTGGACGTCTGATCACGTGAAGATGATGGTCCTGAGCTTGAATCTCCGGTCCCCTTGGAGAGATCTGGCTGAGCCTGCCACGATACTCCACGTTCACTGGAAGGGCTTCGACGAGAATAGCGAGAAGGCGGAGCTGAGATTGTCAACAACACAAGAAAGGAGGAGCAAATGGGACAAAGTTTTGAGCATGTTCATACACTAACCTGGTGAAATATCTCCCATTGAATAACCTGCACTGGCGATAGCGGGATAAACATAATTTCTCGACCGATGATCTCTTGATGACCCTGGGAGGGACCTTGCATTCTTAGTACTTGAATATGATCTTGGTCGCGAGCTTGTATTCTCCAAGGAGAGATCTTCCAGATCCTGCCACGAGGGTGAAGGCGTTCGACGTGAAGAAAGAGGATCACTAGGAACGCTTGGATCATTGGAAGACCTGCCCGAACTTTTGTTGCGAGAATGGCGACGTCGTCGCCTGTGACCGGTTTTGGAAGGATCCCCGTTCTTTCCTTCGCTTGATTTTCGTGACGAACGGTGACCGGACGAACTTCTTCTTTTCTCACGAGTGGGAAGGCTATCATAACTGGTGTAATGACTATTCCAAAAAGAAGAGACTGGAGGAGCAGAAGAGAGCAGGGAATTATCACCGTAGCTAGTATAATAACTTGAAGGCTTCCAACTAGGGGTAAGCCTTGAGGACTCGTGCTGTGGATCATCGGATGGGTGTTTGACTACGAGGAGTCGTCGCTTGATTGAGGCCAAGTTAGTTAGAAATTTGATAGTCCTCAAAGCGTCGTTACACTCACCGTGGTGGTCGCTGTGCTGTGATTGCTGTTTCTGCTCCCTTTCTTCTCTTCCCCGTTATGACTACGATCACCACTACGCCTACGATCATCGCCTTTATGTTGTTTACGGCCCATTATTTCAGATAAAATTCAAACGTTAGATTCGTCGCTTCTTTGGTCTGAAGGTTAGAGGAATGGATGTAGAGTGTCGAAATGAATGTGAAATGGAAGAAGACTGGTATATAGCATCAGCATATCCTTGTCAGCCTAGCAAATGCTCCCTTGTTGGGAGCATATATCACTGTATGCAGCTTATCGGTCCTCCTTTCTTTTGCGTGGCACAGAATATATCCTCTGCAATTTACGATGAACGAGAAATTGAATCGGATTGAACATCAAAGGAACGCCGTCGAACAAAGGGTATACATTAAAAACAGTCAGCCCCACGAATAACCCGCCCACAATAACCCTCTACCACTCTAATTTATTGCTTCCACAAGAAGTCCCACAGCCTTCTTCAGGTAAATTCGCCTTGTTCTCCAATTCCACCTCTCCATTGGGAGCCACGATTTCGATGGAAGTCGCTGCGTTCTTCCCAAACGCCTCTGCCGTGGCTTTTCGAACCATCCCTGCAGGTCAGTGGTGCAAGGACATTGACTTACATTTTGAAGTTCCGATCAGTTGGTCTAGCTCATCAGCTGGAGGCAATTTGACCTCTACATTGTCTCCCACTGCCCTCGCCTCAAAGGTTAAGATTTTGAATTGGTCATCGTTGGTACAGTCTCCAGTGTCGAAACGGTAATTTCTCTTGTGCAGCCTACATGTCAGATGGACAATTGTTACCACTTACGGGCACGAAACATAAGGGTTGCCATCCTTGTCGTCACCGATGATGCCTAAATCAAGGACGAACGCGCGTTTATGAGGGCAAGCTTGTTGAGTTGCAAAGTAGCCTCTACCAGGGACGTGGAAGATTGCAAGTTGAGAATCACTTCCGTAACGAACCGCAGCGCTCCTGAACGTCAGCCAAGAACCAGCGCCCACTCACGAAGTGTTCTTTTCATTCGGTTGCAGATCGTCAACGCGAGCAAGAGGGATCCAAGACCATTGGTCACGAGGAGTTGCGAGTTGATCTGCACTCAATTTTGCACTTGGAAAGTCTTTGGGCCAATCTGCAGCTCGATTTTGACCTCTTTCTTCAATGACTTCGACGGTGGCTCGTGTTTCGTCCTAGAATCAGTTTTGCCTTTTGGGACACCTACTGTGTTGACGAATTGTCTGAATTTCTTGCGCAATTCTGGATCCTGGACAGCCCGCTTCCACTCGTCTTCATAGGTTCCGATCAATCTATCCATTTCTGCGTCCAGATCTGCGCAGATACCCAATTCGTCTTCGAGAATGACTTTGCGAAGTTTCTGTCGTTAGACGGGTCATTAAGAGTCATACCTCAATGCCTCCCTCCAAAGATTCTAGCCAAGGGGCTGTTCTGACCAATCTGTCTGCAGTTCGAATGTAGTACATCAACTACAGAGTCAGCGTGAGTTTCTGCAGCACTCACATAACGATCGATAATCCTGACCACCTTGGATGGGGGGACGTCCTGGGCGAACAGTTGAGCGTGACGTGGCTTCATTCCACCGTTACCACCGACAAAGACTAGGAGAAGGGTTAGCTTTGAAAAAACCAAACTCACTGTTCCACCCTTTGTCAGTTGCGATCAGACCGAAATCTTTTGATTGAGCCTCGGCACATTCTCTCACACATCCACTGACACCACCCTTGAATTTATGTGGAGCACGTACACCCCTGTATCGATTTTCAAGGTCGATTGCAAGACCAACCGAATCCCCGACACCAAATCGACACCAGGTAGTCCCGACGCATGATTTGACCGTTCTGAGGGATTTTCCATATGCGTGACCTAATGTCAGGAGTGTTGCTTCAATTCACTCACCTGATTCCAATCCCGCCGCGTGTAATTTCTCCCATACTTCTGGAAGCGATTCCCTAGGACAACCAAACAAGTCGATTCTTTGTCCACCAGTGATTTTGGTGTAAAGTCCGTACTCCTTGGCGACCTGTCCAATCGCCACAAGCTTGTCCGGTGAGATTTCACCACCAGGGATTCTGGGGACGACAGAGAACGTGCCGTTACGCTGAATATTTGCAAGGAATCTAGCATCAGCATAGAATTGTCTACAACTCACCTATCATTGGTATCCTGAGACCCATGATGCTCTGGTTTCATGATGTGCTCGTTGTATATACTTGACAGTATACTTGCAACGGCGGGTTTGCAGATCTCGCATCCAATCGACCCTGGAGTACCAACAAGGTTCTGTATCGTAGCAAAATCTCTCAACTGTTTTACCTTGACAATTTGGAGCAAATCCTGACGAGACATTTTGAAATGTGGACAAAGACTAAAGGTGAGTCGTAATATAACCAAGACCTACTGATTCGACACCGTATGACCACTTTTCTTCATGTCGGCTTTGAAGATTGATGTCACGAGTGGGACACATCCGCCACAGCCTGCGCCTGCTTTGGTTTTGGATTTGATCTTGGCCAGCTCTGTGATCCCATCTTTGACACAAGCTCCTATGGCACCCTTGGTAACGTTCTAACGGTTAGTCACGTTAAAATCCTGACCTACATGACAGGAACAGACCACCGCGTCGTCGTCTAGATCATTGGCATCCTCCTCTCCACTTTTCTTTGCACCAAGAATAAACTGTGACGGAGGGACGTCCAGCTTTTTCTACACTGTCAGACGAGTCCAACTCCGCGCTTACCTTCTTTTTAGCCACAGCGACTAGCTTGGTGAAATCACCCACGTCACCTATCATCATGCCACCGAGTAAATATTGACCGTCTTCGGAAAAGATGTACTTTTTGTACGTGGCCGAAAACGGATCGTGGTATGTCAGACACTGAACAGGTCCATCCGCTTTCAACCCCCGTTTACTGGGTCTAACCGTGTTGATCGCGACTTGGCCAATGGGTGCTGCTTCCACACTTCTCTCATCCGCAAAGTAATCTCCAAACGAAGCGACGTCAACTCCCATCAACTTGAGTCGGGTGCTCAAATCTGGGGCGTTCATGACTCTTGGTACGTGTGCTCCTGTGCCGGTGGTTTGGGTCTGTTGTCAGCTCCATTTCTGTTACACTCACTAAATTGAAAGCCAAAATATCGGCCATCTCAACACCAGGAGCGATAAGTCCGTAGAACTGGAATCAGCTTGATTCAAACTCAACTCACGTTATCTCTCCAACTCGCACATTCACCTATAGCAAAGACACCAGGGGCACTGGACTGCAAATCGTCTCCTACTTTGATTCCGCCCTTTTTGGCGACCTCGATACCACTAACCCTAGCAAGATCGTCTCGTGGTTCAATGCCAATAGCAAAGATCACCATGTCAGAGTCATGCTTCTGCCCGTTTACCATGAAACCATCAAAGACTTCTTCCCCATTCTCATCGGTATGAGTGGTGATTGAAGAGGGTTCAAAACGTGTCCGTACCTCCACACCCATGCCTCTGATTTTCTTGAGAACAAGTTCGCCAGCTGAAGCATCGAGTTGACGATTAAGAGGGTAGTCTTGACGAATGAGAATAGATACCGCAGGGACTTGCATGTCGTATACAGCTTTCGCGGCTTCGAGACCAAGTAACCCACCCCCAACAACAGAGGACCGTACTGGGTTCGCAGCGTATTTGATGATCGCTTCAAGATCGGCTATACTGCGGTACACGAAAACGCCTTTGGTAGATTTGGCTTTTTCTGCTGTAACGTATGGTGGAAGACCAGCAACGGATCCAGTAGCCAGTACAAGCATGTCATAGCTGGTATCAGCCCAGCACAACACAACAACCCACCTGAACTCGTTGGACTTGGATGTTGTAACCACTTTTCTCCCCGTATCAATCGCGACTACCTGCTCTCCTATATGGAACGCAAAGTGCTCTGGATTCTGAGCGGCATACCATCCGACGTCGTTCAAATAGAGGTCTTCAATGTTTCTGTGTTGAAAGTATTCTGAATTGTCAGCAGTTGTCAACAACATCACTCACCCGTCAGCCCCACTCGATTGTAGGCAACCATGGGTTCTTCACCACATGTACGAATGAAGTATTTCCCGGCAGTATCGAGTGTAAGGAGTTTTTCGATAAAGGCTACTCTTAGTAACGTCAACTCTCGTTCTCACCTATTCCCACCATCCCCAGCCCCACCACCATCACTTGAATCCGTTTCGCTGGAAGAGGCGAGCCCTCAAAACTTCCGTCTGGCATGTCGTAAATTTAGTTGAAGATTGAAGTGCACGAACCTTTCGCACTGATCTTTTGTTGGGGTTTTCTTGTTTGAGCTGCTCCCACACCTGCCAAGAGTTCTCACACGTCATGATTAGTCGAATTTGATTTGGACACTCTTGCCATTGGTCAATCCATTTTCGAGATAAGAAAGATAAGGACCCTGACAGGAGTACGCTTTCATTTCGTACCACTCTACGGGAATCCAGGGTGGAATCGTCCGATCATGGAGCCTATTGAAAGCATCGAGCAGATCCAGATCTCTCCGAGGGGAACAACGGAAGGTTTGAAATTGATTATCAAACTTGGTCTTATCTGAGGCACGCGTTAAAATAGCACGACTTTTTAGCGGCGGACCTGTCGTCCCGATAAGAGCTTTCAGAAATCCTATTGGTCAACACAATGTTTTCACACCGCACCATCGGAGTATAGAAAGAACGACGAGGTCCCAAGCATTTTCTTTCTTCACTTTCCCTTTTCGTCGTCTTTTAATAGTTTTCCTACCATTCCCAGTCTTTCTAGTTTTTACAGTTTTATTAGCCATGGACTCATTCACTCCTGCTGAGGTTACAGCTAGTAGGTTATGAGACGGAGTCAGTATTGACTTCTAGTTATGCTCACCATGGGTGAGAAAAAAGTATCTCAACCATACTACGTGTCCTTTTTCAAAGGGTGGTGTGCTGGATTCATGGTTAGTTGTGCGAAAGAATGTTGTTTAACAATTAGGTTGTTTTCGGTGCTCTTGTGTTCCAAGTCGTTCAAGGTGGTTCAGGTACTCTTCGTACCGACTACCCTTCTATCATCACTCTCATCGGCGCGTTCTTCTTCCCCATCGGTTTGGTAAGTTGATTCTGCTGGCGAAAGCTGACAAGCAGATAATGTTAGTTCTCACCGGTCAAGATCTTGTCACTGCCAACTTTAGTAGGCCATTAACACAAACAGTCGCTGACCTTAGTGATTCTCATCATGACTTCAATGAAACGTCGAACCAAGCTGTGGGAACTTCCTGTCAACTGGATCATCGTCTTCTTTGGTAACTTGGCGGGTGCTCTTTGTTTCGTTGCGTTCTTGGGTGAGTGGAGTTATATCCACATTGGCTAACGTGCAGCACACTATTCAAACATCTACAGCACTGCTGCTTTGATCAGTTACTCCCAGAGTGTGGCCGTTTCCAAAACGTCTTTGGGATGGGGTCCAACTGTTCTTCGTGGTATCGGATGTAACTTCCTTGGTAAGCTTAGGCTAAAGTCGCAGATTGACAATGTAGTCTGCACAGCTGTATGGCTCGGTGCTGGAGCTCGCGAGACGGCATCAAAGATCATGGCTCTTCATATCCCAATCTTTCTTTTCGTGTTTGTCGGTTTCGAACACGTTGTTGTGAACATGTACTACATCCCAGTAAGTTGATAGGGACCGCGTAGTTCGTCGCTTATTGGACCAGATCGGAATCATCAACGGTGCCAATGTCACGACTGCCACCTACATTGCTCAATCTTTGATTCCATCATTTATCGGTAACGTCATTGGCGGAGCGCTTCGTAAGTTGCAACCATGATAACTTCTCTGACACGCAGTCGGTGTGCCAATGGTGCTTTTCCATTCTCCACCAGAACTCCCGTTCCACCGTAAACGTGGGGAGTCGATTGTTGTTCGAAACGTCGATCCAGGAGCTGGAACCGTTGGTGATAACCTTTCATCGGAACATGACAGCAGTTCCGGTATCGTAAACGGTGAACAAGGTAAAAAGGCCTAATCATAAGACTTAAACAGTAAAGCTACATGAGAATCTAGATATTGTAGATACAATGCAAAGCATATCCCTAAACCGTGTCCTTCGCCTTTAGGACCAAGTCCTTGATTTTTTCCAACTTGTCCTGACCTTTGATAAGCCACCCGTCAAGCGCAGCATGTCCAGAAATCGCTTTCGCTTTCAAACGAGGATCTGAACTGCCCAAACCGGTGATAGCGTAAATTTGACTAGGTACCGAACCCCATTGTGTCTCCAATCGACGCATTTCGCATGCAGCTGTGATACCATCCATCCTCGGCATGCTCACATCTGTCAAGACGAAATGTGGTCGGAACGTGTGAAAAGTTTCGACACCTTCAACCCCGTCACAAGCCTCTTTCCAGACAAGACTTGGGTCCTTTAATTTCTTCAGAAACATGACCAGAATTCGCCTGCTAATCTCATTGTCGTCTATAAGTAGTATCCGAAACTTGTCATCTCCAAGCGAGAGATGTTGCAAGGGTAGTGCTTCCGCAGAAGCAGTGTGTTTGTTTATCACTATCGTCTCGAATTGATCAGAACTGGGACCGTGCAGCACCACAGGTAGAAAGAATTCAAAAACAGACCCTCGATCAGGTACCGATTTCAGTTCGATGGTACCGCCCAGAGAATTGACAAGCGATTTGGTAATGTACAGCCCTAACCCGGATCCAGACGCAGTCGATCCACCCGTGGTGAAAGGTTGAAATAGTGTAGGCAGGACCTCGGGAGATATTCCAGTACCAGAGTCTTCGACCTGACACCTTAGACTGTGGTCGGAGGCGGTTGCAAGTGTTAGCGTGATTCTACCTCGACTGGTGAACTTGATCGCGTTAGTCAAGCCGTTCAAAACGATTCTAGAGTCAGTTTGGTATATTTTCAAAACGTACCTCTGAAACTCGGCCTTTGGCAACGACATGCTCCAATCTCTTTTCTCGATATTTAGAACAAAATCGACGTTCTTTGCATGACCCATCTCCAACAACCTCGGCCAACAAGTGCGAGCAGCAGCAACGACAACTTTTGAAGCGTCCATGACACTTGGTATTCGTTGTTTGTGATCCCAATCGGTTTTACCAAAATCCAAAACGTCGTTCAGCGTATTCTCCAGAGCCGAACCAGAAGCTTCCACCACGGGTAAAACACCTTGAGCGTCGTCCAAGCGACCTTTTTTAACGGCGTCCTGAACCAACTCCAAACCAGTCAAGAGACCATGAAGAGGTGTACGTAGTTCGTGTGATATTGTGCTGAGAAACACGGTCTTTGCCCCGTCAGCCAAGGCCAATCGTTGCTGTAACATTTGTGCTCGAAAGACCGATCCCATGCTACGAACAAAGGCGATATCATTCTGACTAAAGGACCAATGACTTTTGGAATGAGAAACTATCACCAAAAAAACCGGATCGTCCAAAACGCTGAACGAGATTGCGAGGTGGCCTAGGACGTAGGGCGATAGCATACACTCCAATCCAGATAATTTGGTGCCGTCATAATTCTTTTCACTGCCGAAAGGAAGGGTTGAGAGAAAAGATTTGATGCCAGTGGTGACCGTTGGATCTGACAATTCAATGTCGGCTTCAAGCTGTCTGGAAACTGAACCAAATGGTTTGGGTTGAGTCTCAAAGTCAGTTGAATCACGTTACGTCCACCTACAGTGCTGATATCCAAGACCACGACCGTATCAGCCTCTTTCAAAACAGTAAGAACCTGTCCAACTAGATAATCTGCCAACGACGACAGATTGTCCTCTACCTTTCTAGATTGTTGGTTGTAGCTGCTTGGGTGACCGCTTGTTACTACCAACTCCACGTCCAACTCCCCTGGAGAAGGTGCATACGACGTTCTGTCCGGTGTCAACGTGGTCGATGCCCTCTCTAGAAAGTCACAAACTGCACGAGATGCCCGAGCTCCACGTACACGAGCGTGCACCTCCCAAGCAGCTCGAAGTTGAGTTTCCAGCATCCGTGAGACATGTTGAAGGGTCCGCTTTCTCGACGGAGTCAATGTGGGGATATGCTTGTCGATGTATAAGAGATTGAAGACTCCAACTGGAATGACATCAGGTGTCTGTTCGTGTTCTGTGACTGCTGCTGGATCGATTTTTAGGTAGACCGCGGATCCAACATACGATTTCACGCCTTTCAACACATCAGCGTAAGGATTCCCAACATATCTCCAGTCGTCGGCCAAGTCTTTGATGAACAGATTGTCGCCAGGGGAGAAAAGAATCGCATGACCACATAACGATGTCTCGGGGAGTAACCTTTTACCACGGTGAAGACCAACTGCTTCAATCACCTCTGGTTCTCCTGAAACCGCCATGAGTTCTTGAACGTTATCCCTGAACAAAGTGAAAGTGACTAGGCAACCGAAAAAATCACATAACAAATCTGTTGCCATTTGAATGTTATTCACCTGTTCATCTGAATAAAGATCGTATTCGCTGATCACTTGCTCTCGAAAATTTTCCGTGGGGGAACGTGGAGGTGGTAGAAACGCGTTCTGAAGGTAGAAATCTCGAACGCAAGACGCGATTCGAGGGTTGATGTCGACAGCGGAATAGATTGGTCGCTCAAAATCGTATTCCACGGTAGACGTCGAGGACTCTGAAGGTGATCTGACTGTTAAGCCATTTGGAAGAGGAGGGATCTGTGGTTTATCTCCCGCAGAGTATTGACCTTGAGCGTATTGACGTAGAAAAGTTGTCCAATTGTTGATGCCATCATCGTCTGCAGAGAGTAGTGATGTTTCCTCGACAGACATTGTGATGGCCCCGGTGACTAGAGAATTTTAATTAAAGAATGATAAGAAAACCTAATGTTTACAATCGACTAGTTCAGGGAAGAAGCGGGAAATGGCAACGTAAGCTTAGATTTTTGGAACTTAACCATCACCGTATGACTAGTTGAACGTTGGAGCTTCAGGATATTTTCTACCAGATTCCATAACTCTTCACTCGTTGATCCTCTGAAATCGCTTCCATTTGAACCTGTGGAAAGCTCAGAATTATATGCCGTCGCTAATTTTCATCACATTTTGCATGGCAAGCACAGTACGGGAGGAAATCAACGTCAATCAGACTGTTGAAATTGGTTTTGGATTCATTGTTGTTAAGTTGGATGTAGAGGATGAAAGAAGAATGTAGAATGTAGAATGTAGCTTGGTAACTACAAAAAGCTCAAGCACACAGCATACCCCTTCGTTTCACAAATCACGTCAAGTCAATTCTTTTGATGGGTTACCATCATTTCTTACCTTCTTACCTTTATTTCTTTACATTTCATTTCTCTTCTTTATCTCAAATTGCTCTTACATCTATCTACTCGCTCATAATTCCATGTCCCGTCATACAGGTCGTATAAATCAAAGGTTATTGGAGTTGTGAGTGTCGGTGCCAACTCGTCAGAGCTCTGGGGTTATGTTCTTTCAGTTGTGTGATTTCTGACCAAACAAAAGGAAGCGACGTGAAGGATATCAAGCTGTGTGTTATCAGACGGAGGATGAAGAATCGGCGATGATTGATCTATGTTGCCATGTGTGAGTTTGGAGTTTGAGTGCTCTCTGATGGTTTAGTGCTCTGCACAAAGGATCAGCTATACTTGTACGACTTCTGGTAGGGAGACCCATGGACGAGTACGTTTAGATAGTCTCCGAATGATTCTGATACAAGCATCTGACCTGTTTTCCTTACAGTGTAAAGGGTATCATCTTTGAGAATAACGTGATGATGATGAGACGGGTGTTAAACTCTATACTTCCTAAGCGACTGTTCCCAGGAGTCACATTGGATATCGAAGAAAATTTGATGTGGGAGGGGGCTCAACCATTAACCTTGATAGCGACAGCTTTAGACGTAATGTGGATTCGCATCGTTTACGGCAAATACAAAGAATACAGAGTAGTACCCAGCAATTTCGTCGAAGTCTTCAACGACTTCGTTACAACCTGGCGAGTCCTCTTACTACAAATTCGTCCTCGTTCTTGTATGCGTTTTGTCGTAGTAAGTACGAACTTTCTGGCTCAAGTGTGATGTGCTGATACTTTCTGCAGCCTTACGTAGAACGGAATGTGTGTACAGAGAAAGATTTCCACATCTGTTGTAAGATTTGGAAGAAATCTATCCTTTGCGAGTAGAGGAAGAGGTGGGAAAGGGAGATTGGGTTTTATCTTTCAGGTGAGTAACTTGATGTGATCGTTTGAATCGAGTTCTCACCTAGCCTCAGTTAACACGTTAGAAGTGAACCATGCATATATGACGTTTATTTCTGATTTGTCTCATCCGTGACTCCAATGATCTGATCTCAGATGGAAACCTATCAATACCCAATTGAAGTTGCATCCATGTATATCATCATATGTATAATCATCCAAATATGTCACCTTCCAAATATATCATCATCCAAAATATCATCATCCAAATATATCCCACCTCAACGATGTACAGCTTCTCCCCAATTTTTACCGAGTCTCAAATCTTCTAAGAGAATTAATAACACACGCCAAGGAAGCCACTTACGTTCTCTCGTTTAGCAACAGCAACGAACACACCCTTACGACTACTGTACCTCGATCTGTCCCCCCATTTCTTTATAACCGCTCTCTTCATGTCTTCCAACTCGTTTTCTGACCTCAATTCATCCATCGCTTGCATACCTTCTACAGCTCCATCGGAATCCTCATCTTCAACCGGTTGTAATTCTTCAACACTAACTTCAGCATCGAATGCACGAGGATCGATCGGTAACACACGGGACCAAGAGGCTCGACCAAGAATTGCATCTTCAACCGCATGCAATTCTTGTGGAATGATGAGCATATTGATTGTTTGGCTGCCGCTGATCTCTCGAAAGTTCTTGTAGGTTAGTTCAAACTGATCGGTGTTAGCTGCCATCCCAAATCACAGAAAAAGTCTCACAATGAGAAATCTACCACATGGAGAGTACCACATCCCTTCTGGTGTCTCATGCTGAGGAGGCTCAGCATCATCTCCCATATGATGACCGTCGCACAAATACAACCATTCCCCCAAAACTCCATCTTCATCATTAACTGTACCCGCACGACATTTAAAGGAGACATTATCTGTCAATAAATCGACGATACCTTCGTTCTGCAAGGGTTCCTTTGCCTCGACGACGACCAAAGACGAGAGAGCGAACGATGTTAAGCGATAATGATCAACTTGCTGAGGGGAGTAAACAACGATTGCTTTCAGTCAGCTAGTTCTTTTACTCCAGTAATCAGCTTAGTTTCACTTACACAAGGTTCAGGATGTTTTCTGATCAATTCAAGCCTGAGCTTCAAATGACAAAATTCTTCGTCCGTTGTCTTTTCAAAATAACCTGGATGCAGAGGGCGGCTTCCTTCTCCAACGGTGGATCTGAAGAAAAATGCCATTGTGGATTCTCAGGATGTTTTAACTGTGATAATGTCAAAGATGATATTTCAATGATGTGATAAAAAGGTGAAAGTGATGGGGAGTTGTTTGATGGGAGAAGGTGTTTGATGGGAACACGATTTACTGATGGCGCGCCTAAGCATGGACCATCGCGTCTCAACTAGTGAACTGAACCATTCTTCTCATTAGACTCAGTCTCAGTAGCCAACAATAGTCCAACCGTTGCCATCTCATTCGACAATGAATGTATAAGCTCACTTCACTTGGTGGTAGATCAATTTGTCAAAGTTAAGCTAGGTTACGAAATATATATCAATTAATTGGTGACTAACAGCTAATTGTCACGTGACTGCCTAAAGTAATGCCTGAGCTTAAGCAGCTTGCTTGTATATATCCCACTGAGTTGCCCCTTTCGCCTGTGCTTTGGGATCAGACAATAGCCACTTATGACTGAGACGTCAGACAGTATAGACATTATTCATCGTCCTAAACAATGCTACCAAGATCTCAAACGGCTACCAACAGTGCTGGTGCGAGGGCTCCTGGAGAAACTTCAGTCCTTAAATCCAGCAGAGTTGTAAAAGGTCCGACGTCAAAAGACCAATAGCCATCAGATCTTTCAAGCCCATCACTTGCGACCAACGTTTCAGGCAAACTTGATCACACTGAAGCGGCGAATAAGAATGATGTTGAGTATGCAAATCCTTACCTCAAATTTGAATGTAGATCGTTTTCAAATCTAAGATCTTCAACGTAACCTTCCAGGACGTGCGCAGGAAGAGATGACGTAAAATGTGGGGCTCCATTTTTGTCGGGCAATTTGACTTTCATTTTATGTCAGTCTCACTTTCAGTGTACGTAGAATGCTTATGTTTATATAGGTATCCACTTCTTTTCCGCGCGCTCTTGTTTTCTTTTCATAACATTCCATCATGCAAGATGTTTCCATATCTTCCATTGAGCAGACTCCAGTCAAGAAGCGTAAACAGCGTCCTCATCTGAACTGTGCTGGTACGTCTCTGGAAGATAGTTTATACTAATTTGACAGAATGTCGGAGATTAAAGTTACGTTGTGATCGAAAAAGTAAGTGTGACAAACGGATTACTCACTAATGACATAGTACCATGCACCAATTGCATCAAAAGAGAGTGTCAAAATCTATGTCCTGATGGTGCACGAGTCGGTACAAAAAGGTGAGCATCTGAAACAATGAATACTGAAGGGCAGAGAACCAGCGTCCGCTGAACTTCAACAACGGGTGGATGCTCTGGAAAGTCTACTCGAGCAGAACGGAGTAGAGATGCCAAATTTGAACAAGAGGACTAGGGTGTCAGAGACGGCCGCAGGGAGTGGCTCACAACACTCTGTCACAGGGGAAACGCGGCCAAGTAGGACAGAACCTCAGGCTATCATCCACACGACCCATCCTGAATTCATTCCCCCATCTCCATCCAACAATCTAGACCATTTTGCGTTTCATGATCCTTCGCACTCCAATCATCTACTGCCAGTACCTGTCGTCACCCAACCATCAACATCACCTGAAGACCAAAGTTTTGGCACGCTGGTTCTCAGTCGCAATGGGAGATCGAAATATCTTGGTCCTTCTGCTGCGAGCGAATGGCTCCGTGATGTGAGTTCCCGTCCAATCCACCACTAACATCCAGCAAGAGGTCGCTGCATCTGCAGATTCACCAGGTATCTCACGGGTGCCTTCCCCTGATCGTTCCGTCCACGCTGCCATCGAATCGTTCGTAACTCCAGGATTCCCCTTTGCCAGCACTTCATCATCGTCGACGTTGGAATTGACAAAGCTACTACCTCCTGAGGATGACGCTAGGATGCTTCTCAACGCGTACTACAGATACTTTGCTTGGTCGTGAGTCATGTCCAGAACGCGCTGATGATAGTTACGACATTGCCCCCCGTAAAACCCTCGATCCTCTTTTTCAACATGTCTACCATAGCGAAGGTGTCACACTTCGAATCGCCCCTCAACGATTAGCTTTACTCGCGGTGGTCCTTGCCATGGGAGCACTCTACAATCTAGAAACGCATCCAGATAACTCTCGAGCAACAGACTTGTTACATTTAGCAAAGCTCTGCTTGGTGAAAGGAGACTTTTTAACGAACAACACTCTTGCCGGAGTTCAGTGTTTACACGTCATGGCGCATTTTCATTTGGAAACTGAGAAAGGTCGAAACGGGGACGCCGCTTGGCCATTATGGGGATTAGCCATGAGGATCGTTCACGCCATGGGACTGCATCGTGACGGGGAAAGATGGAATCTACCAGCAGACGCAGTGGAAGAACGTCGAAGGGTGTTTTGGGAATGTCACTCGGCAGAAGTCTTCCAGGCAAATTGCTTTTCTCGACCAAGTTCAATCTCCTCCGCCTACGTCGACACCGCGTTTCCTGGAGGAGGCTCAAGAAACTATAGCACGTTGAAATTCGAGTTGAGCAAGATCAGTGCATCGTACGTCTGTTACAAATCATAACTGACGAACAGGGTTCTGCACCAAGTTTTGACCATAGAAGCGGCCTCTTTCACCTCAGTGACCGAGATTTACGAACGACTGTGTGAATTCGAAAAAAGCATTCCCTACGAACTGCGCTGTCGGGCAGCGCTCGTGTCGTTACCATCGATATACATGGACTCTGACGTCGCCATGGCCAACAGTCCCGAAGTTGATAAATGGAATCTCAAAAAGACATTTGAGGTATGTCACTTTTCTTCCGAGCTGATATTAGCAATACCACCTCGCTCTCATGATCTCTGAAACAATCATCAACTTGTTTCGACCATATTTCTTCAGAGCCACTCAAGAACAGTCGATGGATCCAACTTGGTCTATTTATGGTCAAGCGTTTCTGTCAGTGATCGAGCGGTCAAATGTGATCATCCAAATCACATCAGGTCTCTATTCCCTACACCCAAGCGTCACTGGTCGCCACTGGTGGGCATGGTACCATGCGTTCAACTCCGCTGTATGTCTAGGTACGATGATCCTGATGAATCCACAAAACGCGTTGGTCAAATTCGCCTTCGACTCTATGGATCAAGCAATCGCCATGTACACCTCTATCGTCCAGACAAGAAGCTCTCCTCGATTAGTCCAAAACCTCCAATGGCTCCTGCGATTACGTCAAAGAGCAGTTGAGAAGATTCAACTGCAACCCCAGACCTTCACCGAGGTTCAGGACCCAGGAGCAGACGGAGAATTGTTAGGCGTAAGAACGAGATTGATAGAAAGAGGCGGGGTTGGTCAGAGAGCTACAACGATCTCAGGACCGTCTCCAGGAAATAATCAATTCAGACCAGAAGGGGTGGCAATTTCAGAAACTATCAATCAAGCTGTTCAGCAACATTTGGCTTCAGACAGTGTCGACACTGTGTCCTCGGAAACACCTGCGTCTTCAGCGACTGATCTTTTTGTGAGTAACTGATTATAACATTGTTCTAACCTTTAGCTTCAACAATTTTGGGATCCAGTTTTCTTTCTTGACGAAGGAGGTGGAGGAGTGAGCAATGCAATGTAGAGGGGACAGTTATGCAGACACGATTAATGACATGATGACTACATATTAGGCATTTGGTTAGCGACACAACTTCTAAATTTTAATCGGAAGCAACAAAAAAACAAAACCGTCTCAGTTTTAAAAATTCTCGAAAACGATTCATTCTAAGCACAAGTACAAACTACATAAGCTCCTATTCACCTTCACGCCACCTAGCTCAAGACACCTCATTCAGATAGCTTTGAACACGGTTGGGTCGACCAGTTGACCTTCGGATTTTTGTTTATCGTATGTGTCTATGAAGTCAGCTCGTGCTCCATCAGACATGACCTACATCTTTCACCAAAAACCCCCAATCTCTGTGCCAAAATGCTCAAAGCCAAAACTTTGGAAGCCATTCTACATGCGGAAAGATTTCCAACCAAGAAGAATAGATTTGGAATGTTGCTTTCTCGACATACACCTCGAATCTCTCCTTCTTCGTCGAGCCCCCAGACTGGGTTAAAGGTGTCGGCATACTGTGCACCCACTGTGGCTCGAATGGTGTCTGGGAAACCGGTATAACCAGTAGCGAAGACGACAACGTCAAATTTATCCTTTGATCCGTCTTTGAACGTGATCTCGTTTCCGTTTCCGAAGGATGCGATCTCGCCTTGTCTGACCTTTATTTGACCGTTGTTGATCATTTCTGAACCGCCTGTTGAAAAGTAGTAACCTCCAGCTTTTTCGAGTGCCACTGAGAATTAGTCAAACTCTACACGACACTCACTCATTAAAAACCCTGCACCGTCGGGTCCTGACCATGCTTTGAATCCTGCTTTGTCGAGGCCTGCAAGAAGATCTGCATCTGCTTCGGCCAGTTTGGGGATGATTCGCTTGTGGTAAAGCTTAGCCACAAGTTTTGGGTTACTTTCGGCGATTCGATCTGCCAAATCTGTTGGAGGGGTGTTTTCACCGTATAATCCTCCCACTATTCATCAGTGTCGTCAGTGATCTTGGACCCACCCATCATTGGCATTCCCTTTGCTACCGACATCACGAAAGTTGGAGACCTTTGAAGCATCGTGACGTCCACACCGTTTTGAGCGAAATCGACAGAAATCTGATATCAGCGAGGGGCCAAACCCCAACTCACATCATGGCCAGATGTGCAAGCACCAACGACAAGCGCTCGCTTCCCTCTCCAATCCGCACCAGAAGAATGGCCACTTGAGTGAACAATCTTGCCTCCCCATGCATTTTGTCCAGGGAAAGGCGAGGGCATTTTGGGTTTACCCCCTCCCAAACCAGTCGCCAAGACAATGTGAGAGACGGTGAATTTGCGAGTCTGAGTCGAACCATCTTCAAGAGTTCTGTGAATGGTGACGTGCCATTTATTCTTCCTGGCATCATATTGCGTCTCTTCTGGATCGATAGTAGATTGACACCACGTGTTGATCTCCAAAACGTCCACGTAAGATTCCAAGAAATTGGCGAGTTTCCCAGCTGGAGTGAAAACTGGCCAATTGGTTGGGAAGGGCATAAACGGGAGATGATTGGCGTAAACTGGATCATGTAGGGATAGAGACCTATAACGAAGTCTCCAGTTGTCCCCTACTCTCTTTTGTTTGTCAATGACCAAATTGTGAACCCCAAGAGTGTTCAGTTGAGCTGCCAAGGCAAGACCGTTGTGTCCACCACCGACTGAACGTCAGCCAACTCAGACACATGACTTACCAATCAAAACTTGAGGATCCATATCTTTGAACTCAGCCTCCTGAGTCCTTCGCTCGTCATACGAAAACTTGTCGTTGTGGGTACCTCGTGCACGATGAGCACCAATAGTCTGAGGATGACCATGAATACCTTCGAGTAAGGTAAAACAAGTAAAGGCTTTCCACGCGTTGCCCTCCCAGACGAGATTGGCGATTCCAAAGGCAGGTCCCATACGGGTCACAAAGTTGAAATGGACACTTAGGAAAGTGACATCTGGGAACGGATTTTCCAATTTTGGCTCAGTAGTTGTAAAAGTAAAGTTTCTAGCTTCAGCAGCCGGGAATGTCGCCTATTCGTCAGTGCTATACAATATGGTTACATACCTTTGCAGCATTAGCAATGTTGGCTGTTTTGATCGACCGATAATCATTGGTGAAAGCGATGATATCTCTCCAATAACCATTGTTCGCGAACAGAGATGCAAACAGATCACCGTTGTTGGTGCTGGTGGCCAGCTCAACTTGTGAAAGCCAATGTTGAGCAACAGAATGGATCTGATGATCAACATCTTGGGAAGGTTCAAAGCCTTGGCTGTGACTTGGAAGGTCGGAAGGGTGTGGTGAAGTGAGATAAGTTGCCATTTTCAGATGTAGTTTCTTGTCATTTTTCGAGGAGGTTCTGGTTCATATAAATGGCACCTCACGAATAAACAAATCCGCGACGATTTTACGAACAACTTATGTCATTCATTCGGAGAAATGGAACAAATGGAACTTTGCTTTTGAATTTAAACTTTCACAGCTTTTCTCAGGGTTGATCTTCTAATCCCGCATTAGAGCAATCCTGTAAAGCCATGACTAGATCCTGGATTGCCTGCTATACCGATTGATACTGCCGCACGGATATCAAGTCAACCTATGTATAGTTCAAAACTATCATGAAAGAAAAGAACAACAAAGAAGAGAACCAACATCATTGACCTCATCACACTTTTACCTCTAACTTAAAATCACACACACTCCACAATGAAGATCAGCGGAAACACTTTTGTCATCACAGGCGGTACTGGTGGAATCGGAGGCGCAGCAGCTAAATCCTTGGCTAGTCAAGGTGCTGCTGTTGCGTTATTCGATGTGGTCCCTCAAGAAGTTGGAGAAAAGTTCGCAAAGGAGGTCAACTCTTCTGGAAAAGCAATCTACATCAAAGTTGACATCACAGACTCTGACCAGGTGAAGAAAGCGGTCGCCTCAGTGGTTGAGAAATTTGGTAATCTCAAAGGTTGCGTCCATTGTGCAGGAATCGCTGTGAAGAGGCCATGGACGAACGACATTGCAGAATCCATTCCCAACTTCAAAAAGGTGTGTTTGTACCAGATTCAAATCTAACACTTAGATGTTGGACGTCAACGTCACGGGAACTTTCATTGTCAACGCTCACGTTGCGGACGCAATCAACAAACCCCTCAACCATCCAGACGGTACAGAAGCCCATGCTCCCTTTTGGACTTCCAACGAGGAAAGAGGTGTCATTATCAACTTTGCTTCTGCTGCTGCCAATCCTTATGCTCGTGTTCTCTCGTACGGCCCAACGAAGACAGCGGTTGTTGGCATCACAAAGTGTATGTTGCGACGGTCGCGGAATTTTACTGACTCTCTTAGCTTTCTCCGATTTCCTTGGACCGTCAGGGATCAGGGTGGTCTCAATCTCTCCCTGTAAGTCATAATTTAATCTCTCAACTAACAACTTTCAGCTATCGTGGTTTCTGCAATGACGGCCAACTTCAGCACCTACTTCGCTGATGATTTGCTGAAACACGCCACATTCCCTCGAGTTCCTCTCACAGCAGATCAGATCACACCCACCATTCAATATATTATTGAGAATGTTGGTTTGAATGGGATCGATATTCCTGTCGACGGTGGTTGGAGATTGGTCAGTAGTAAAGCTGGATTAGACGGAGGCCAAGATCCAAGAGAATTAGCACCTGGGTTGGAGTAAATACCAGTTTTCGTACTTTCAAAATTGATGAATGCATTGTTTCCTTGCACCTGAAGTGTTCTGTCAAGTTGCAGCTGGGTGGGCCCTCTTTGCGTGTGTGTCTAAACGTGTATCTCGGCTGTAATCAATACTTCAATTTCCAGTCTCAAAATCACGTTCACACTGGAAAACAACTTGGCGCTTATTTCCAAAACTTCCAAGTCACATGCCAGGGAATAAAAAGGGACCTGAGTAATGTAAATGTTGATACTGCCAGCGGAAGTGCGCGAGGAGTGGAGAAAAGTAAGAGGGGACGGCCTGGAAGAAACAG
This sequence comes from Phaeotremella fagi, assembly GCA_001599715.1. Taxonomy (NCBI): domain Eukaryota; kingdom Fungi; phylum Basidiomycota; class Tremellomycetes; order Tremellales; family Phaeotremellaceae; genus Phaeotremella; species Phaeotremella fagi. Next base: position 1,927,051 of record BCHU01000003.1, on the reverse strand, counting down.
TGAGCGGGTCGCGCAATGTAGGATCCCTAGGCTGCATACTTTGCTAGAACTCAAAAAATGTCAAAGTGCACGGACCTTTTTTCGCCTCCAAGGTCATATTTCAGTTTAGAAGAATGGATATAATTATCTCCACCACCTCCGTTCTTACGACATCTTTACGGATAGATACAATCGCCCCGCACGCCTTTGGAACCATTTTGAAAGGTTTAAATAGAAAACTCCAGGAGCCCCAAAGGATGTCTTATCCAAAGAGTTCAATCAAATTGACACCAAAACTTGGAAAATAGCTTGAAAAAATGGCCTCTTCCTCTGTCAACCACGACCTGATCATGCCCCATCCTATTCGACCCGAACAATCACGTAACAATAGTCAACTCGAGAAAGGTACTTCACAATTTGTCGAACACAGTGGTCACAAGAAAGATGTTGTGGCACTACACGATGCTCAATTGATGGCCGGTGAACAGACTGAGAAGGTAAATGATTGTCGAAGAAGAAAACTGACTTCAGTTAACACTTTTTATCGTCCTTTTATCCTTCGCTGGAGCGGTTTCCGGTTTCTGCTTCGGTTACGACACCGGTGTCATTTCAGCTTCTCTTGTATCTATTCGAGATGATCTCGGTCACATGTTGAGTGACGTTGAAAAAGAATGGATCTCGACTGCAACCTCGTGTGGAGCTTTGATCGGTGCTCTCTCCTCAGGTTCTCTCGCAGACAGAATTGGACGCAAATGGGTACTAGCAGTCGGCGACGTCTGGTTTGCTCTAGGCGCTATCATAATCTGTTCATCATTCTCAGTACCTCAAATCATTGTCGGCAGAATAATTCTAGGTCTAGGTGTGGGAACAGCAGCGGCAGTTGCACCAGTCTACATTGGTGAATTAGCTCCGACCAGATTCAGAGGTGCTTTGGTAACGATCCAATCGATCGCCATTACAGGTGGACAATTTTTCAGTTACTGCATTGGAATCCCACTTGAAGGTGCGGGCGGCTGGAGAATCCAATTTGCTATTGGTCTGGTTCCAGCTTTAGCACAAGCTGCAGCGATGTGAGTGGACCTATTTTTGTTAGAGTTGTCTGCTGACGCGACTGTAGCCATTTCCTCCCTGAATCCCCACGATACGATATGCTTCGAGGTAGACGTGAAGCAGCTGCTAAAACGATCAGAGCAACTTATTCCGGCGCTTCAGAGGATTATATTGCTTTAAAACTCGTCGCTTTAGAAGAAGTCGTCGAAGTATCTGCAGAATTTCAAAAACGATATTCTCCACTTCAAAGAATCAAGGTTGTTTTCACTCAAAGTCAGTACGCGAAACCAGCGATTACAGCTTTGGGTGTAGGCATATTCCAACAGTTGTGTGGATTCAATTCTTTAAGTGAGTCCGGAGGTGTCTATAATTCTACCGCACTGTTAGCTGACAAAATGCAGTGTACTACTCGGCTACAATATTTTCACTGGCTGGATTTACCAACGCCACTGCAGTTGGTCTAATCGTCTCTGGAACAAACTGGTTCTTCACTATCGTCGCAATGTTCCTTTTAGACAGAGTCGGTAAAAGACGTATCTTACTCTTCACCTACCCAGGAATGGTCCTAGGTCTAGCCCTAGCCTCCGTAGCGTTCTTCAAAATGACCGCAGAAACAGGTGGAAGATTGATCGACGGGGTCCAATACCCAACCAACTGGTCAAACATGATGCTTGGGATGATGGTTATCTTCATTGCATTCTACGCGACAGGTTCTGGAAACATTACTTGGACAGTTAGTGAATTGTTCCCATTGGAGATGAGAGGTGTTGGAGCCTCAATTTTAGCTGGTGGAATTTGGGCAGCTAACATCGTGATCTCATCGACGTTCTTGACATTGATGAACGCGATTGGACCAACTCCAACGTTCGGCCTTTACGCTGGTATTTGTGCGGTAAGTGTAGAACTCAGACTGAAGCTGATCATCATAGCTCGGATTCATTTTCATCTTTTTCTGCTACCCTGAACCCTCTGGACTCTCACTTGAGGAGATTCAAGAGATTTACAAACACGGATTTGGAGTTTCTAAATCTCGTGAAATACGAGCTGAACACAAGAGGGCAAGGATCGAAGTTGGAGTGTCGTCAGGTATGAGTAATTCAGCGGATGATTTTAAAAATATCTAGGGTGAAACTGGGTTGAAGAGCGAGAGGAAGGAAAAAAAAAGTGTTTTTGAGACCTGTTTCTGCTCCATATTTGAGATCGCGATGTATCCATGTTACTACGAAAAGAAGTTGGTGATGACTAAACTTTTCATTATTGATACCGTCCAGTGTAGCTTCCTTTGTCGAACGGCCATCGAATAGGAACATTGAGTTCAAATCTATCCCCACTATCCTTCTACATATCAATTCTCCCCTCGATAGGTTGTCCAGCTCCTCCCATGGTCGCGGCAGTACCAGCACCACCACCCGAATTCCTCGACAAAATCTCAATAACCGTGCCCCTAGCTGAACGACCACCTCGACCACGACCACCGCCCCCACCACGTCCCCTCCCAGATCCAGGAGTAGAACTTTCACCAGGTCCAGTTTTTGGTTTTGGTTCGTCTCTACTTTGACCAGGACCGCCTTGACCTTGAGTAACGTTCCCCTTTCCACCCCGACCTTTCCCTTTTGACGAAACCGATTCAGCAGGAGTTGGATTGAGTGCCGGATTAGAGTTAATAACTGGAGTAACAACCTGTTGTTTATCCACGTTCTTCCCCTTGCCCTTCTTCCTATCTCTATGTTTTGATTTCTTCTCCTCACCAATGTCCCCACTTGCAGTTGGAGTAACAGTTGTTGTACTAGATGTAGGAGTGATCAACACCTCTCTCCCTTTCCCCGCTATCATCGTGGTCGATTTGTTCCCCGCTGGAGCACGTTTAGCAGCTGCCGCGTTGATACTTGCGAGAGCTGATCGACGGGCTGTATCGGTTGTTGTTGAGGATGAGGAGGATTTGTTTTTACCTTTTTTACTTGGACCGTGGGTTCTGAGATGGTCTAATAGAGGTGTAGAGGTTGGTAGAGGGGTGGCTGGGGTGGATCAGTCCGTCGACTTTGATTTGTACTCACGAGCGACTTCCACAGCAAGCTTTGTAGGTGGAGCAGAGAGACTCTCGATGAACGATAAATAATCTGGATCTGAATGTTAGTCTGTCCAAAAACTGATTTCCTACCGTTATCAATAGTCGATTGTCTAGCGTCAGGTTTGACTTTGATTTTATAAGGTGTCTTTTGCATGGGTGAAAATTCAACGACCGCTTGATATTCGATACCTATACATCAGCTCAGCGTAAGATCAAACATACCAGCTTTTGATCTAAAGATATGGCCATCGAATCCGTTATGGAATGCAACCAGTGCATCTAGATTTGGGATGAGGACGTAGGCTCTGGAGTAGGTTGGATGGGTACCGTAGCTATAGCGTCAGTGAGGTGTATGAAAAGTAACCCACTCATCACCTAATCTCCCTTTGATGTATTGTTTCCATAGACATGTATCGTCGTTTACCCATTGTTGAACAGATTTCCAGAATATTTCTTCAGGCAATGTAGGGGGTAGTCTACGGATTACTAGTTTGTTTCTGGTGCTTGAAGTTGAGGTTGAAGCTGAAGCTGAAGTGGAAGTTTGATTAGAAGTCATTGAAAGATGGTTGTAAAAATGAAAGTGAACAATAACAATTTAAGTTGGTTAACCGTAACATTTCCTTTCTTCGTCAACAACCATCCATTTCAAGTACTGTATCCATCATGTCGTCAACACTTCAGAACGTCTATTACGAAAGAGTAAGTAGCCTGTGTCCATGACAAGACCATGGCTCAATCCAACTTCAACTGCAGAAAACAGGAAATCCAAGATCATGTTACATCTGTCGTCGACCCACACAAACTGTTTTATCCACGTTGAAAACTGAAGATTTCATTTACACTTGTGATAACCATTTGACTGATCCGTGAGTGGCCCATGTTACTCAAAAAGACTGTCAATGGCTAATATGTATAGTGGATTGTATGTAGATCCAATTCACATCGAAATCAGACCCCAACTAACATAGATATCCCAGTGCAACGTTGATCCCCCAAGCACCTGTAGCTACAGGACCCACACCAGAAGAGATCCAAAAAGTGATCAAAGAATACAAAGACAAGGAAGAGAAGAAAACCGTTAAATCAGATAAAGATAACGACAAAGACGATAAAAAATCAAAATCAACTGAACCAACACCCACCACCTCGATACCAATTACACCAGCGATCCCACCACCTACCCATAAGAAATACACACTACACAGAAGTATTTTCGAGATGAGGAAGAGTGAATTGAGGAAACGAGAATTGGGGGCTAAGGCTAAAGAGGTTTCTAAAGGTTGGTTTGGGTTGGGTATGTGGTGCTGATTCACGTAGGTTTACCACAGGTACCTCGGGGTTCTTTTTAGAGTGTTTGGGTCTTTTGGGTTTATGTTTACTCAGAGGTGTGATTCACTACATGAGTAACGGATGCTCTCACTCACTGGCGTTGGCTCGGTGTACCATCTCAGTCATGTATGGGAGGATCGCTGTATCCTTGAAGAGTTGGTCATCGATTGTACTCATATTTGTTGTCATAGATAAAAATACATAATCACTAGAAGTACAATCATAAGTAAACAGGATCGTAACTAACGTTAACGGTGTGGACTTGGAATAGAACTGCCCTATGACCCCTCCGGAACACCCAACAAAGCGAGTATCCCATTCAACTCCCTATTCCCACCCAACCTCTTTACCTCATCTTCCATCTGACTCATGATCTGTTTCAGAACCCCTCGAGTGTATTCAAAAGATTTGGTGTGATGTCGTAGATAACTAACGGTGTGTGTCTTGAGTGAAACCGACGTGGTTCGTTTTTGAAGAACATCTGTGTGGTGTTAATTAGGCATCAGTGTAATACCCACTCAACAACTGTCTATTCGACGTGTCCGCCCTAACACCATGGACAACTGGGAAACTGAACTTCCCTTCTGTCAAATCTTCGCAGAAACCTTTATTATCCGCGTACTAGAACGTAAGCTCAATCAAATACAATTACTCACTTCGGTAGATTGTAGATTCATGTAATCGTCTCGAATTTGGAAATAAATCGATATCAGGTTGACCAAGGGGACGTAATCACTTTGAGTTCTCAGTTGTATCCATGAAACAAACTTACACTTTAGATTCCGATTTGGCCATCATTAATTTAACCGCTATTCTGAATAACCCTCCTGTCTCTGATGGTCAGTCTTGGTTACCCAGATCCAACCTACTGCCTAAAACCATTTGAACGTATTCCTCCTCCGTTGGACATGTCAAACTATCTCTCCAAAGAAGTTCTAATCCCTGACCACGATGAAGATTAAGTAGTTCCTCTGACGATCAGTACAGCGTGGGTCTCGATACTAACCCGTAACCAAAGCCATCAGATCTTCTTGGTCACCATCATCCCTCTCCTTCCCTTTGCCACCGTCATTATTCCTACTTCTCAGCTTGACCAATTCTTGGAAAGCTTGAAAATAAACGTAATTCGCCGTGTTGATAGTCTGTGGGATTCCATAGATGGAATGAGCGACTGGGATCCCTCTTCTCAATTGAGAATCATCTTCCACGTCGTCCATCCTATGGGTGAGTTAGAGGTGGCCAATTTGTTATACAATTTCACCCACAACAGACTAGCGTTATGTAACATCCTAACTACAGATCTTATCACTACCAAATCATCATCGGGGACGTTCAGCCATAGATTGAAAGCTTGAATCAATCTTGTTCGGATTTCTTTACCTGGATTAGCTGATATATAGGTGTAAGGTTCGAGTAGTGTCTGTCGGGAGTTAGACGGTGTCTCGTTGCCTGTTATTGTTACTCACTTGCTCTTGCTTTTCTGACCATTTTGGTGATGTTATATACGATGTTAAATTTGAATAATCCATCGTAGTTGGTGACTGTTGGTGATGATAGGTGAAAGGTAGTTATAGTGCAGAGTGGTAATTAGGCGTGTTAGACAGTAGGATAGGCACGCCAGATCTGCACGCCTACTACCTCGGTTTTGTCTTAACCGGATGGTCCAGCAACAACAATAACCTCATCAATCTTTTGCATCAATTTCTTACCAAAATCATTCAAAACAATGCATCCAAATCATCATCATACACCTAGAAATAGGTCAGTAGGGGACTGGATTAGAATAACGGATGAAGAATATGTTGGTAGATCTGAAAGATCCATCGAGAATGAGGATCGCAATCCCAGTGAGTGCAACGTTGAGTGATATCATCTACTTACCATCACTCAGCTTATTCTTTTGATCGTCAACAGAGATCTTCATCTGACGATAGAAACACCTATTGCAATCTACTCTCATCCCCAACTCCTACCCCTTCAATCCATCTGCAACATCACGACAATCTCAGTTCACCGATCCAAGCCTTGTCCCATATCAGTCTACCACCGTCCTCCCCACCCTACACCCCAAATGATCCATTACCTCCCCAATCGACAGTCTGGAATTCTATCAAAGACACAACCCTAGGATTCTTGGTCCCACCACCATCACCATCTTCCAAAGGTAAAGAAAGAAGCTCCGAACCTGATCTTCAAGAATCAGAGGAAGAAGAGGAATTGATCGAAGATGACACCTATAAAACGTTTCTTCAACAAGAACAGGTTAGATTCAATTCTGAACCCCCAAAACCTAGTTCTGAATGGGTTATCGAAATCTCGCCTCTCCATCAACATCAACACCATGGTCGACGGGAAGTTCAACCAAAATACCAACATGTACGACAGTACCGAAAACACCATGACGATAGATTATCCTTGATGGACATTTACGAAAAGATGGAAAAACAATTCGTTCGATCCCAACAACGTCAAATTCCTATCACCTTGATTGAAAGAAGAGAATTCGAAGCTTTAATGACATGGTTATATTATCAATTGAAAATCCCTTACAAACCGTCCGAAGACATGGTATCTTTTATGACGACACTCGATAATTCAAACAAACCAAGTGAAATCTGGACATTGGACTGGGTAGCATACGGTATAATCTGTCTCGACTTTTGTTCCAAAGACGATTTTTCGAATGAAATTGTTTTTTTGGTATGTCCTTGAGCTTAGCATTTATACTGATCATCATGACTCTTAGGCTAGACAGCTCTGTCGTTTCAGACGTAAACAAGTATTGGTCGAGGACGACGTTTGTAGATGTGGGATTTGTGTGAGAACTTTTGTAAATTGTCTCGGATTTTAGGGGAAGGATGGGGAGGGAGGATGGAGTGGTCAAACGGTAAAAGCATTCGCTGGACGAAAATACTCAACGACCAAAATGGTTTTCACCATACGACAAATGACGACTCACAACACAAATACATATATCCAATTCATGTTCATGTAATCCGAAATTTCAAGACACCAGACTCAAAATATCCTTCATTTACATATTCCAAGTCATTGTATATATTCCCACGACTCGACTTCATTCGCACATTCATTTATCCATGACAAAAAAACACCATTACGAAAATACACACCAACTCATGTCATTTCATAGGATTCTACCAACTTCTAACTGAATCACCCTAGGAGCGGTGAAACGATCCAATAAAGTAGTTTAACAGAGTCTCAGTATCATGTAGCTTACAACTTCCATATTCCCAAGTATTTTCGTTAAATATGCATCACAGTACCATGTCGTAAAGTCATCAATTGCCGAATTATAAACTCTCATACAATAATCTACAAACCTAAACCCAAAACCCCTCACCAAAGCGAACAACCCCATTCCCCCCCAAGCCAAACTTCAAAACATCCTCAACAAGAGACCGTTCGACCCTCTCCCATCTCGTCTCACATCCACGTAAAAGTGCCCAGACCTCATCAACGCCTAGACCATTATATCTCCTTGTATCGTTCTTTGAATAAAAATATTTTTCGCGGGATTGTTTTTCTTCGAGTAGGAGTTGTTTGATTAGCGGTAATAATACTACATTCGGTAGGGGGATATATCCATCCGTCTTGGTGGTGATTTGAACAACCTCGCCATCCTCCGAAACACATCTTAGCCCCCATCTAAACAATCCCACAACTGCAACTTCCAACTCCCTCTCGTCAAGTGTATAATGAGTCCTACTCAACCCCTTGCTCAATCTTTCATCCTCAATCTCCCGATCTTTCAGTGTGAATGTCCCAAGTTTTATTCTTTCTCGACGTGATCTCTCCCGTTTCTTGTTTTGTTTGGTTATGATCAAAGTGGCTAAAGTTTTGAGAGTCGGATTGGAGAGTAGACTGGGGAGGGTGTGGTAGATTAACGCGTTGGGTTGGAGTTTGGTATTAGTTTTTGAACGGTAATACGAATCTTCTTGACTTTGGTTCTCTTTTAGACTATCCGATAGAACCTCAGGATTTGTTTGACTGATTTGACCAAAATTGAATTCGGGGAATAAGTCTCCTAAAAGAATCATTCTTTCAGAGGTGTCCGTTGTCTCGAAAACTGAAATAGTAGTTTTTGACATGTAATCCAGTAAGTACCTTTTGAACGTTTGTTCAGTTAAATGACTCGATTTCAATTTGGTTGGATCCCGCAGCTATGATTGAGTTAGGATTGTCACATTGAAGACACTTACCTCAGCTTCGTATTCTCTGTCGTATATCTCTGAACCTATCTCTGAAGTATTCAATGTATCACTGAAATCCGGATACGAAGATAGTCCAGATGATGGTATAGATTGCGTCTGATTCTGTAGCTGAATATCAAACACCTTTGAATAAACACTCCGATGAAGTTCAAGGACTTTGGAACAATGATTGAAATGTTCTTCCGAATCGACAATCTCTTCATTATCCATTAACAAAACATCAAAACCATCTCAAAGGGGACATACCAAAACTCCCACCAGACGCTTGGTCCACTACGACCTGTCTGACCCAATCACCAGAACCGTCGTACCGTTTCCGAAACCATTCTTCGACTCTACCAACGATCTTGACCGTGTCTCCCACCCGAATATCGACCCTGTTATACGTCTTTAGAGTTGAGCGCGGTAAAGCTGGGGTCGATTCAGTGTTGAGATTACGCTTCACTCGATCTTTAGCGGGTAGATAGTATTTTGAATTTCCATTGATCGTCGGGGTTGGTGCTGGTTTTGCTTTTGAATGAACTTTCAATTCCAATTTTATGGTTACGATCAAAACGTTTTGACCATCTCCATCGTCCACTATTCTTTGTTATCAACACAAACTCCATCTTGGTATGTAAGACCTACAGGTGATATCCAATTTCGATTCTTTATCGTCAACACCCGCAACCCATCCAACGATTTCTACCATCCTACAAGGAAACTGATTCAACAAGAAAACATCTGTTGCACGATCAGTACTCAGTGGACTATCCAGGCGATGAGGCTTACCTCTACCATAGACCACATTCTCTTGACCTTGGGCCACGACCGTGGATAGGTTGTAAACATCAGAGACGAAACATTTGGCTATGGCTTGAGGTCTATAAGTCCATGTTTGAAGAGATGAGAGGGTGTGGTTGAGCTGCATGGTGGTTATGTCACCTTGGATGTGGGGGTAGGTCAATTCTCATGTCTACTGTCGTTGATGTTATTCAAGATATCGTTGTCGCTACCGTTGTTGTTGTTGTTGTTATTGATTGACTGGACTATCAACGGAATCAAATTTGTCCATACAAATGACAAAATCCAAAATTCCGATCATCATCTTCAGACATACTTAAAACTAATAATCAAGAAAATGAAACCACTAACAACGTTGTTCACATCTTGTACCAGGGTAGTAGCAACACCAAGGACGATCTCGAGATATCCAGCGAATTTTCAAATTAAAAATCGAATAGGAATTACTCTTCGTTCGAATCCAGTCCGATTCAACTCCAACTCTTCCTCCTCCTCTTCCTCATCGTCTTCTTCATTCACTAGGAACTTACTACGACCCACTACGATCGTCTTAATCTTCGTACCCATACTAACAGGGTTTCTTGGCGTTTGGCAGATTCAACGTCTAAAATGGAAAGTCGCACTTATCGAAGAGGTCGATCAGAATTTGATGAAAGATCCGATGGTTCTACCTGGAATCATCAAGTGGGTCTTGATTATTACTACGATGATATACTAACACCACGTAGTATGTCGGCTTTACCAGAATTCTCATTTAGGAGAGTCTTACTTCGTGGTCAATTCGCGTCTCCACCTATCCTACTTGGTCCACAAGTAAAAGACGGAGTTCCAGGGTACAACCTAATCCTTCCTTTTGTCCGATCCAAAACGGTCCCAGGATCATCTACAATCCTAGTCAATCGAGGTTTCATAACTACGACGAGATCCAAAGCAATTCGAGACGGTGAACAGTATGCACCAGGTTTACGTCCAGATGAGATAGATCAGGAAGTGATTATCGAGGGGATGTTGACCAGAGAAGAGGAAAAATCTTGGTGGGCACCTGACAACGATTTGGTTGAGAATATTTGGTTTTGGAAGGATCGGGTTGGGATGGCTGAGTTTGTTGGGGGTACGGAGAAAGGTGTTCAACCTGTTTTAGTCGATGTTATTGATCGTACGTCTGATTTATCTGGTTGCTTAGCTTTGCTGACTTATGATTTTAGACGGAGAAACTCCCTCCACGGTATTGATGCAGGAAGGTATACCAGTTGGTAGACCACCTCATATCGAATTACGAAACCAACATGCGACATATGCTGTCACTTGGTGAGTCGCATTTCGTGACACTCCTAACCAATAGGCTATCATTGTCAGCCGCAACCTCCGTCATGTTAGTGTTGCTGTTGAGACGAGGGGCACCTCTACGAAGTGCAAAGAAACAATTTGGAGACAGTTTGCGATAGATCATGCATGCGGATGAACACTTTTCATTGATTTTTCTGGCCTGATTTGATAGATGAAAGGCATGCCACGTGCCACGCAACCATTTGACAGCAACGATTCAATTAGAATTAACCCCTCTTCCAACTACTTCTCTTTTGTTCTTCCATCCATAACAAACACTCAACTCACCATGGCATCACTGAACGATGCAACACCAGTCATGGAAGCACAGTGAGTAACCAACAACCCCGAAAGATCGACTACTAACCATAGGCAATCAACAGAAAACGTGTAAGTAAAGAATCGATGAATGTATCATCCAACATCACACATCTAACCCTGCATCAAGGTCACGCCAGAACTAAAGAACGTCATCAAATTCTTGAGAGGAAAGAATGGTCCGAAAGTTAGAACTGGGGTTTTGAACGGGAAAAGAATTGATTATTTCAGAGGTAAGTCGTGACACCTTTGTTTCGGTTACAAGATATTCATCTGTTTTCAGGTAAAACAGCTCTCCGTACACTTCAAGGACCTGCCTATCAAAAACTCAAGAAAGTGCCCGTCATAAAAACCGAAGAGGAAGCTAAAGAGATAATGAGAAAACTCCTACCCTAGTGAGTCGCCCATGAGATAATTCGCTGTAGCTAACACCCACAGCGCCTTCTTCCTACGTGTCGATCGACCTACCCCCGAAACCCCTCTCCCCTCAGGTTCACCTAAACCAATCCAACTCTCCCCGCAACAATCGTTCGAAGAATTAACCCACTACGCCTGGTTCTACGAGGGTTCACCTCTAACAACGATCCTAGGTGGAATAGCCATGATCACCATAATGTTGACTGGAGTCATGTTCCCCCTCTGGCCCGTTAAATTACGTTTGGGAGTCTGGTATCTCAGTATAGGCGCTTTGATCCTCATCGGAGCTTTCATCGTTATGAGTATCTTTAGATTGATATTTTACGTCTTCACTTTGGTCGCGTTCCCAAAAGCTATTTGGATCTTCCCGAATCTATTCGAAGATGTTGGATTCGTGAGTGCTTTTGGTTTTGGCTCTTTCTCCACTCCAACTAATACAACCAGGTCGACTCTTTCATCCCCGGATGGGCATACGATGAACCCCCCAAGAAACGTAAAAAGAAGATTCCCGGTTCCAGTAAATCCAGAAAGGAGAAATCAGATTCAAAGGGGACGAGTTCAGCCGTAGAGGTTGATTTGGATTCGACGACGACGACTAAGAGACATGTTCAATCTGCTACTGTTGAAGAGATTGATGATGATGAGGCTTAGGCGAATGCTAGGGTTACGCCATGGTCTTAGTCAAGCCGTTACGGCGATCTATTTATACATGTGCATAATGAAGTTTCTTCATTCGATACGAAAATACTGCGTGCGTCTCAATCCCATTTCCTCGCTTCATACCCTCCAAAAAAGTTCTCAAACACCTAAGCTGCAGCTCCAAGGAATTGTTGTCTCTAAACGAATTCATTAGTTCTGTTAAATATACCACCTAGACAACGTACCAAAGCCATGATTGAAGCTTTCTGCGTTGCGTCCAAAGCATTGATCTGATCGTTTGTAAGACTGAGAACTTGAAGCAACATTGCCTGAACGAAATGTCTAATCAGTATAGCCCACGGCAACAGACTGCACGCACCTTCTGATCCTCTGGTAAATTCGTTCCAGCCAGCGCAGCTTGTGCAGCTGCCAAACCGTCGTTCTGTGGAGGAGGGGGATAACTCTGTGGTGGGGGTTGATATTGTTGTGGAGGAGGTGCATAAGTCTGTGAAGGTGGTGCGTAAGGTGCAGGCGATGGGTTGACTGGTGGTGGTGGTCTGTAAGATTGGTTTGGTGGGGGTGGATAATAGTTTTGGGTTGGGGGTGGTATGGATGCTGGAACTGCGGCTGGTGGGTAGGCTTGGTATTGTGCAGCGGGTGGTGCTGGGACCGGTGTGATTCGCTGGAGGCGTTAGTCTCTTGTGACATTGAACAATAGCATACCTGTAAAACAGCTGGATCTATTATATTCATCAGAAGCATAGCTTGGAACAGAGCATAAGCTAGTTGAGGTTTGTTGGCTAACAATTGACGAGCTTGATCTGGTTGTGTGGTGATTAAAGTCTTCCGATCTAGTCAGTAAAACGGTATCCAAACCCCACCCACCTTCATACCAGCCATAACCTCCTGCATTTGACCTGGACTAACAGCAGCCAGAGTTTTACTGATGGCGTCAAGTGGGGTAGTACCCGGTAAATCCGTTCCAGGTGGAAGCGCAGCGATATCGATTCTACCTCCCAGATGTCCAGGTGGGCCAGCAGGTGGTGGTAAAGATTGTTGAGGTGGTGGCTGGTTTGAAAATGCATCAGATCTAGGTGGGTTGTAGCCACCTCTAACGAAGGGCGGTGGTGATCTTTCCCTTTCACGTCCGAAATCTGGTCCCCCACCGCCTCCTCTGCCTCGACCAGGTCGTCCGCCCAGCGTCCCTCTTTGATGTGTAGGTTCGTCTGTTGATGGTTCGACACGGAGATTCCTGCCGTTTACTGGGACTGATTGCAGATTCCTCACTGCTGAGAGAGCTGTTGCGTCGTCTAGAAGGGGTTTAGGCACTATGTCCCTATGACTTTTGGACCTACCGTAGAATTGAACAAAGGCGTAGCCTTTTGATTTACCAGTTGCTGGATCGAATTTGATTCTATCAGTACAGTCAGATGGTGTCTCCTTCTGCGACATCTGCTTACTCTACATTATTAACCGGTCCAGCTTCAGCGAAAACATTAGCGAGTTGTTCTTCAGAGACGTCACTGGAAATGGGTTAGTTCATGGTCAAGACGAAGAGCAGGGAACTAACAAAGGAAGATTTGCAACTGGGTAAAATGTCAGCTACGTCCGAATTTTCTTACTATAGCTCACCAAATATAGTTCTTGAACCACCTGAAGGGGGCATGGTGAAGATGAAATTGATAAGATATAGATGATGGTAAGATGTAAAAGTGGAATTGAAATTTGATTGTCATTTATTACATCGAGCAAGGAGGTGGAGGAGTTGGCTTCTCGTGGCATAGTGGCGGAGTTATGATCGGCGTTATGCTACTGCACAAAGGGTTCATCCCATAAAATTCTAAGACATTTATGCATGTTCTCGAAAGCATGGCGTAGATACTGTGACCGGATAATAATCGGTCACTTTTGGCACTAGTGACGTAGAAATGTCAGCTGGATAGTGAGACGGTGAATCGTCGGTCCAACTCAAGAGGTATCCATATCTACGAAGATACAGTATAAGTAAGCATAAGACTGAAGCCCAAGAGAGATTGGAGTAACCAAACCAAGATGTCACTCTCTGAGAAATGGTTATCCTCTCTGCCCCCTCTAAAGTTCACCCCGCAAGCCCCGAAAGAATCGACCCTCCAATTCCAAAACCATAGAATCACAATCCTCACCCCAGGCTTGATTCGATTGGAATCGAGTCCACCCAACGAAATAGGTTTCGAAGATCGAGCGTCGACTTTTGTGATCAACAGGAATCTAGCGACACCTAAATTCAAGGTTATCGAAGATGGTCAAGGTGGGATTGATGTTTATACTGAAAGATTCCATTTGAGTTATGACGGGAAGGAATTTAGTCCTAGTGGTTTACATGTTGTGTTGAATTCTAAACGTGGGTTAGGGAATTGTTTTTGAGGTGTATTTGTTTTGTTGACAGTTGTCTAGTCGGCAACCACACTTCAGAATGGAGGTTTGGAGTCCCCATCTCGAATCTGGGAGGAACAGCACGAACGTTGGACGACGTCAACGGAAGATGTGAATTGGAGGCGGGGATTCTATCAAAAGTGAGTGTTCAACTGTGGTATTCGCGCTGACAATTTACAGGAAGGGTTCGCTTTCATCGACGACTCAAAGTCAATGATCTTGACAGACAACTGGGTAGGCTCCCGTCAACCGAATCGACAAGATTACTATCTCTTCGCCTACGGACGAGATTACAAGGAAGCGTTAAAAGTGTTCAACGAGATTTCTGGTAAACCACCCTTGTTGCCTAGATGGGCGTTAGGTAATTGGTGGTCAAGATATTGTATGTCACCTGTAGCTTTTAAAACCAATTGTTGATCTAGACCAGACAAATACTCTGCCGAGGAATATCTTGGTGTAATGGAACGATTCAAGAAGGAAGAGATTCCATTATCGGTAGCCGTTTTAGATATGGACTGGCATTTAGTGGACGACATCCCAGAAGGTCAAGGTTCAGGTTGGACCGGTTATACGTGAGTGAACCGATCCAGACAAAGCTCAAACCCCACCCGACTTCAGATGGAATAAAAAATTATTCCCGGACCCCGAAAAATTCCTTCAACAACTGCACGACTTGAACTTAAAGATCTCGGTCAACACCCATCCAGCAGATGGGGTTAGAAGTTTCGAAGAGATCTATCCGAAAATGTGTAAAGCTTTGGGTAGAGATGCTAGTGAAGGAACTGGAATTGGGTTTAACGCTGTTGATAAGGAGTTTATGGCTGCTTATTTTACTGTTTTGTCGCATACGCTAGAGGAACAGGTGGGTCCAGGTGAGGGTCTAACTGATCGATCGTAGGGTATCGACCTTTGGTGGTTAGATTGGCAACAGGGTAAGTCTACCCAGTCATGCTCCACTAACCCATCTCCAGGTACCTACTCCAAACAAGTGGGCATAGATCCATTATGGATTCTCAACCATTTCCATTTCTTGGACAGCGGTTGGCGAGGGAACAGATGTATGACGTTCTCAAGATTCGCAGGTTTAGGTAGTCAAAGATATCCAATCGGGTTTTCAGGTGTGAGTCGAAGCGAGGGTTCGAACTTTTGACACTGAGTGTAAATCCCAGGACACCCATATCACCTGGGAATCCCTGCATTTCCAGCCTGAATTCACAGCTACAGCTTCTAACGCTGGATTTGGCTGGTGGTCAAACGACATTGGGGGACATTATCACGGGTACAAGGTGAGTCAGTTAAATATCTAACAAACTCTAATACCAGGATAACGAACTGATGGCCCGTTGGACGCAACTTGGAGTCTTCTCGCCTATCCTCCGACTACATTCCTCCATAAACCCCTACAACACGCGCGAACCATGGCGTCACTCCCCAGAAACCCAACAGGTAATGAAAGAAGCCCTGCAACTCCGCCACCGTCTGATCCCGTTCATCTACACCAAATCAGTGGAAGCAGCTAGAACAGGTGAAACATTGATTAAACCTGTATATCACGAGTACCCCAATGAAGAATTAGCTTATCAACACAAGAACGAATATTTCTTTGGTGATCTGTTGGTTTCTCCGATCACTTCACCAAGAGATCGATCAACCCTCAGAGGAGTCGCTCCAACTTGGTTACCACCTGGGGTTTGGGTTGATATCTTCACCGGTGTAGTCTATGAAGGAGATAGGATCGTACGATTACATCGTTTGTTGAATCAGATCCCGGTTCTAGCAAAACAAGGAACGATCTTGCCAATCGATAAAAGTGATCTACAGAATGGGACTGAAAATCCAGAGATCATCGAAATCATCTTGGTCGTTGGTTCAGACGCTGAATTCGTGCTTTACGAAGACGACGGTAAAGGAGCTGAAATTCAGGATGTCAAATTTAACAAGATGACTATTAGGTACACTCAAAAAACGGGGGTTTTGGAAATCGATTCACCAATCGAGAAATCCTGGTTGTTACATGTAGTCTCCTGTGAACCTACTTATCAAAACAAGAAGATCAAGAACAACACTTTAATCGATCTTGGAAAGTTTACCAGTAAATCCATTGAATTGGGTGCTAACCCCCAACTTCTCCATAACGACGTCAAAGCAATCGTATACGACCTACTCGATTCTTTCCAACTCGGTATCGACGTTAAAGGTAAAATACTTGATGTCGTGAATAAAGGTTCTACGCTGGGAGTTACTTTGAGTCGGTTGCGAGGGTTCGAATTGGATGTTGAGGTTGTTGACGCTCTTGAGGAGATTTTGTTAGCTGATTCTAGATGAGTGTTTGTAGATGGTTAATGATTAGTATGAATTTGAAGGTACCATATGTCATCGACGTGGATGTTAGTACTATTCGTAGTATAAGCGGTAAAGACTTTCTCTTGACACCGACGTCTGGTTGTAAACTTGTTGCAACTGGGTATCTTCATAATCCGACTAGCGCGCTCTACATCAACGACAGATCCTCCTAGCTCTCGTCTCACTTCACCTAAGCAGTTCCGGCGGCGATCTCAGCTTCCGCCTCCCTCTCTTCAGCTCTCTCAACCTCTTCCTCAAGTCTGATTCTACCTTCTCTTTCACGGGTTCTCTTCCAGGCCAATCCGGCAATCAAAGCGACAGGATGAAGTACCAAACAGACGATTAAAGTTATAAGTAAAGGTGTTGGTTTGGGTAGAGCTGTTGTTGGTAATGTCGGAGTCGTTCTTGGCGAAGAGAGGAGGATGGAGAATAGCAGATAAACAGATGAAGCTGTCATGATGCTATACGAAGTTAGTTCTGGATTATGTAACCAGTGACAGGCTTACTAAGAACGTCTGGCTGCTTCCCATATAGCAACTATCAAATTGACAGCGGCGATCGATCCAACAGCTTGCCAAGTGTATCGACCAAGTTGAGATTCATCCCTGATGATCCAGTTCAAAGCTACGAATCCGTTGTGTAACCAATCTACTTGGAAGAGGATTGAGAACAACAGCATCATCGGTGAATGGATGAATAGAGCGTCAAGTGGTCTTTTGAATGATGGGGGGTGGGGGATGAGAGTGATCAAGATGGAGAGTCTGGGTGCATGTCAGAATGATCCTGTTGTTGGAAATACTCACACGTTGATCACGTTTAACAAGATTAAAACTTCTGAAACGATAAACACCTGGAGTGTCCAACATACAGCCCACCCTGCCATCAACCAATTGGCAATAGCGAAACGAAGTCCGACACCGTTAACGAGTGTTTCCTGGTATCAGTAACGTTGAGAGTAAAGTCCCCACCTTGGTCTCATCCTTCCGTACAAGAAGCAGCTCAAGACAGAATCCGACTAATACAGTCAGTATAATTCCCATCCCAGAAAACCTTCGACCCACTCTGCAAGATATACAACACAACCCAATAAAACCCAATCAAATAAGAATTTGGAGTGAGGAGAGTAGGTTTCAAAGCTGAAATCCCGGCCAGACCAGGTTTGATGGCTAGAGCACAAACCAGATTGGCTCCCATGGAAATGAGAACACTTATAGGGATAGCTATCTGGAGTCTGACTAGACGCATTGAAGCTTTGAACTCCTGGGGGGTTATTAGATCTTCTACTGGGGGGTCGTAGCTTGACATTGGTGATATTGTTGATATTAAAAACTTAATTTATGGATGTTGGATCTGAAGATCATATCCTCTTTTACTTCTTGGATGGATAGTAACCCTGTGATGACGTATTTGAATGTGGCGGTTTGTGAAAGTGAGTGGCTTTGACAATCTCTCACATGAAGCAAGTACACAAAAGAGTGTAACCTTTGTGATAGGTAATCTGATTTATCAAACATGTAAAGATATTCTAGCAGTTCCAGGAGGGAGTCCTTTTAGTTTTTGTCCTTTTAGGTAGTGGAGCCTGTCAGTCTATGACAGCTAGTTCCTTTGACCTCTCTGGGTCTTCATTTAGAAGACGAGAAGGCTCTTCTCTGTCATTATCCTTCATTTTCTTTTTGTGTTCACTCATACTACTTTCTACAAGTCAATCACAGCTTTGAGCACGAATAGACAATCATGTCGACCCTCCCGTCATACAATCAATCACAATACAAACAACACGCAGAGCTTCTCGATCGCCTCAACCGAACATTCGAGCCTCTTACCAGTCTGGTAAACGAGACCAACGGAGATCTTACCAAGCAGCAAACTAAAGACCTCCGTCCAATCTTGAATGCCATCAAGAATTCAAAAGACGAGCTGGTCTCATTCATCAACATCTATCTCGAGAACCAAAAATTCAGTCGTTCCACTGGTTCATTATTGGATTCTGGTATTCGGAAGGTCCATGTCGGTGCCCATCATGAATGGGATGATTCGGCCACTTCTCAATTCAAGAATGGGTTTACCAAAGCTAAAATCGTCCAGCAAGATGTTTTGAAGCAAACTCAAAAAGAGTCAGATTGGGAGAAACCGGGGAATACCTTCCTGTCAACTCTCAGAAGCTGTTCACAAGACCTCGATTTGCGGGTCGAGGGGATGTTCAGTCAGCTGCTCCGGATGGAGTACGACCAAAGTCAATTAGGGTTGCTTGGGAAGAGAGCAGTTCCCATCTCTTCAAAGGAGTGGGACAAAATGAATTCTTCGAAAAACTAGTAGTGTGAAATGATCGGCTCTTTTGAATTGTTTGGTAGGGAGGTTAGTGAGTGGTGGTAAAGTGAAGACGAGTCTTAGGTAGTTTTGGTAATTTTTTTAGTAACGAATGAATGTGTCAGTGAAGTGAAAGCTTGATCTTGATAGTTCAATGAAAAAGGTAACTTTACTGCTACAAAGTGGTGGAAAGAGTGTCAACTTTGTGATAGAAATTCTGATATATCGAATATGTAAGGATTTTCTAGCAGTTTCCATGAGGTCATCCTTTCAGTTTTGTCCTTTCATGTTGTCCTTTCATGCAGACATTGGAGCCTGTCAGCCTATGATAGCTACAGTAACTTCCTTTGACCTCTCCAGCTGGGTCTTGAGATAAAACAAGTAAACTTTGTCTCTTTTTTTATCCCTCTTCACTTACTTTCTCCTACTATTTCTCACCAGGAAATCACAGTCTTGAACACGAGTAGAAAACAAAAACATGGATTCATCCTACTTACTTGCACAATATGCTGAAGATAGATCAGACTACACTCAGCACATGAAGTCTCGTCTCCATCATCTCGACAAACAATTTACTCGCCTCACCCCTTTCGTTGACGAAAAGTTGGGGATCACCGGCACTCCTAGTGAAGAGCAAACCCTTCAGCTCTCTAACATCATGGTTGATATCGAGAACGAAACAAACCAACTGGTCGAATCCATCGACATCTATCTTGCCACCAGAGATTTCCACCACCGTTCGACTGCTTCATTACTTGTGTCTGGTGTTCGCAAAATCGGTCTCAGACTTTCCCGATCAAAAGGTCATTCAGGCATTTCTGATTTCAGAAACAATTATTTCAAAGTAGTAGAATACCGGGGAGATCTTGGGAGCTCAGATGAGGACGAACCAGATTGGGATGAACCGGGGTTTCTTTCAATTCTCCAAAACTACTCCAAAAATTTGAAGGCGGGGGTCGAGGGCATGTTCTCTGGGCTGTCCAGGATGATGGAGGAGCAAGATCAAATCAAGAAGAGTGGGGTTTCCGCAGCAGCCCCCCTCACTTCAGAGGAGGGATCCAAACAGTCTTCGAAAGAGAACCAGTAGTGTGAAAGGATCCGCTCCTTTGAACTGTTTGGTAAGAGGAAGAGGAGTCTGAGGTAGTTTTTGTAGTTTCCATAAAAAAGTACGAGTGCGTCAGTGGAGTGAATCTCATAGTGTAAAGCTTGAAATTGATGTTTTAATTGCGAGTGATTTGTTGCCGTGAAGCGGTAGAGGCGTGATTACCCTCAGTGCTGTCCTTGAGCCTTTCCAGCATATTGAAAAGAGAAGATACATTACTAATCTCAACAGTCGATCATACACTTTCCTGGGATGAACCCTCATCGTCTCTCTGCTCCACCAACTCGTATTCCTTCGCCGAATCTGTTCTCTCCTTCGACTTCTCAATAGCACCAAATACTCCAGCAACAATGATGATCCCCATGCCCATAACCTTGACCACACTCGGTACAGTGTGCCACATGAGAAACTGGAAACCGATTGAGAAGACGATTTGAAAGTATCCCAACAGAGCGATTTTCGTACCAGTCTCCTTTTGCAGTGCTAGACACATGCAGAACTGACCCATAATCCCTGTTGCCTGTGATAGTTCGTAGTCAGATGGACTACATTATACCGTCAGACGTACCACTAAAACAATGAAGGCTAGCCAAGCTACTACCGGGAGTTTGTACTGGATGGGTTCTGTTTCCAAGTAGATCACACTGTCTTCAGTTCCTGATCCTCCATCTAAGCTTACACGGGTGAAAAGATAATCGAGCAGACTGAATAAATTGCCAAAGTAGTTTGAACAGGGCAATCGATCTGTCTCAACAAGAACGCTAGAAGTGTAAGCAACGCTATTCGAAAATCACTTACTTGTACCCGCCCCGGTCAGCATACTCAATATCGCCACGACGTATCCAAATGAAGGTTGAAACCCTGGTTGATAGATCAACAATACAGCCCCGATCGAGACCACTTCGACATGTCAGTGTCCCCTCGCAAGATCAATACTCACCGCAAGCGATGATTTGCCTTTTCGCGATATCCTCTTTCAGAAAGTACCAACACAAAATCGCCACTGGAACCGGTTTAAGATGATAGATTGATAACCCTTCGGAAAGACTGATATATTTGTATGAGATGAAGATACAAGATACGCTGATAAGGCTTGTAAACCCTCTTGCCCAATTCAATGCAGAACCATTCAAAAGATTCCCTCCGAGTATGAGGGATATAACAAGAGAGAGGATCTGCAAAGTGTCAGGAGGTGACCTAGAAAGACTGAACTCGATTGTAAAAGCTTTTAAGCTCACCATTCGACCCAAAACTACTTGCCCGGCTGGAACACTGTGTACTCTTTCCAAATATTGCACTAACCCTTCCATAACCACAAATGAAAGGTCTCCCATTAGAGTCAAAGCAATGGGCGCGAAAGAATTGTCGAGAAGTTTATTCATTTTTTGGTGTCAGAATAGCGAAAAACATTACTGTTTTGAAAGATAGTAAGCACCCTTTGCTAACTGAGCTCCTTTCATCGCAAAATCCGAACAGAGCGGGCTACATGTGTCTCGAGGACATGGTTGTGTGTACGGACTAACGGCGAAGACCCTTGATCGTCATCCTGCTCTGAAACATGTATGATGAGAATGTACATTACGAAATCGTACAAAGTGTCCGTTCTATCGTTAAAATCATAAAACCCAATGACACCAACTACCTCCTCAATTTCCTAGCCCCGTTCACAGAACCGTTCTCCATCCTGCTTCTAAGTTTATCTCTCAAGAGTCCGGTATCAACTTGACGTCTTTTCAAAGTGGATTCTGCGCCCTCCATGAAAACGTTTCTTCTCATGTTATTGGATCCAGTCTTCACCGCGGAACATAACGTTGATGGACAGATTGCTTCTGTTCCATCATAGGAAAAACCTTGATAGGTGATAGCACCGCTGGCATCCTGTATTTTGGTCAGAAAATGCAGCCTGAAAACAACGCAACACTTACCTGAGTATAGTAGCAACCTGTCAGATCGGTCCCTTCACCCATGGTACATGTATAAAACAGATTGCTGGTAGCCCCTCCATTTCCTCCATCGTAATCAGCAGAAAACTGTCCACCATCGATCTCGACGCCGGTCATGTAATACGATGGATTGTCACTTGTGAATGGGCAGGTGAACAGCGGAGCTGCAGGTAAGAGCAATAAGCGCTAGTACGATTGCGTGGCGACGCCCTCTGCAGGCGCCGCGTTTTTAGCAACTTACTTATCCCCGTGTTTGCTCTCTTTTTTCGATAATTAACTCCTGGAGACGGTTGAGGTGTAACTCCAGGTGCAGCAGGGCAGCTTGTACTAGAACTGTCTGATTGACTGAGCGTTAAAGGTGACTACATGGGTCAACAGATAGCTCTAATCGTTCAACTTACGCCACCTCCAGCATAGTATACACAAATGAATGAGGTCTACAAGCGTTAGGTATATGTCTTTCGCTTGACTCACTGTTCCGTCTGTGTACCCACAACCCAACGCGAAATCATTATTATTCACGGTCTTGTAATTGACAGGAGTTGTGTGACTATAATCAACGTAGGACGATATCGCATTTAGATTTGCTGCGCCAACACTTGGTGCACCTAGTGACCTATGAGTTTGACCCCAAGAAGCCACTCACAATAGTCGTAGTAAGCTATTTCCATCGTCTCACGATCGGGACATGTGTACGTTTCAGAACCCTTGGAACCGACAGTTGCAGCCAGAGCAGAGGCCGATAGAGCAATAACGGTGAATAAAACGAGTCTGGTCATGGTGAGTGAGGGAGTGAGAATGCAAGAACTTAGGGGGCATGATGATGACCTTATGCATTATGTATCTTAGTCAAAAGGCTGTCAACTTGACGACATGACCATCAGTAGGTAACGTCAAAAAAAAGAGTTTTCGAGTTTTTTGTTCCAACTTTTGGTTGTTGACATTGGACAAAGGGTCCCAAACTCAATGCAATCCCAAACCGGGGACTAAGCGAATTGGTGGAACGGCACAGGGTTAAAATAATTCGGTTCCAGTGTCATGGGCCACGGAGCAGAGGTGCCAGTGTCAGGAATGTTAAGGGTAAACTAAATAAGCATTCAGTCAGATTAAAGTTTGATCAGTATGTACGTAGGTTAGCACTCTGCGTTTGTTGTTATGAGCATTCTATAAGTTACATAAAAATAACATGACTATCGTTTCCAGTGATTCAATCAAAACCAACTGAATGAGTAGCAGCAATTAGATCAATTCATAAATATACATCCAATTTCTTGGCATATGTGACCGGATTTGAGATGTAGAATCTTGGCTCTGCCCGTCTCCCGCATTCTTTACGCCTCAATCAATTCATGGAGATGCTGATCAATTAATCCAACTCTTTTGGTAAAAGACAGTTGTTCTGAGACAGCGCTTCCCATGCCATCTTGGAAGACGCTTATAATGTGTCTGTCTGGCGACAGTATTTCTTTCCCCCCCCCCATCATTTCACCACCCACCCACACCAAATCCAAAGACATGTCTTTCAAACTCTTTTCCTACCTTGCTGTACTCTCTCTGTGCCTTCACAGTATCAATGCTCAATGTCTAATGGGAACCATCATACCTTGGGCTGGTAACTTTGAACCTACAAACTACATGTTTTGTAAAGGTCAACTTATACCCATTGCTCAGAACCAAGCTCTCTTCTCTATACTCGGTGTTACCTACGGTGGTAATGGAGTCCAAAATTTTGCTCTCCCCAATCTACAAAGTCGTTTTCCTATCGGTGCTGGCCAAGGGCCAGGCCTCAACCCATACTTCCTTGGCCAAATGGCTGGTGCTTACACTGGTACAATCATCCCTGGTAACGTTGTAGCCTCCGGTTCAATCACTGTTGGAGTCGACAACCTTCCTCCTCATACCCACGGGGCTAGTTTTGCTGGTACGACTGTCACTAGCACGTTCGACAGTAAAATCCCAGTTCTAAAAACTGGTGGTGTCCCACAAGCGGCAGATAACAGTTTCCTCTCCCAAGGTCAAGGTTCCGGTGCAGGTCAAGCGAACATCTTCCAACCCGCTGGAACTACCGGTTCAACTGTCAACATCAACGGTGGTACTCAATCTATCAGTACCCAAGCATCTGGAAACGTTGTCGTTCAAGCAAGCACAGGTTCTGGTGCTCCAATCAATGTAAATCTCAACGCTCGCGGTAGTGTGAACAACGTAGAACCCCCTTACCTGGCTATCAACTACCTAATCTGTACCCAAGGTATCTTCCCATCCCGAAATTAGGTTAGGTTTAGAGAAGGTTCACATTTTGGTCAGAGTGATAAATTGTTGGAGTAGGATGGTTTTGTGGATATTTGGTTCGTCGTGCCACTGGACAATGCATTGTGTTGCTGCCACTAGGTCGTTGTAAGACTGTGTTGCCATAAAATTCTTTACAGCATAATGACGCCAGCACCGAGGTACGTTTAGCACAGGGCGAGTGACTCTCCCGGTCAAGATCACAAACCGTTCCTCGGCCATGGTTATAACTTTATTCTCGGTATGCAGTTAGCATATCGCCTGTGATAAGTGAGTCTGTGACCATTCGATATGCATGTATCCTCCTCTCAACCAGCCATGCATTGGTCCAACGTTGTTCTCGTCCAAACATCCCAAAATAGGTATACCTAGGCACTGTTCCTTCTCAGGATTGACGCCATAAAAACGGCAACACTCGTTGGCTGACTACAAACCTTAACTTCTAAAATAAGATTTCGCCAAAGTTCCTGGTGTCCCAAATGGACGTACATCTCCATACTCAGTATTCGGTCATCACTGGAATCCCTCAAAACGACCTGAAACATTGATAAGATTGAGGTGGCATTCTGCGTCTTTTTTTGAATCAGTCAATACTAGAACCGGACAAAGTTTGTAGCTTTCTGCTTATGGTAAGCCTTCGTCTGTGGAAAAGACATATATATATGGCTTGTTTGAGATGACATCTCACTCATCCCCCAAAAACAGAACCAACATTCAACCGCAATGCTCTCCAAATTGACCATCCTTCTTCTCGGCCTCGGTGCTTCCCTTCACTCGGTCCAAGCTCAAGTTGACCCTTATGTTGGTCAAATCATGCTCTTCGCCGGTAACTACTGTCCCGACGGTTGGGTGATGTGTAACGGGGCAGTGTACTCTATCCAAGCCTACACCCCTCTTTACGCTATTGTGGGTAACACCTACGGTGGTACCGCTGGAACTACATTTGGTGTTCCCAATCTTATCGGTCGCTTCCCGACCAACTTTGGTCAATCTGCTGGTCTGCCAATAACTACATTTGGTCAAGCTGGAGGTTCGTACAGTCTACCGCTCACCGGCAAGGGTCTCAGTGCTGTTGGTTCCGCCGTCATCGCTTCAACCAACTTACCAGCTCACACTCACCCAGCAACATTCTCTGGACAATCTTCATCCGGCACTTTCGTCAACCAAATTCCAATAGGTGCCGGTCCAGGTGGCGTTGGTGCTGCCAACGGCGGTTATCTCGTCCAAGGACCTGCCTCAGGTCAAGGAGAAGCTCAAATCTTCTCTGCAGGTCTTGGTGCTTCTTCCGTGACTGTTAACGGTGGTTCCCAAACTGTGTCTGTTGTTCCTACAGGTTCCGTCACTGTCAGTGGTGACACTACCGGTGGTCAAGCTCTTCCCCTCAACATCCCAGTCGTCGGTACAGCTGTTCTCCCCCAACAACCTTTCCTCGCAATGACCTATTGTATCGCTGTTTCTGGAACATATCCAACAAGACCATAGTAAACTCAGGTCAGTAAACTTAGGTTCGGTGATTCTTGTTGCGGGGCTGTTAGGAAGATGAAGGTCAACTTGATGCGGTGTTTGATATGTAGGGGTCGTTAAGGAGAGATGCACAAAATATTTGGGCGAGTGTCAGGGCTTATGATGCACTTCTTGATTGGTTGAGACCTCCCTATATATCATTGTCTACCAGAAAATATACATTTGAGACTTCCTTCCACTTGAGATTATTTTCGTAAAGTCGCTGTGGCAATGCAAGTGGCATCAGGATAAACCTCGGAAACTCTAAAGAACACCTCCACCTCCCCCTCCACCAACTCACGCCTACAAATAGTCAGTACCACCAACAAATTCATTTCTTTATCCTTGCTATAAAAATGCCATCTCAACAAGAAATAGAAGCAGCACGAGAAGTCCTCAAACAGTCCGGTATTGAAAATGTAAGCTTCGCACCTGAAAACCGAGCTTACATCCCCTTAGCTCCGAAAACTAACTGGACCAGCAGCGGATACCTATCTAGCAAGTATTACACCGTTCGTTCAACCTACTCAAGATTTTGTTACTCGAAATGCGTTCGACGGGCTATGGTCAAGACCTGGATTGGAATGGAAACAAAGGAGTTTAGTGGTAATGACGTAGGTGTCGTTGTTTTCATATCCTGACTTGTTCAAGGATCTGTGCAGCTATGGGTCAAGTCAATCAGTTAAGCTCGCATGTCAAAGGGGGTTTGAATAATGGTTTAACAGAGACTGAAATTCAAGAAGCATTGCTTATGATCACAGGTGAGTCAGAGAAGATTAGACGATAACTTACGATTTCAGGGTATTGTGGCTTTCCCAGAGGTTTGGAAGCGTGAGTGTCGGCAGGGGTGTTACAGATATACATGACTGACTTCTTATTAGAGCGAAGGCTGCGGATAAAGCGATCCAAGAGTGGAAAGAGGCTCAAAAGTAAAATCTGTTGCGCAAATCTCGGATGCAATCGTTCCTCGTTTCAAGTAGCTCATCACCCCCTGACGAGGGCCCAATCAATCTCGAGTGTCGATTGGTACTCACTCGCAGTAACTATCCAGAAAAAGGAGTAAATCTACGTATTCTGTTGATCTGTCCCTACTGTACCTCCTGAGGATTGTGTAAGTAAAATAATTTACAAAATTCACCACCTCTGTTCCCTGAGGACCGCCAAGGTCAGACTACAGTACATGATGACCTTCCTTGAGATCTATTTGTGGCGATGGCTTGTGGCTTATGCACAGCACCTCAAAATAGTAAAATAGGAGACTGAGCCGATTTGTAGAGCTTGGGTCGTAAAACAAGTGTCCCCTTGAGTAACAAAAAGTAAAGCGAGCTCGAAATACATGGTAATTAATGCTCCCTTAATACTCCCATCGAGCTTTCAGATATCTTCATCCTACAGTCAATTCCAAACATGCGTTCCATAATTCTACTTTCACTCACCCTCTTCGCCTTCTCTGTAGCTGCACAAGAAAGCACTCAAATAACACGCTCACCAATACTCAAACAAGAAACCCGAGCATCGATAGTATCCAGACAAAACGCCAGTGTAACTCGTAAAAAACGAACAGATCCTTCTTCAGTATCGACCTACTGCTGTCCATCAACCGATACAGGTGGTTATGTGCTTGACGCTTCTACAACGTATAGTGTAGGGTCTGCCAATTGTTAGTAAGTAGAGTTTAATTTTCCTTTTTCCAATATTTAGTGAATGCTAATTGTATTCTTCTTTCTCAGCTACGATCATACATCTGTGAGTTATTTCTGATTGGTCGACCCTGTGGAGGGCGCCCCATTATGAAGGCAAAACATTGATCTGGCAATGACAGACGTCCACTTCAACTCAGAACGGTTGTTTCTACTCGACGTCAACAGGTACTCTCACTGAGGATGATGACGATCATTATTGCGAAAGCACGGCGGTTGTTTGTTAAGCAATCTCGGAAATTGTGGGAAGTGAGACATGAGGTGATGCACGTCATTGATCCCAATTCCCTGTCAACTCTCCAAGTTCTATACATTGTGATGCAATTTTCAGACAACTACCACATACGCAGTTGCACCTAGCAAGAAGAAGTTTCGCAAAGGTAGAAGATCAGGGCTTTATTTCAACTCACCGCCTGGACGCATTTTCTGTGTGGCTTAGGAGCACTTAGCTCAATATTCGTTAGGTACAACTTTTGGGAACTTGATTCTTATGCAGTGTCGTGATCACAACAGGCAGTAGTGGTCCTGATGGCTAGTCGACCTCATCCCATTCACATGAACATGAGATTTTGACTCTTTTTCCTTTTCCCAAAGTTGCCTCATAAACGCGGAGATCCACATCTATCCGTTGCCTGCCACGTTGTTCTTCGCAGTTGTTACAACGCATCTATTTTCTATCTTTCTCGCCTTGTTTCTTCTCATTTTATCATTCAAATTCATCATGTTGTTCTGCTCAAAGTATGCTCTCGCAGCTGCTCTAATCACTCTATCAGCTCAGGCTCTCTCAATAAAGCAAGGAAAAATTTCAATCTCGTCGTCAGACGGTAAAGACGCTTCTTACACGTAAGTTGTACCCTTTGAATTGTCACTTAGCTTCAGTCTTGATCCACCTACATCCATTCCCGCAACTAACCTCAACGCTGGATCAACATTCAAGTTATCGTTCACTCTTGATCCACCATCTATACCTAATCAAGCTCATTTACTTTTCGAATCGCCAACATCTGAAATCAGTCTTCCAGTTTCTGTAAAACCAAACGGGAAGGCATCGTTCGTAATCGTATGTTGTCTTAAATCCCCATCGTTTAATCTCACTGACACAACTTGTAGAACGCATCCAAACCAGGTTCCCTACAAGGTACCAACAAACTCACCCTCCTTCTCTCCTCGGGCACAGACACCTTCTCCTACCCAATCGGAGAAGTTACCCTCCCAACCACCAAACCAGTTCGACAAAAACACGATCTCCCTCCAAGAACAGGCGAACCAGCGTTCCAAGCTCAACAAGAACTTTTCCACACGTTCAGAGAAGAGGAGAAATCCGTTGGCGCGTTGAAATCAGCTGTTGGAACTGTTATCGCGCTTTCGCCTTGGACTATCTTATTGGCTCTTGTATGTTGCTTGGTTGATGTTCAATACTGACTTTCAATTCACAGTCCTCCCGTTTGAATCTACGATTCAAAGCCCCACCTTCGTCAGCTTATGTTTTCCTTTTAACGTTGGTCGGTTTGGAGGGTTTGATCTTTACGTACTGGGTGGGATGGAAGTTGTATCAAGTGAGTCGCTATTATGTGAAAGGGCGCGTCGCAAACTGATCCCAATCCATCAGTTCTTACCTCCCTTCCTCGTCCTTTCAATCGTATCCGCTTATACAGGCAAAATGGCCCTTGGCTCTCTTAGAGAACAGAGATTAAAGGCTTGAGATGATGGAGATGGAGGAAGTGAACGCAACCTCAGAATAAAATAAACATCCAGCTCGATGCTGATGATGTCACCATATGCATGTCATTATGAAGGATCCCCGGAAGGTCTACGAAGTGAAAGAGGGATTGGGAGACTGCGACTGGAAGACTGATCTATCTGTTTGATTCAACGATGCCCAGAACTCATTAGATGATGATGCTGACAACGAAGGCACGCTTTAGATCGATAAGAAAGACAGGCTCATGAATTCAGAATAACATCGTCACTCAACTTTGAAACGCTTTTGCGAGATCATAAGATATGTCATCTATACAGTTAACCCAAAGATAACAAAAAGACGAAAGGATTGAAAATCTATCGAAGGACACGTTCTGAAGCGGAGGAAGGTTGAAGAGGCCATATTGGATATGG
Source organism: Phaeotremella fagi (assembly GCA_001599715.1). Lineage (NCBI taxonomy): Eukaryota > Fungi > Basidiomycota > Tremellomycetes > Tremellales > Phaeotremellaceae > Phaeotremella > Phaeotremella fagi. Next base: position 1,897,196 of record BCHU01000003.1, on the reverse strand, counting down.
CTTTTCAAAACTTCTTCCCTCGACGAAAGGACAAATTGGGTGGAGGGGAATTAAAGTAGAAAATACGAAAGTCAAATGTCCAACAACTAAACGCGACACCTATCGAGAACAAACACAGTACAGACCTTAGTTCTTCTCCTCTTTGTCATTCTTCTTGGTGAATTTATATTGCCTAGCCCGAATAGCTTTCTCACCCTCTGAGATTTCACGTTCGACTTCAAATGTTCGTTTGAAAGATTTATTGCCTGGCGCTGCACCACAACTTTGTACTCCGGCCTAATTATTCAATTTCAGTTGAGGTCATAAGTCAGAAAGATTTGACTCACGTTAGCCGGGCAAGCGCCATTCAAGTAATTACCAGAGAGAGAAGCTCCACTGTTGGTATCGTAGATACAACCAGGATCTGGATATACGTTGTTAGGATCATAATAGCTATGAAAAAAATCCCAGGTCAAACTCATATCGCATCATTGTAGTATCTCCACTCACTAACACACAGATTGACCGGGAGTCGTAGCTGAATCGACGTAATCGAACAAAAAAGTTTGACTGGCATAGATGCTATCTGGACAGTTGAAATAACATTTGACGGAACCTGAGACGGCGTAACGTTTAGCGTTTTCTACGACTGTAGGAAGACTGAGCGCCAGGGTTGGAATAAGAGTAAGAGCGAGAAAGAATTTCATGATGTGTTTGTGAGAGATGTAATTGTGATTGATTAACTGAGAAAGTGTTGACAACTAGAAAAAAAGCAAGAGCCTCCATTTCTTCAAAAAGAAAAACAAAACAATAGTCCTGTAGGTAGCGTAAAAGCTCTACTCGGGCTTCAGACGGAAAGCGAGAAACGACTGAAAGGCTGATCCTTGGTCCAGGGGTTGTTTGTATATTCCAGGAAACTGGAAAGCTGATCAGGTACTTGACTGAATTTTATGCCGGCATACCTCGATTTGGGGTTCTGAGTGGATTAACTATTGTGTTCTCTCGCTTTACCAGAGATACTGTATTTTACCGTCTGAAATGCAGGAGTCCCTTACGAACATCATGATCAACATCGAAGAGGTCTACAAAGTACCAAAAATTATAAATCTAACGTCCAATTTTATCAAGAAATCAGAACACGAGAGACTGTCCAGTACTGTTTGTATCAAATTACGCATAACGACAATGACTATGATCCTATTCTTCAACCTCCAATTCAGCTTTCTTAGTGAATTTAAATTGTCTGGCACGAATCAATCTTTCCCCTGCGGAGATTTCACGTTCCAAAGCTCGCTTGAAAGATTTGGATGTTGGTGGTGCACCACAAGAGCCTACTGGAAGCTAAACGGGGATGTCAATATCAATATCGTTATTTCCATTGTATAAGGAACAGCTTACAGATGCTGGACATCCAGTTGAAGATCCGTATTGCACTCCTGTATCGGGGTGGTAAGCACATCCACTCTGTGAATTGGCATTGCTAGGATTCTGATAGCTAAATCAACGTGTGTCAGCGGGGAAGGGAACACTTCCCAAAGAACAGAAACAAACATACAAACAAATGTTGTAAGATGATGAACTGGTATCAACAGATGCGAAATTCCAAGGTCCAGCTCCAAAATCATTAGTATCAGGACAAGTGTAATAACATTTCGCTGTTCCGGAGGTAGCGTATCGTTTAGCGTTGTCTACGGGTGTTGGGAGGGCGAATGCCAAAGTTGAAATCAGAGTTAAGTATAAGAATTTCATTTTATATGGGTTTGAATTGGGAGATCTTCTCAAAAAAAAAAAAAAGGAAGGAATGGAAAAGAAAAGCGTTGGTGGACGACTTTTCTTTGATTTCTTTGATGCTTGAGGGAAACCCAACAACGGTGCCAAGCACGGATCGGTGTACTTAGCTTGCTGGTTTTCTTTCGGAGGTGCATCCCTGTCCAGGAAGTCTGCTGTCCAGGCCTACTATGATCATACAGTAGCCACAGGTTTCGTCAAATCGCTTAGTGGCTGAAAATTAAGGTAAAGAATCCAGGAAATGGGTCAGGATACTTATCAATGGATAACGGCATGTTTAAACTGTCTAAGCTTAAAGGCAAACAACTTTTGGAGTGTGTTGTTCTTCATCTATGTAATCTACGATATCCTTGCGATCACAACCGAAAACTGCAGCTAATCCTTGCGATACTTTCATCACAAAAACAACATCAGACCTACAAGAATCAGCGAGCAGTACATCCTCAGAATGTGCAGTAGAAAGTCCCACGCTTTTAGCATGATGCCAGTACAATCCCAGTTCTCCAAACAACAATCCTACCCTTGTTGAATGCATAAACGATCAAGTTCACCATGTTGCAAGAGTACAACGCATGGATCTTTGTATCAATATCCGAAGTTTGCTTTTCAACACGATACACCCTGATGTCCTGTACAGGTAAAGGTCAGAGAAAACACTTCACAGCAGTAAGAGAGGCTGTTTGTCACTCACGGAAGAAGGACAACCGGGGTCTGCAAAATAAGCAAGTCCGGTAAGTATCGTAATAAACTTCAAGGTCTAAGCTCGGTTTTTCGCAAAGTGAGAAATGCCCCCGTCAAAGAAAGATCGCTGCGGCTAGCGGTTCAGGTTCGTTCTAGGTGATAGGTTCGTTTGCATGTATTGCTGTACCAAGTGCTGGTATGTGAATATGGATTCAATTACGGTAGATATGCAACATGCTTAAGAAGGGTAACTTAAGATAAGGACTACGCTACCTTGATATATCAAGTTATTGGGGTAAAGCTCTTGAAGAGTTAATATATTAGTTCGTGTTTCATCCCATAACTTATAGATACAACTTGCACTAAGGTATTGTCCAGGATTCCTGAGCTTCGATTGGAGGAAAGAGCGATGGAATTGCATATGTAATATATATGTTTTAGCTACCGTCTTATCTAATTATCAATGAACACGAGGGCTAAGCGGGAACATGAAACCCCTCGAGGAAAGAAAGTATGTACAAGTACAGTATACAACACACCTCCTAGACTTGTACAATCTCATTCTTCAACCTCCAATTCAGCTTTCTTGGAGAATTTGAATTGTCTTGCACGAATCAATTTTTCAGCTCCTGAGCTTTCACGTTCCAGCTCGCTGTTAAGTGTTCGTCTAAAAGAACGATTGTTTGGTGGTACACCACAACCTTGAGAGGCCTAATTATTTGATGATTAGCATGGTCTGTCTACATCCGCGATGAGAACTCACCGCATTTGGACAATACGAATTTTCTGATTTTCCCGTAGCGGCCTCGTACAAACAGGAATAAGGATCAGTTACACCCGACGAATCAGTGTAGCTAAATTTAGGTCAATCAAACTGAGCTATTCAATTTACTAAGCTGTACAGTACAAGTAACAATGTATATCATTGCGATTGTACGACTTACTAGCACACAACGTAGTCACCGCCAGGCTGAACGAAATCGTATGGATAAGTCTTACTATTAACGGTGACGCTATTTGGACATTGGAAATAACATTTGGCTGAACCTGAGACAGAGTAACGTTTGGCGTTTTCTACTGTTGTTGGAAGACCAAAGACGACAACTGAAGTTGAAATGAGGGCCAGATATAAGAACTTCATGTTGCGAATGATAAGTGTTTTTGGGAGGAATAGGATAGGAAGAAAAACAAGGGGGAAGAAAAGAAAAAAGGAGAAGATCGATGAAGCCAGATCTCTATATTATTCTGCGGAACGTTACATGCGCAATGGCTTTTGGCATAAAAACCGTTGAACAAACGAACAGCGAGCAACAGCTGAACGAGAATAACTATAAAAAGATCGAAGGTCGACGTCCAAGGTTACGACACTGCCAAGGTTGCATCGTTGTGGCGGGGAATCCAAGGCCAAGATTCCAGGATAAAGGATCATTTTCTTTCTGTTCCTGTGTTATGTCGGCATGGGAAAATCGAGTAACTTATGGTTACGGCAGATCTGCAGTAACTTGTAATTCAGTTCCGCTTCGAAAGTGCCAAAAAAAAGACATCTGCATTTCGCCCGGTATCGCGAGCATATGGTATGCAGACAGACCTCATGAGGGAGTAAACCACAGAAAAGGCAACTTTCGTTAGCGGTATAGACAACTCTCTATTTCAGCCCCAGAAAGCTTAGGCTTGTTTTCAGGACAGGTATATCCAAAAATTTGAACTGTCTCTCACGGATTAAATTCTCTTGTTTTGATATCTCACGTCTGAAATTCCTCTTGAAGGGTTTAGAAGTTGGTGGAGCACTGCATGTATCAGCTGTCAACTGGAAGAGTGAGGTTATCAGCTATGCATTCATATTTGGTTCCAATTGATCGAAAAAATCAACTTACTCACTGTGGATGCGCAAGAGGTAGAAACTGCTAAAGGAGCTCCTGTATAGTAATAATACCCGAATTCAAGGAGATGACCTAGATGATCAGGAACTTCATAATCGTAGGACGAATTGTCTTAACTCCTTTCCTTCTGCATGACCCACAAAACAAGACTTTCTAAAACACAGCATAGGTGGAAGATTTCGTGTCAACAACATTGCATTGCCAACCTCCGGAACCAAAATTAGCAGTATAAGGACAACTGTAACAACCACTTTAGCTCTATCAATTAAGCAAGTCGTCTTGAGGAGGTGAATGATACAGAAACTGAGCACCATTGAATCAGATCCTTCTGTACGTTGGGCATTCCATAGGTGAGGAGATAGTTGAAGTGCCACACACGGAATCAAATTCACGCACCACCACTTCCACGCATCGCGGTTGGCTGGTAGACGAGTAGTACATTTAAATATCACAATTCTAATCCATTTCTCGTTCTTTCATTCTTCATTCTACTCTTAATTACTCCAACATGAACGGTGGATTCGAAGACGTTGAAGATAGAGACGGTGAGTACGATTCCATTGATACCACTTACACCTCTAGGCGTCCGTTTCTCATGGAACGCTTGGCCATCAAGTCGTATCGAAGCTACTCGAACTGTAGTCCCCATCTCAGCATTATACACACCATTGAAAGAACGTGACGATCTACCACCTGTTCTATACGAACCTGTTACATGTAAAGCTCAATGTAAAGCTATCTTGAATCCATACTGGTAAGTGAACTTTAAACAACTCCATCTGACAACAGTCAAATCGACGTTCGTGGTAAAGTCTGGATCTGTCCCTTCTGTCTTCAGAGAAATCCTTTCCCACCTCATTACAAGGATATCAGTGCTACCAATCTTCCAGCTGAACTTCAACCTAAATACACTACGATTGAATACACTCTATCTCGTGCTGCTCAGATCCCACCAATTTTCCTTTTCGTCGTTGACACATGTGTTGATGACGACGAATTAAAGGCTTTGAAGGAGACCCTCATCGTCAGTCTTAGTTTGTTACCACCAAACGCTTTTGTTGGATTGATCACATTCGGAACGATGGTGAGTGAATGACCAAACCACCACTGACTTTCAGGCTATGGTTCATGAACTCGCTTACGAGCACTGCCCCAAATCATACGTCTTCCGTGGTTCAAAAGAATACACCGCCAAGCAAATCGCCGACATGCTAGGTTTAGCACCAGGCAGAGCCGTAGCACCACGTCCAGGTCAACCAATGCCTGCACCAGCAGCTTCCAAATTCCTCATGCCAGTTCAAGCATGTGAATTCCAACTCACCAACATTCTCGAACAACTTCAACGTGATCCTTGGCCAGTTGAACAGGATAAAAGAGCTTTGAGATGTACTGGTGTAGCTCTTGGTGTTGCTGTTTCTATTCTTGAGGTGGGTCTGAAATCTGAATGGTACTGACATCAGACCGCTTTCCCAAACACTGGTGCTAGAATCATGCTCTTTGCTGGTGGTCCCGCTACTGATGGTCCTGGAATGGTTGTCGGTCCTGAACTTCGTGAACCCATTCGATCTCATCACGATATTGATCGTGACAGTGTCAAGCATTTCAAACGTGCTACCAAGGTGGGTAAAAGGTTGAACGTCACTGATATCAGTACTACGAATCACTCTCCAAACGAGCCTCAGCCAATGGTCATGCCATCGATATTTACGCAGGTTGTCTCGATCAAGTTGGTCTCCTCGAAATGAAATCCCTCACAAACGCTACCAACGGTTTCATGATCATTTCAGATTCTTTCATGACTGCAATCTTTAAACAGAGTTTCCTTCGAGCTTTAGCCAAAGACGATCAAGGATTCCTCAAAATGGGTTTCAACGGTACATTCGATGTACTCACCACTAAAGAGCTCAAGATCTCTGGTGTTATCGGCCACGTCATCTCGGCTAACAAGAAATCACCATCAGTTGGAGAAACTGAAATTGGTATCGGTCAAACCTCTGCATGGAAAGTTTGTTCTCTTACACCCAAAACATCTTTGGCGGTTTACTTTGAAGTTGTCACACCAGCTGGTCAACCCCTTGCTCCAAATCAATCTGGATTAATTCAGTTTGTTACCCACTACCAACACTCCTCTGGTCAATATCGACTCCGCGTTACGACAATCGCTCGAACCTTTGTCGAAGGTGGTCATCCATCCATTGCGGAACAATTCGATCAAGAAGCCGCTGCCGTTCTTATGGCCAGAATCGCAGTCTTCAAAGCTGAGATCGACGATTCACCAGATGTTCTTCGATGGTTGGATAGAATGTTGATTCGATTGTGTCAAAAATTCGCTGAATACCGTAAAGAAGATCCAACCTCTTTCCAGTTAACACCTAATTTCAGCATCTACCCACAATTCATGTTCCATCTACGTCGAAGTCAATTCTTACAGGTCTTCAATAATTCACCTGATGAAACTGCTTTCTATCGACATGTATTGAACGACGCCGATGTTAACAACAGTTTAATCATGATTCAACCAACCCTCATGTCATACACTTTCGATCAAGACCCTCATCCCGTCTTACTCGACAGTGTCAGTATCCGTGGCGACGTCATTCTGTTACTAGACACCTTCTTCCATATCTTGATCTTCCACGGTGAAACCATTGCACAATGGAGAAAAGCGAATTATCAAGATCAAGAGGGGTACGAGAATTTCAAAGAGTTATTGGAACAACCTATCAGTGACGCCCAAGAATTGTTGGAGGATAGATTGCCGATTCCAAGATATATCGTTACGGATCAAGGTGGAAGTCAAGCTAGATTCTTGTTATCAAAACTTAATCCAAGTACTACGCACATGTCTGGAAACGGTTACGGTGGAGCTGGTCAGGCTATCTTCACTGATGATGTTAGTTTACAAGTGTTCATGGAACATTTGAAGAGATTAGCTGTGGGTGCATCGACCAGTTAGGTGTAGAGTAATGGAATAATTTTCTTATGCACGATTTGAATGATGAATAAACCTTGAACCAACATGAAAATGCGAAAATTACATGGCAACCTAAAAACCCCTACTGCGTCGCCCTCTCCTCAACCTCCCTAGTCAAAGCCTCCTCCTGCGAAACCCCAGCCCCAGCCCCAGTCCCATCCCTAACCTCCCGTCGAGAAATGGCCTCCCACCATCGTCTCCTACTATCCATAACCAACGCCTGACGCTGATCAACCGAAAGATTCCTATACCGCTTCGAAAATTCTTTCTGAACTTTCTCGGTAAGTTTGATATCTGGATTCAAGGACTTAGTGAGTAGAGGAGAGAAAGTTGGGAGATTTTTAGGTTTGGGTGTGGAAGGTGAGGTAGTTGAGACGTATGGTTTTAACTGTATTTTATCAATATTGATTTTATGGTGGGAGATGGGGATGGGGATGGGACATACGGTATCGATATTGTTTAAAGCTTCGTATCCGGGTCCAACGAAATATCTGACTTTCTCATCTAAGATTCGATATTTCGCTGTTCCTTTGATAACGTGTTTACCTGGTGGACCAGTTCTTTGTCCCACTAGAGATGATTGACCGGTACCTATGGGAAGGGGGGTTAGCAAAAAACAACGAAAAATTGGAAATTGAGGGTTGATGGAAATCGTAATCCGTCATTCCAATATCGAAGAACAAGATAAACGCTCGAGTGATATTACAAATACCCCCACTTCATCTCATCCTTCTCCCCAGCTTAAATACAATCACATCGAAGAAATCAAATAACCCCTACTTGCCTTTGTAAAAATCTTTATTCCCCCGTTTAGGAGTTAACGGTAATCTCGAAGCTCCCCATAAAGATCTTGTAGTTTGCATGATGGTGTGTCCTATTTACTTTCTTCTCTTGATTCCTTTTCGTATTGTTATTCTTATTCTTGTTATCGTCGTCGTCGTTGTTGAATGTATCGTTGTCGCTGAGTATCGTCCACTTTTATTTTTATATGTTAAATGTGGTGGACGGAATCAAATTTATTGGTGGCGGCGTTCGACAGTGGTCGAAAAGGTGCTTGTAGGATCGACAAATCAATTACTCTAACACTGCGTACATAGGTCTCATAGCTTCACTCAATCGTTGAAGGGTAGTCCGTTGTGGTAAACTGTGATGGAAATCCAATTCATCGAATCCCACGGGTGTGATCGGGATTGGTTTGGTAGAATAGGCTGCGGGGTGTCTTTGTATGGAAACTGCATATCAATTCTCTCTGAGCACTCTATTTGTATGCCATATACGTCTCATGCACTGTCCACCAAATCGAATCATCAAGTTCAATCAATAAACCAACGACCCTACCTAAAAAGAAAAATCCCATCTAAATCTATCAAAAGGATAAACCACCCTACCAACCTCCAACTCTTCCCCCAAACTCAGCAAAAACATTTTCAAACCCTTCAAACCACCTGCCCTCATCTTCCACATCAAGCGTCAAAACCTCTTGACCGTTTCTATGCAATTCCTCCAAACTCTCTGTTCGAGGTTGGAGTTCCAGATCTAGACACATTCCTCGTGAGTTGCCCTGATACACCCAGAGATGAGCGTTGTTGGCGCTCGTTTCTGAATAGTTGTCTTTGGAGAGTCTTTTCACGTGTGTGAAGACTTTGCCTTTTTGGAGACCGCCACCGAGGTGTTTTAGGAGGTTTCTACGTGGGTGTTAGTGGGGTTTGATTTGGAGGTTTAGGTGGAGGAGTGGAATGGTAGCGGGGTTGCGAGGTCATCATAATATGACTCCGATTGTCTTGAGTCAGAAAATACACTCACGAATGAACAAACATTGGCGGAGGTTTCACTTCCCCTGCAGGAATGACAATATCATATTGTAAAGTGGTACTGCCAAATTTATCAGTGGTCATAAATCAACTCCCATAAACCCGACGTACTGTCCACAAAATCTCCCACCCTCATAAGAGTTAAGGATCCCCAAAGCACTCATCCATCTCAAACTATTCCCATAAACGTTACCAAGAATCTCGAAACCCCAACGGAAAGTGTCTTTATCACCTCCACACATGTGAAACCAGAAATCCCTATCTTGCATCATACCAGCTGCCAACCACAGAGATGCCAAGTTCAAACCATGATTCCCTAGTTTATCGATTATGATTTGACCACTTTCGAAGGTCCATTGGTTGAGGGTACAGTGTTGTCCTACGAGACGCCAGATTGAATTTGAATTGTGGTCTTTAGAGAGATCTGGCCAGAAGATCGCTCGTCCATTTTCTAGATAGTGCGGTGCGGAGAATAGGTAGGTTGGATCTCGGAGTGGGATGTTGTCTGGGAAGGGGTAGGTTAGTGGGTGTGGAATATGGGTCAAGTTGATGTTTGGGGTGAGGTTGACGTTCACGAAGGTGTGGAGTTCAAGTGATCGCCTGTCGAACATCATGCAACCCGATGAACTTCCTCCACACTCCCATTGACGAAAACCAAAAAGGTGAAGTAGAATCAATAACTCACCCGAATCCAAATACAAAACCTCTCTGAAAGATGACAGAACGATAGCCAAACCTTTAATCTGTCACATTGATCAGCCAGAACCTAAAGCAACCGTGATAAATGAACTAACCTGGAAATTCTATCAAGAAGCTCAGCTAACACGAAAATAAAGGTGAAAAGAGTAGACCTGACCCACCTTCCAAGCACCATCATCTTTCGTTATACCCTCGATAACCCTAATTTTCCCATCTAGATCTTCGATTTCACGTCGATGAGCGTCGTTCGTGAGTTCACCTGGGAAATGGAAAACTTCAATTGGGAGTTTACATTTGTAATGACGTAGAATGCGCATCAAAGTGAGTAGACGTTCAGTCGTGTCCTAGAGTACAATCAATATTGTCAAGAGTAGAGTTTTTGGGGGACATACAGAATTCCCACCTGTCAACACTATCCCTCGTCCATCCAAATCATCATTCCCCACCAAATCCAATCCACTCTCCAGCACCCCCTCTAGATACCTAACCAAAGAAACCCGTTTCTCAAAAACGGTTTCACTACTCATCCCCCTCCAAAATTCTCCATCCCCATTAAGTTGATCAGGATTGACTAAACCATCACTAACCCCACTCGGACACCCAATCAAATTCTTTTCCAAAGAAATTTCAAAACTCTCCACAGGTCTTTGAAGGAATTCAGTCAATCTCTCTGAAAGTAAGGATGAATGTTGGGTTATTTTTATTGGTATTTTGAAGGATTTGTATGTTGATGGTAGATCTCCTGAATCATTGTTTTGGAATACAAACGTTGAGAGGAAATATAGTGCTGAGAGGGATAGGAGGAGGAGTAAAAGACCTGAAGGTCTGTTCAAAGCTCGTTTCAGGATCGTCGATATGAAATGAATAGGAGAACTTCTTGAGCTCCTGTGACGTTTTATTGGGTTCGACGTTTGTCCCTCATAATTGTCCAGTAAGAAATCTGTAGCTTGATCATTGGGATTTGGGATCGAGTTGGTCGTCCTTGGTAGAGATTCTAGATCGTAGGACATGTTTTTGAGAGATTCGATTTTTTGACGTAAGAAATAAGAATTTGTTGATAAGATAATGTGTCCTTTGCTGTTTCTATGTAGCCTTATCTGTCCATCATATAGAAGTGAGATTGAGAACAGTGAAACTAGTTGAGAGTCATTGTGATATCCTAAGTATCTGACTGGCTGCGTTGAAATAAATGACTGCGAGAATGTGAATGTAGATGTCAAGGAATAGAACGTTTTAGATGACCTCCACTCGAAGGCAATGCACCCCTACCATCCATTCAAATCATTCCATTTCATTCATATACCACACCATGCTGTGTGTTATCTTTCACAATGCTATAAATGATACTAACAAGTCCCAAGACCTGATCAAAATCTCAAATAACGAGACCGTATCGATCCTTGGTTTTCTTTTCTTTAATTTTGATTGATTTCCAACCTCCTCCCTCTTTCCAAGATTCCCATCCCTCCTCGCAGCACGCACTTTCCTCTCTTCCTCACCGTCTCCACCAAATTCATTCAGCGACATTGTTTAGAACACTATAGATAGTCAGCTTTGAACCGTGCTATGAACGCCATGACTCACATAGATCACCCAAGGCAGCTACTTCTGGACCAGCGTTTTCTTTAACACCAAGTTCAAAGTCTAAAGTCATTCATCAGTAACCATAAACCCGTACATATCTCATCACTTACATCCGTAAATGATGGTAGTAGCCATGAGGATACCGGTACCAGATCCCAAAGCACCCATCATGTCAGCGACGAAACTGAGTAAACCTAGAGTAGCACCACCAAAGGCAGCAGCAGTTGGGATAACTCTTTTGAGTTCCTTGTAAATGGACGCATCACGATGACCAGCAAGAGTCATGTTTTGTTCTTTGAGTTGTTTGGCGACGTCCCTTGGTCCACTTCCTGAAACTTCGATCCAGGTCTTTGAGAAGATCGCACAGGCAGTCACGATGAAGGTGATGTAGACTACGGTGTGGAATGGATCTGAGAGGGCAGCTCCGATTGAGTGGGGAGCTGAAATGTAGTATGCGATACCTGATACAGCTGAAAGTTGAGTTGAATCTTCCAATGGCTACAGGATGTTAGTGCAGTCTAAATCTCGGACATCATAACCTACCTCCCAGACACCTAACAATTTAACCAAAAGGTTATCAGGGAATCTACTAGCCAACATTTGACTAACGAGGAAAACGTTAGAAGTCAAAGCTGATTCAAGCATGATAGGCATGTTTGAAGTGTAGAACAATTTAACGGGATAGTTTCCACGTTGACCTTTCATTTTACTTGATTTGATTGGGATTTCGATTCTGAAACCTTGCAAATAGATGACTGCGGCGAAAACGGCAACAGTCGCAAGCAAGTTCATGACGTTAGGTAATCTTTCACGATAGAAGGCTTCTTTGAGAGCTCTTGATTTATCGTTCCAAGTGAACAAGAGATGGAAGAGTGCGATGATGGCACCTTCGAATTCTGGTCCTCTACCTGTGTTGATGGTGTTTGGTGAGAATGCCTTCCAAACGATAGATTCACAAATGTTGGTAGCGATGAATAAAGAGATACCTGAACCGAGACCGTAGCCTTTGGTAAGGAGTTCATCGAGTAGGAGAACGATTAATGAAGCTGAGACCAATTGGAGGATGAGAAGAAGACAAACACCTGGACCGAGGGATGAAGGTGAACCGTAGAGACCGGTGAGGACGTAGACGGTAGCTTGACCGAGAGCGATGATAAGAGCGAACACTGGAGGTGTGAGTAAATCTCCGACACAACCGTGGAAAACACGGGAAACCTACATTTTTGAGCTCCACCAAACAAAGCGCGATCATCTTTTAAACTGAAATCGACTTCGATGAGTTGAGCACCAGCCAATAATTGCATGATCATTCCAGACGTGACAACGGGTGTGATACCGAGTTCCATGAGGGTACCACGGTTAGAGGCAAGGATGACTCTCATCCAATAGAGTGGATCAGAGGAATCTGAAGACATGATACCGTATAGCGGGACTTGAGAGCAAACCAAGAAAATAAGTAATGTTGTAGCTGTCCATAGGACTTTATGATTGAATGTGACCTGAGGAGGTGTTAATTTTGTCATGGAGATTAGGAACATACCTTTCTTTCTGGTGCAGTAACCTCTGGGAGGATACTCATGAAAGGTCGGACGAGTTCTAGGAAACGAACTGGAGTGGGGTTGTTAGTACAGCTAGAAACGTGATTGGAAAAAGGTTGAAAAACTTACAGCCCATGATGGCGAGTCTCCAATGATGTAAAGGGGGGGAAGGTGTTGTGAGTGAGGGATGGGGTGAGGAGATAGATATGAGAAGTGAAAAGAATGAAGAAGAGAATAGAATCTATTGGAATTCACTCCAGCGCGACGCCCTGGATACTATCAAGCCGCATGTGGCAGGTGAAAGTGTTACGTAAGACACTTTTCATTGTCAGAGTCCCATCCAAGTTTATTCCATGCATACAGCAGTGTACACACGAGGGTGTAGACGACAGTCTGTGAGGGCTGTGATATAGCAAGCAAAACAACTCCTAGAAGAGCAGAGTCAAGACAGAGATCAAAGACGATTTCACTGGCGAAAGCCAAAATTCGTGCCACATTCACAAGACAAATCTCAAAGCTTCCGACTTCAAATTCATATTTCCATCATTACAACATCGTTCTCAACTACAACTACCTAATAGGTACCAGTCTTTGCTTGGCCCTCAGCAACCTTGCTAGGGTTGTTGGTCGCCTTGCCAACGAGTTTGTCAACACCGCCGCTGATCTTGTCGCCGATTCCGGGACCTGTACCAGCCGCTGCGCGGTCTTGTTGATGGTCTTTGTGGACGTGGCCGGCGAGACCGCCTATGGCTGCGTCTCTGGCGGTACTGCGGGGTGTCAGTGGGTGTTGTTAGGTAGGAAAAGGGTGATATTGTTGGTTATATACAGGTGTGGAGTGGGTTAGGGAGTTGATCCAACTTACTGTCCGTGACCACCTTCATGTCCTGCTAATCCACCGATGACGGCGTCTCTTCCAGTGCTACACAAGGATAGTTGATCAGTAAATACGGCCAACTATATGAAGTGAAAGCTTTACTCACTGTCCGTGTGGTGCTGCCATTTTGATTGTAGTTTATATATTTATGTTTAGGGATAAATAAGTATAAGTTTGCGAGTGAGAGGAGGAAGAACGTTCGTACCAAAACGGTCAACTTATATATCTCACAGGCTGTCTGTGTCCGAATTTGATGTGATGTTGTCATTGAGTGATTGTGTCATGCAGTGAATGTACAAGTGGTCACAGGTACGAGTTGTGTTTACTTCCTCCTTCCCCCTCTCCGCCTTTGAAACACACCCAACGTTGCTCACAACACATGAACACATGACGTTCATGACGTTCCATGTTCCTCCAGAATGCTCTGAAGTACAGAAATAGAATTCTATGACTCACCAATACACATTGACGAAACTGCGAGTGTGGGTGTGCTGATGACGACCAAGGAACCACCAGTGGGGTACGACGTGTGGCGCCACTTTGAAAGGACCAGGTGAACTCTTACGTAAAGAATCCATCAAAGGGGCTCCGCTTGACAAAAGTTGAAGTTAAAATCTGTTGATACAAATTCGGAGGTCTTACATTCAATTTCAACAACTAAAAATGTCTGATGATCCAACAAAGAATGCAAGACCAGAGACCAAGTTAACTGATAAACCAGATACTAGGAATAGTGGATGGGCAGCTATCAAACCAGAGTAAGCAGGAAGCTACTCCAAATAGTAGGACCCAAACTAAATCGTGAATCTAGATACATCGTTAAAACAGCCCCAATAGTATCCACAACTTCAGGTTTAGATCTTTCCTCAACAGATTCCCATCTTAATCAAGATGACGCAGCAGAAGGTAGAGAGGATTCCAGAGATTCGAAACGATCGAAAAAATCTAAAAAGGGTCAGAATAAAGGTCGTGAATTTCCTCTGGTAAGAGAGAACATCAGATTATGTCGTGCATGGGAAACTTCCTCGAGTTCGGATACCGGGTGCACGAGAAACGATTGTAGATATTCACACAACTGGAAAGATTTTTTTGAAATCAAGAAAAAAGATATTTATTTTGATCCAAATTGGGAATTGAATGGTACCCCGAAATCGGGTGAACAATCTTCTGAATCATTTGTTGATATTCCCGAAGAGATTCTTGGTGGTGATGAGAAAGATATCGTTGGTAGATCCATCTCTTTGATGACGCGATGTCCTGTTTTCCAGGATTTAGGTTATTGTCCTTTCGGATGGAGATGTCGATTCCTTGGTGGACATGTTAGGAAGATTGAGATTCAAGGTGACGATCTTAACCCAACCATGGAAGAATTTTCAAATGGAAAAACTAAGACACTTGGAAGATGGGAGTTGATTTCTGAAACTGAGAAAGAGAATGTTGATGATTGGAGGAATAAAGAAACCAATTGGGCTAATCTGGATGTCTTATCGAAACTCAAAAACGGCAGTGTAAGTCACATCCATCCAAAATATCCAGCTCACACTCTCTAGTACACCTATCCATTCTCTAAAGCGTATCTACAAAAAGTCGATCCCGAAAGACCGTTCGACCTTGTACGTGAAATCAAATCCAAACCAAAAAGAGCGATCAACGCGGAGGAAGAAGCTATGAACGAAGAAGATGCTTTCAACGAGGAACCCGCTGGTTACGTTCCCGGTGAGAATGAAGCGATAGACGTTCCACTTCGACCAGAGGAGAAGAAACGATTGGATTGGCGCGGTGAACTTTATTTAGCACCTTTGACGACAGTTGGGAATTTGGTCAGTCCATCATTTTTTCCTTCGAAGGTTCTTACTCATCAAACGTATACAGCCTTTTAGAAGACTTTGTACAACCTACGGAGCAAGTATCACCATTTCAGAAATGGCTTTGGCACAACCACTAGTCTCTGGACATAATGAAGAATGGGCGTTGGTTAGACGACATGAATCAGAAAAAACGTTTGGGATCCAACTGGCTGGTGGTTATCCGAACAGAATGGTACCAGCAGCAGAACTTATACGTAAAGAGATTGGCAATAATGTTGATTTCGTTGATATCAATTTGGTGAGTATTTAGGTGGTGCATGAACTTTTTTAACGGTTATAGGGATGTCCTATTGATTTGGTGTTTAATCAAGGTGCTGGTAGTGCACGTAGGTGTTGAACGAAGATCTTGGCTTATACATTTAGTTATGGACGCTGCAACTAGACTCGGAAGGATACTTGTGGGCATGAACCGTGCTTTAGGAGATAGTAGGTGATACCTAGAAACGCGACTAACGACTAGTCCCTCTAACCGTTAAATTCGTCAGTTTGCATTCATGAACAGCTCTAATCTTTAGCGTACGGGAGTTGCGAACAACAAACCCAACGCTCATAAATTGATTCCTAGATTTGTCAACGAATGGGGAGCAAGTGCCTTAACTGTAAGTCTGATCCTCTCGTTCCATGCATACTTTCTTACAAAGATCTAGCTCCACGGTCGATCGCGTCAACAACGATACTCGAAATTGGCAGATTGGGATTACATAAAAACCTGCGCTACGACTTTACGTGAGACATTATCTGATAACGGGTTACCACCGGTCCCGATCTTCGGTAACGGAGATTGTTTCTCTGCGCAGAGTTATTATGAAGAAATGGAGGTGGGTACAAGTTGATCTTTGGTAATTATTACTAATCGAAGAACCGTTTTAGGCTAGTGGTGTAGACGGAATCATGGTTGCCAGGGGTGCATTGATTAAACCGTGGATATTTACTGAGATCAAAGAACGACGTGAATGGGATATCTCAGCTACAGAGAGATTAGAGGGGATTAGGAAAGTGAGTGAAAAACTCTAGAGTTGAACGAACTAACTCCCCCTAGTTCGCAGAATTCGGTCTAACCCACTGGGGCTCAGATACCCAAGGAGTCAACATAACCAGAAGATTCCTCTGTGAATCCCTATCCTTCCAACACCGCTACATCCCTATTGGGATCCTCGAAACCCTCCCTCCGAAACTGAACGAACGCCCACCTCAGTATCGGGGTAGAAACGAATTAGAGACGTTACTTAGCAGTCCGTTCGCTGGGGATTGGGTTAAGATCAGTGAAATGTTTTTAGGGAAGAGTGACGAGGCGTTCAGGTTTTTACCTAAACATAAGAGTAATTCTTATGATGGGGAGATTGCGCAGGGATAGGTCTTGGAGGTGCTGGTGGTGGTGGTGGGGGTGGGATTGGATTGGATAATGAGATTGAATCTGATAAGATCGGGTTTCGGGTTCGACCGAAGCGACGGGTATAAGCGTATGGAAGAGGCGTTTCGATATCGCCATATTAGATAATAAAAATTAATTTCTGGGATATAAATCTATCTATCCCATCTCCAAATCATCCAAACACATACCTAAACACAACCCCCAACGCAAGCAAAATGTCACCCCCCTCCCTAAAAGTCTTAACAGTAACCATGGGTCTAGCCCCGGAATCCTTGGCGATCCTAAAAACGAAATTCGACAAGGTGCACTATTACCCCCAAGCTACTCTTGAGAACAGAATCCCAGCTGAGGTATTATACGAAACTGAAATCTTGTTCACTAGATATTTGGGTGTACCAGCTTATGTTACTTCTGTTGCTGAAGTTCCTAATCTCAGATATGTGCAGTTGAGCAGTGCTGGAGCTAACAAGGCTTTGGAAGCTCCTGTTATGGGTAGTGAAGAGGCTAGGAAACAGATTAGTATTTGTGGGGCTTCTGGTGGGTTTGAGTTTTTCTTTTGGGTCGGGGTGGGACTGATGAGATGATAGGTATTCATTCACTCAGTATCCCACAATATATCATTGGTCAAATCGTTAATCTCTACATGAGTATCCACACTCAAACCTATCTAGCTAGAGTCAGTACAGATTTCAGATTGTTGAATCAATGAAATGACGCTGAAACTGATACCCAACCAGTCAAACGCTAGATGGCCAACTAGAGCTGAGATCAACGAAACTCCAGCTGATAACGGTACCAACATTGCTTTCTTATCTATGAGAGGTAAAACTGCTGGTTTACTTGTAAGTCAATCTCTCAAGCGTTTTTGGGCATTAGCTAACACTGTATAGGGATATGGACATATCGCGAGAGAAACTGCTAGATTATTGAAAGCTTTCAACGTTAATGTTATAGCTGCTAATTCCAATGGTCAAAAGAGGGCTGATGATGGTGTAAGTCGAGTTCTAGTTCATTGGTACGAAAAAAATGGCTGATGAATGAGATAGTACATCATCCCCAACACCGGTGATCAAGATGGTAAGTCCATCATCTAACCGCTAAGATCAAGCTAACGAAGTGAACGAAACGTCTAGGTTCAATCCCATCAGCGTATTACTCCTCAAGCGATCCAGAATCATTCAAAGAATTCCTTTCCAAATCTGATATCCTCATTGCCAGTCTTCCATCCACCCCAGCGACTAGATGGATGTTGACAGCTGAGCATTTGGGTAAGATCCACTTTCACTGTTCTCACCAATAACCTACTAACGTGTATTTCGTGTTATAGCCGCTCTCCCAGAAAAAGCAATCTTCGTAAACGTAGGAAGAGGAGATTTGATTCATTCCGGTAAGTCTCCCTTCCCCTCTCTTTTCTCCATCACCATTCCTAAACCAATATACCTTTAGAGGACATCATCTCCGCCCTCGACGCCCCCGAAAAACCACTCTACGGCGCAGCACTAGACGTAACAGATCCAGAACCATTACCAGAGAACCATCCCCTCTTCACCCATCCACGAGTCATCATTACACCTCACACTTCAGGTGACTTTGTAGGCTATTTCGAAGCTGGTGCTGAACTTTTGATGGCTAATGTTGAGAGGATTAGGGAGGGCAAGGGCGCTTTCAATGTTATCGATCCTGCTAAGGGTTATTAGTGGTCAGATTAGATTAAATTAACTTAGATTAGATCTTTTGTTAGATGAATATTGGTTTTTGGGTTGTTTGTTCATGCTTTTCGTCTTCCTTTGAGTACGTTCAGAAATTCAACTTTGACTTTGAATTCTCTCGCAAAAATGCCCAGAATGAACACAAAACAGATTCTCAAAGTTCACGAAGACATCTCAGTGATCACTGAAATTCTCTATACGAATGCATGCATACATCACTCTCAACATCGCACCTAACCCCCTAATCATCCTCCTCAGCCCATTTAGATTTTTTCAACGGTCCCTCCAATTTACTTTTCTTAACACCCTCACCCTCAGTGAATCTCCCTCTACCTTTCTTGATCACCTCCTCTTTCCTCTGTGGTGATCCAGATCTAGACCTAGATCTAGATCTGGAGGGTTGACGTCGTCTAGGTGGAGTTATCGTCGATCTCGATCGACTCTTACTTTGTCGACCGATATCGTCTGGAGTTGGTGTACGTGAATTAGATCTTGCTCTTGGTTTCGGTTTCGGTGATCTAGATCTTGATCTAGATTCGGATGAACGGTCTCGTTTACGACGGGGTGGTGGGGATGAAGAGATTCTACGACGTGGTGATGGTGATCTAGATATTGATCTCGACCTAGACCTTGAGACGGATTTTCGATAAGGGGGCGTATCCTCTCTTCTCTTCGCTTTTTGCCTCTCGATAGATGGAACCCGTCGAGAACGGATTGGTGGTGTGATAGATCTCTCCCTCTCCCTTTCTCTGCGAGGGGGAGGAGATCGTCGTCGCACAGGTGAAGGCGAACGTCGTCTCGGAGACGGTGATCTCGGTCTGTAAGATCTAGATGGTCGTTTCGGGGATGGCGACCGACGTCTGTATGGTGGTGGTGATCTTGACCTCGATCTTGATCGGTTTCTATTGGAATAACCTGAATCTCTAGGTCGGTCTCGATCCCGATTATCAAATCTACGTGGTGGTTCTCGGTCTCGACGATAACCTTCATCTCGGATTGGTGACGGTCGACGGGGTAATCTATCTAATCCTCTTTCTGATCTGTCACCTGGACGTGGAACTTGGGGTCTATCACGCTCCCGATCGTCCTGCATTCACAATTTCAGTATGGGGCAGAAGAGAGGAATCGTGAAGTCAAATATGAAAACTTACACGTCTTCTGTCGAATGAATCTGATGCATTTCCACGGGCAATAGCAGATTTACGTGCAAGCATTTGATCTTGTAATGTTTTTTCTGAAACTTGGTTTCTCTCTAATTCAGCTTTCTTCTCTGCGATAAACTGGAAGTTGTCAGTATATATATATTGCAACAACTTACCTCCGCGGGCACACCTCCAACAGTCTTTTGAGCAGATAAAAGTAATGTCCACAATTCATCCATGAACGTAGCAGCACCATATTTATCCATAAACCCAGTTAGAGAGATTTGCATTTTCTTAGGATCAGGAATCTGAAAACAGCATCAGGGGGTGAAACAACAAGAAAAACAAAACAACATACAGGAGTCTCCTTATCTTCCAACATCCCAAAAACGAATTCCACAACTATATCATCTTCGATACCGATCAGAATCGTACATCGTTTAGCTATCCATGGTCTCAAGACTGAAATGTTGACTTTACGTAGATCGACTTTTTCAGCGAAATGTTTTGGGAATTTCGTGGTTTTGAGAGCTAGAGCTTCTTTGTTTGCGAATCTCTGAGATGAGAAAGGAGATGAGGATTAGTTGAAGAATCTTATGGAAACTGATAGGGGAGAACTGAACTTACACTGTCTTGTGCTGCGGTTGTACCGCGCATACCTGGTTTGGGTTGGTTAGATGGTGGTCTCATCTGTGTTCTGTCGCTCTAGTACTCACCTGCGTCACCCATGATGTCTAATGAGCTTTTGTTTGAGTGATAATAGATGAAGAATGAAGAGAGAAATGGTGGGTAGAATGGTACTGCTAAATGTTGTTGATTTATATGGGGGGATCAGTTAGACGTCATAACATCTCTCTTATTTCAACATGCATCACATTCTACTGACCTCAATCTTCTCAATTAATTTCATAAGATACCATATCATAACCCAGTGATCTATTCATCTTAATGGGGTCTTGACGTCAACATATCATATAATCTCCAAAAAGAATCATGTCGAACGATCCACAGGAAGATGTAGCCATGATCGAAGACGACAACGACACATCTCAAATCAACGACGAGAACGATGAAACGAATTTGAATCTTGCCATAGCTTCTATCCAAGCTGGCGTAGAGGGCGATGAAGATGATGAAATTAGCTATCAAGTCGACGGGGATGAGGAAAACGATCAAAATGATAACATTGACGATGGTTTGGAAATCGAAATAACTCCTTTTCCTTCTTATGATTTCACCGTTGATTATGACGACGACGAGGAAGAGGAGGAGGAGTTGGAAGAAACTTACGAGGGTATTGATACTGGAAAGGATACGGCTCAACTATCTAAAGGAATTGATACAGAAGAGACTGTTGTGGAAGCTCAAGGGTCGGATCAAGTCGGTGAAACAATTCCAGCTGAAGGTGACGATACTCCGGTTGATTCAGCAGAGATCGTGATGGAGGAAGGGACAGAGATGGATGAACCTGGGAAAGTTGATGTCGAAAATCCAAATGCCGAAAAACAAGAGGATATGCAGGATCCAGCACTTTTGCAAATCCTTGAAACCTTGGCTCAAGACGACGAAGACGCTGCTTGTAAGTCTTCTTGCCCTCTTTTGTCCATGAAAACCTTTCGCTAATGTTATTCAGCTATTGGTTCACCTTTAACCCCTCTTCCTGAATTACCATCAACACTGCCTAATCTGGATAGTACAGTTATTGACAGTACTCCCAAATCTCCTCCTAAAGCTGCAACCAACGGATTCCATTCTCTTCCAGCAGAGTCTTCCAATTCTGCAAAACAACGTTCTCAATCGCCTCCGATACAATCAGTCAACAAAGAAGAGGAAATGATAACCAAAAAGGGGAAAAAGAGATCTAGAGAAGGTAGTACTGCTACAGCGGTCAAAGTTGTTGAAGATGATTTAGAGAGTTTGGTTAGTTATAAAGGTGAATCGGTTGAGGAGGAGCCTAAAGTCAAGAAGAAACCTAAAAAAGAGAAACCGCTGGGACCAGACGGGAAACCTGTCAAAGGTGACTTCTTTCACGAAACTCTTGACGTTTTGAAGCTGACAAAATACGTTAGGTCCAATCAGACATCGTAAAAACATAGATGCTTCATTAGGTATAACGCATGAGGGAGGCTCCAAACCTCCAGAGAAAATGATTAATCGTGAGTACTATCTTTTCAGTTTCAAACTATACTAAATAACCCGAACCTCCAGGAACCAAAGCCATGCCAGAATATAAAATCAAACAATTTCTCAAAGGCAAAACGAAAGAGATCCAACTAGCACCTTGTCTGCGACCTCGATATGAGAAATGGGGGAAATGTACCCAATGCGTCGCGAAGATTAGCGGTGATTCTTGTCGATTTAGGGGGTATCGGGTGTTCAGGTGAGTAAACGAAGTGTTGGATGGAGAGTCTATGTTGATGATCGTAGGATTGATCCTGATACGACGAATATACTGGGTTTAGCACCGTTTGAAGATGCAGATTGGGAAGGTGAAATGACTGCTTTACCTACAGAGTTCAATGTCCCATTGAACGAGACACATATATCGAGAACTGAACGAACAGTCGCTCCGCTACTCTTACCACTCATCACGAGGGAACTCAAACATTCAATAAACAGAAAAGCAGTAACAAGGGTAGTAGACGCAGCCCAACATAGATCAGTCTGTGGTAAGTCTCTTTTTCTCCCCGAGCAAAGCGATGAAATTAACACAACAACAAAGATTTCTGCTCATCAACAATCTTTGGTGGATATTTCTTTTGCAAAAAATGCGGAAGAGATTTCTGTATCCAATGTGAAAATTATTTCCCTGATTCAAACGATAAACTCAGAGATTCACCTTGGCCTTTACCGGATAATGTTCGACCTCGATTACTTAGGTGTACGGGGGGACCTTCGGCTGCATTTTTAGCTAAAATGGGTAATTTGGATTCTAATGGGGCTGTGTTACCTCCTGGTTTTGTCGAGGAGGTTGAGAAGGAAAAGGAGAAGGAGACGGCGGAAGCGGAGGCGGAAGAGGAAACTCAAGTTGAACGTGAAGGTGAAGGGGACGTGGAAGGGGAAGGGGAAAGTGAAGCGGCATCTGAAAACACACCGTTAACCGTCAACGACGCTATTCAGCAACCCGGTTCTGATCTTCAAGAGTCATCCGGACGTAGAACCCGAAAACCTGTTGTCAGATTGGTTGATCAAATAAAACCTCGTAAAGTTGTGGAAGGATCTGCAGCCAAATCTGCAGCCAAACCTCCAAGTTTTCATATCAGATCAGATCTTCAAGCGGTTTCTCGATTCCCACTGGAGGAGTTACGTCAACATTGGTTAGCTCTTGTCGATCACGTTTTCGAGGGGACAGAATCGATTGAGGAACGGCTAAATATCCTTGGATTGGGGGATGGGAAAGAAAACATCGTATCGGAAGAAGAGGTTGAATTGCGTCAATCGATTTTGAATTTTTTAGAATCTCTACCGGAAAAAATCGCTGTTAATGGTGCAATGGATTCATCAGTGCTTACGGACGAAGATATCTCTTCGCTTTATACCAAAACTACTCATTCTACAGCTTTGGCAATACCGGATCCAGCTGGTCTAGAGAAATTCTTACTACCGTTTATGAAAATCGACGTTCAAGATCTTGATAACGATAAATTCGATATTCTTTGGGGTAAAGGTGAACCGATCGTCGTTGATGGTTTAGCTGAAAGATTTAAATTACAATGGACACCTGATGGATTCATTGAACAGTTTGGCACGGAACATTGTTGTAAGTAAAGTGTGACCAGTTAAATCCATGTTTTATGTACTCTAACTGAATTCCAATTTAGACGTGGTCGATTGTCAGAACAATTCAATTCATCCAATGAAGGTTGGACAGTTTTTTGAAAAATTTAAAGATACGGAAAATAGAACTGGGGCTATCTTGAAATTGAAGGTGAGTTCAATAAACTAGTCATTCTGGATAAGAAAACTGATGAATGTTTTAGGATTGGCCATCGAGTAATGATTTCCAATCAGCTTATCCTACGTTATACAACGATTTTTGTGATTCCCTTCCTGTACCTGATTATACTCGACGTAACGGAGTCTTGAACTTGTATTCACATGTACGTAATTACCTTCTTGTAGTGAGATCCATCTAATTTATATTCCTACAGTTCCCACCTGGGAAAACTCGACCTGATATTGGGCCAAAGATGTATAACGCATTTGTAAGTTCACAATCGAAGGCGAAAATTAACGAATCAGGAAGCGATAGAGGCAACAGGTGGATTCGGATCGCAAGTACCCGTCTCCTCACCACTTCAGATTTCAAGCTAACAAAATCCAGAACCCGACTTCACATGGACGTAGCAGACGCTATCAACATTATGCTCTACGCCTCGGATAGACCAAACGATCAACCAGGCTGTGCAGTCTGGGATCTCTTCCGCGCAGAGGATGCAGATAGTATCCGATCATTCCTAAGAAAGAAATTCAGTTCGAAATTTAAATTCACTGATCCGATACATTCACAATTGTTCTACCTTGATGCTAAATTACGGAAGGAGTTGTTGAAAGAGTTTGGAGTGGCTAGTTGGAGAGTTTATCAGTACCCTGTGAGTGTTTGTTACTTTTATGAGATGGAGTGAAACTGATTGGTTCGGTACAGGGACAAGCTGTTTTTATTCCTGCAGGATGCGCTCATCAGGTTTGTAATCTTGCTGATTGTATCAAGATCGCGTTGGATTTCGTTAGTCCTCGTGAGTAGAGGGTTTTGGAGACGTGGAAAAGATAATTAAAACAATTCACAGATAACGTCGCTCGTTGTCAGGAGTTGACGAAAGATTTTCGAAATGAGAATACGGTGTTGGTGTGGAAAGAGGATGTGTTGCAGTTGTACAATATCATGTGGTGTGTATAAATACGTTTATCAAATTCGTTGAATTAATACTAAAGAAGAATTGTAGGTTCGCATGGACGTCAGTTAGACAAACCAAACACATTCGCGATCAAGAAGCTAGATTGTTGAGTGACCAACAAGCAGCTAGGGCTGCACATCTACTCTCACTCCAGAACGGTGATCATGAAGTCATACCGCATTCTTCGATATCGACGTCAACATCCAATATCAGGAATTCACCAGCAATCAGCTCATTGAGGGAAGATAAGGAAGATGAATCGAGTGAAACTCGTGTTCCAGATATCATTGATAACCCAACGGCAAACCCAATCTCAGAACCCCCAACACAAACCCAACCCGAGATCCAAACCCAACCACTGCAAAAAACCAATGAAACCAAACAAAAGCTCTTTGACAGATTACTCCAACATTCATTGACCCAACAAGAACCAATCCCGAAACTTCCAACACCCTCTGATGCAACTAAACCAATTAAACACAGGGACAAGGAACCTAAGATAAATGAAGCCAATCCGGATTGGAAGGATTCGAACTCAACCTCGACGTTGCCAACGAATCGATCTCAGATTACGATTTCTAATTTGATCAAGAGGGGGGCGTTACCGCTTGATCTGGCTGTTTCGGCTGCTAGGGCTGCTATGGGTGAAGGGTTTGGGGAGGAGGAGATTTCGATGCCGATTGATTTGGGTGGGGAGGGGTTGGTTGACGTTAATGGAGATGGGGATGGGGCGATGGATATTGTTGGTTAGACACTTTTGGGAACGTCTTGAAGCTTGGATTTGATGATGCGTTATGAAAATTATCCCCTACTTCCACAGTATGATTTTGTGAGATAGAATGCCATAATTGGCATACCTGGAGTTGCTATTCAAGAAATTATGGTCAAAATCGACTGAAGGATTAGTTGAAATGTTCTTCTGTAGTCTGCTACGATGTCCATTCTCGATAGGCATGTCAGAGTGAAGTTCTACAAGAGCATTCGGAAGAGATGAGGAGTATGAGTCGATGAATGATGAAATACGGTGCCACCTATCACCTCCCTCCACAATCGTCGTATCTCGCTTAGCATTCCATCCAAATTCTTACAGTCAACTTCTTTCCATAAATCATCTACATAAAACATGTCTGCACGTCTAAGATTAGCTAACAAAGTAAGTCCAACCCTAACCATCTCGTCCAATCCAAAGACTAAAAACAATCCAAAGGTCTGCATAGTAACCGGTGCAGGATCGTAAGCCCCAATCCGACCTATTCATCACTAAACATCCAGTGGTATAGGTCTCGAGACCTCACTCCAATTCGCCGCTGAAGGTGCCCACGTCGTATTAGCTGATATCAATGAGGCAGCTGTAGTCAAAGCTACTGAATATGTTAATTCACAATTCAAAGGTTGTGCGGCCGTCTCGATCAAATGTGATGTTAGTAAAGAGAGTGATGTTAAGGCAACGGTTGATTTGGCTGTTTCTACGTGGGGTAGATTGGATGTTTTGGTGAGTATTTTAGATTTTTGATTTACTTATTTGGATTTAGTTTAATAATGCTGGGATCATGCATGGAGCGTATGTCATTCCTCCATCTTCCTTTGGGGGTTGTTATGATACTTACACGAGCGTACAGTGATGATGACGCTGTCAACACCGAAGAGAAGGTTTGGGATCTCACCCAAGCTATCAACGTCAAGGGAGTTTGGTTTGGATGCAAACACGCAGTAATCGCGATGAGACAAGTGGGTTCCAATTATGGTAACACCGTTAACATTACTTTAGAACAAAGCAGAACCTGAGAAAGGTCTCAATGTCGGTGGATCAATCATCAACGTCGCTTCTTTCGTCGCCAAACTCGGTGCGGCAACTCCACAACTTGCTTGTAAGGTCCAAAAATCACATTCTCATGAGTCGTATGACTAACCTCGAGAACTCAATAGATACAGCATCAAAAGGTGCTGTCTTGGCTATGACCAGAGAATTGGCTATGGTTCATGCGAGAGAGGGAATCAGATTCAACGCTTTATGTCCGTACGTCCATCCTTTTTTCTCAGTTTTTCGAGTTCCATCAACTTACCCAGGTATCAGCGGTCCAATTCGTACACCACTCTTAATGGATTTCTTGAACACACCAGAGAAACTTGATCGGAGATTGGTTCATAACCCAATGGGAAGATTCGGTGAAGCCGTCGAACAAGCTAAAGCCGTTGTTTTCTGTAGGCTTTGATCTCACCGTTTATAAAGATTATTTACTGACTTTGGGTTTGTAGTGGCATCCGACGATTCTTCTTATATCAACGGAACTGACTTTATGGTCGATGGTGGTCTTCATGCTTGTTATGTCGTGAGTTGATCGGGTTGGATGAGGATAATAGATTGATATAATGATTAGACACCAACTGGTGAACCTGCGATTCCACCTCCTAAAGGATTGCTTCCTGTTTGAGTGACAGTGTAGTGGTATTATGATAAGAGGTATACAGGTGCTGAGATAGATGCGATTGTGATTATAGTCGTAGATGTAGATAGATAAAGTGATATGAAATGCAGAAATGAAATGACCAGACCATGTACCCATGTTGAGTGCCACTGAAATTTCGGATCATCGTCTCAGTGATCTCAACTTTTTTCATCATCTCAATATCACTTTTCAAACCATAAAACACTCTTTTTTGAGGGACAGCATCCAAACTGCATAACCAAATCCCACTCCCCAGGATCAATACCAATACCCTCAATCTCAATATCCAATTCAAAAGTTATAAAACAGCATCGACGAGGAAAATGTCTTCAACTGTCGATCATGAAATTCCTAAAATCAAAAACATCTCAACTTGGAAGGAAGTCTCTTGGCCACCTATGAAGAATGAACTTCTTTTACGATCTGCTAAAGGTGAAGAAACTGAGAGAGCGCCTGTTTGGGTAATGAGACAGGCAGGAAGATATCTACCTGGTACGTCTTGCAATGATCGTTATTCAATGTCTGACGGCAATTACAATAGAATTCCTTGAAGTACGAAAATCACATTCATTCTTTGAATGTTGTCAAACACCAAGTATAGCATCTGGATTAACACTTCAACCGATTGATCGATATCCTCTACTCGACGCATCGATAATATTCTGTGATATCCTCGTTGTACCCCAAGCAATGGGCTTGGAAGTAATCATGGAACCATCAAAGGGACCAGTCCTACCTGATCCATTAGTCACACCAGATGATATCTCGAGATTAAAACAAGACGTCGACGTAGAGAAGGAACTAGGATATCTGTTTGAAGCTATTACATTGACTCGTAGAGGTTTAGATGGACGGGTCCCATTGATAGGATTCTGTGGTGCGCCGTGGACTTTGATGGCTTATATGGTCGAAGGAGGTGGTAGTAAAACTTTTCAAAAATCTAAAGAATGGTTATACAGATATCCTGAGGATAGTAAAAAATTGTTATTACGGATCGCAGATGTCTGTGCTGATTTATTGGTTGGTCAAGTGTTAGCTGGTGCTCAGGTGGGTCACAAATGAAATCATTTCAATGGATCGATATTAACTTCGCTCTCTGACAGATGCTCCAAGTCTTCGACTCCTGGGCAGGTGAACTTACACCTTATCAATTCCAAACTTTCGCCCTCCCACCTCTTCTACATATTTCCGCTAAAGTCCATCAAATCCTCGAAAAACTCAATCATCCCCGAATCTCAATAACCCTCTTCGCCAAAGGTGCCAACGCCCCTTCTTCACTCAAACTCCTAAAGAACCCCAAGGAAACCGGATACGACACCCTAGGTTTAGACTGGTGTGTGGATCCAGTTGAAGTTCGTGAGCTCGTCGGTGGAGAGGTTTGTTTACAGGGTAATTTCGATCCTGTTATTCTTTATGGTGGGAGGGAAGGGATCGAGTTGGAAGTTAAGAGAGTCTGTGAAAGGTTCCATTTGGCTGGGGGTGGTTGGATCGCTAATCTAGGTCATGGGATTACTCCACAGGTTAAACCTGAGGATATGGGTTGGTTTTTGGAGTGTGTACATAAATACTCCAAGAGGGTTTAAGAGGGGTGGTGAAGAGCCCCGGGGTGGTCTTATAGACGATTAGGAATATGCATTTTACTTGGACCATTCTATCGTAGCTTTAGCGATCGTCCATCACTTCAACTCCACCATTATCCTCACTCCATCCCGTCACCTAAGCCCCCGTCCTGATATCAGTAGCACCACCGCTCTAAAAAACCATCAGTAAAAATATCAAAAACAACTAATCGAAAAACCCACCATGACAGCCTCAACCTCGAATTCACTCAACTCCTTAGTCTTCCACAAATACCCAGGAGCATCCCAGAAATTCTCAAAGTCCACAGGTTTAGTTGAATGTGCGTCCAGTGTTAATACTCCGGGATTCGAAGTAGATTGGGATTTGGGATTGGAAGAAGGTGAATCTGAACCTTTGGATGTAGATTGTAGTTTACTTAGGAAATCTTTGAAGTTGTCTGATATTTCTTTGGGAGCTAATGGGTGGGGTGAAGGTGCGTGAACTCCTGTTGTCGACGGATCGTTAGTACTGGAGACAATGAGATGACGGATCGAAGAACTTGCCATGTTCGAGTTTCGATCTTTGACCAATGAATTTGATCATTGGTGTATAGTTTGCTCGTAGTATTGCGGTGACTCTCATTGTAGTAGTTGGTCGATACCAAGATGGTTGTAGTTGTTATCGTTGTCGTCGTCGTCGTCGTTGAAATAGAATCGTATCCCCTTCCCCCTCCCCCTACGTTGTTTCCGTTGTCCTATATTGTATTGCCGACCAACACCGAAAATTTGTATTTTTATAATCTTACAATATTGATTTTCAGTTATATCTTGTTAAAATATCATACAATACCTTGCATACAACACAAATACATAGAGGGATAGCGGACCAAAGAAATTGTCTACAAGGATAATTCATTTTCACCATCATCGAAACCACCAAAAGAAAAGAAAAAATCACATCCAAAAATCAAAAATCAAAATCTTCAAAACATTTCCTTCCAACCTAGCCAATTCAATTATCCTTGAACAATGTCAAAAACCCAATTACCCCAACTACTAGCCAAACTCCCCAACAACGGTTTAGAAGCCCTAGTCAAACCCACATCCTGGCCTTCATATCAATTCTATAAAATCACGAAAAGTCAATTGAGGTTTCGACAGCCGTCACCGTTACCGTCAGGTGAGCGTGAAGGTGGGGTGGAGGAGGAAGGGGGATTAAAGGTATTCGGTAAAGCCTGGGGATTGATTTATAGGAATGGTAGGTTTGGTCTATATCTTGGGATTTTTGGTTGGGTATTGACCAAAACTTGTTCTCAGGTAATATCCAAAAATCATCGTCGAAACTATCGAAACCAACCTCCAGAATCCGAGGTAGTCAAAAACATTCTTGGGAATTGATCAACCCTTCAACACTCCCCGCTGAGGTTCAAATTCAATTGAAAGAATCGAACAAAGTCGTTAGAGAAGCTGAAAGTTCTCGATTGGAGTTGTTGAAATCTTTCAAGGAGGTTAAGAGGGATCGGAAAGTCGCTTCTAGGTTGGCTAGGGGTGGTTTGGCTGAGGAAGCTCAGAATGCTTAAGGGGGGTTGGTTGGGTTACGTTTGTCTTTGATGATATGCAGTGTGCAATTGTCTATTACTACATTCTTCTTTACAACAATACAGAAGTTGTATGATTACAAATTGGACTAAAAGTATGGGTGGTATGGTATACTAATGAGGTTTAACTAGAAATCAATGCTAGGCATAGGTATAAGTATGGGTATAGACTAAACCTTATGAGAAACAGTCTTATTGAATCTAAACTGTTCCAATCTCTTCCAACTCGTACTCAACGGAGTGTGGTTATCGTTCTCATCTGCAGGTAAAGGTTTTCTTAATTTAGGTGTGACATTGACAGCTTTAAGGACGACCGGTGGAACGTTCTGACCAACGTTGATCTCCTTAGTGGAAAGTATACGTGATGACTTGGATTGATATTTCTGGTCTGACTTTGAGTTGGGTTTGGTAGTCATCATCGTGAATTGTCGTGGTTCTTTACGTTCAGGTTGCAGCACACTGATTCGTTTTTTATTTCCAGTGAACGGTGAGGACGATGGGGAGGAATTCTGAAATTTCAATCAGCTTCTAACACTCAAACTACAGCTGACTTACCAATTGAATCGCTGATTTGAAAGAAAATTTCGCTCTCAAGCCAGCAGCCACAGCTCTAGCTCTAGCTTCACGACTCTCTTCTTCCTTCTTAATCTTCTCCTCATCCATCTCCTCCTGTTCATCATCATAATCATCAATCTCATCCCTCCCAAACCCATCAACCAAAGATGGAGTAACCACCTCATCCTCAAATCCATCACTTGAACTCAAAACCTCCCTTCTGCGTTGAGCTTCATCTCGCGTGAACGACGATAACGAAGAAGCTGGAATTAGGATGTTTCCAAGTTTGGAAAGACTTTGACTGAATTTAATCTTTTTCGGTGTGATTTCGTTTTCGTTCTGAGTAGCTAAAACCGATGAGAGTTGTGGTGAAGATTCGTCGATCAATACGTCATTATTCAAAACTTGATCTCGAGATCTAGTGGGTGAAGGTGAAAAAGTGAAACTACTCGCTCGTCGTTTCCGTGAATCTGATTTTGGCGGTGTCGTAATCGCCGGACTTGAAAATACAGATTGTAAAGGTGACGAAAGAATGGGGATCGATTCATCCTCAAAGCGTTTCAACCGGGGTTGACTTGCTATATCGACGTCATCGTCTTCTCTTCTGGGTGAAGTGAAAGCTATCGAAGAGACCATTGGTGATGGTGAACGAACGACGATATCCCCAAAAGATGAAGATCGAGTCAGTCGATTTTCATCTTCTGTTTTGTCGGTTGCAGTGGAGGTGGAGAAGAATTTACTCGTTTTAACTGGTCGTTCTGGTTCATCCAGATCATCGTCTTTTGGTAGAGGTCTTTTACGACGTAAAGGGATGACACCAACAGGGACGTTAGAGAGATTCATTGCACCTGAACCAAAAACGCCAACTGCTTTAGGCAAGACTTGAGCTGGTCGTTTCTTGGAGCCTGGTTTGAGGTTAGCAGAGTGTGGTTCAGAATGACTACACTTACGTTGGATGAAAGCGTCCATGGGACCTGCGTTGCTCTTGGATGATTCGCCAAGTACGGTCTGGGGAGCAGCGTCAATCTCTTTATAGACGAGAATATGAGCAACAGTCAACATACCTTAGCCTTGGCAGGCATGAAAGCACTTTTGATGCTTTTCTGAACCGGCCCCGAAGCTTTAGCCGTCTTCTCCCAAGCATCAACAATAGGCAATCCCGTCTCTGGATGTAAATCCCCCCTCGCAATTCCAGCAGCCACATGAACAGGTTTATCCCTATTTCGACCGTCAGCTCGTAAACCGATGATAACTAAGAGGTACGACATACAATCCTATCCAACGCTCATCCTCGTCACCTAAACCATCTTCCGGAAAATCGTAAAGAGGCACTAATCTACCTTCGTAAGGATCAAACACTCTTTGATGAAGGAAAGCTAATTCAGCTTGTGCAAACGATTCTTGATAATTAGGTGGAATGGTCATATTCCCTTCTAAACGAATTGATTGGAATAGCTGGATTATCAGATGTTGTCGCTAGTTTAGACCCACTTTTTCCACGGTTTTATGACGTCTCAGTAGTTTGTATGCCGTTTTCAATCCCATGCCAGGTATTGAATCGAGGTAATCACATCCAGAAAGCATCTGTGACCGACAGGTCAGTTGTTGAAGCTTATCAGAATTTTACAACTCACAGCCATTCGACGAAATTGTGTATCTGACCACCCGTGCATTGGAAAATCACGAATTCTAGCGAAACGTTCTCGATTGATTGAAACGCAGTTTCCATCTTTGTCAAGTTTGAAAATGACCTATGATTGAATGATAACGATTAGCTATGGAGTAACCCTCAATCTCACTACTCACCTGTTTACATCCAAAGACCAATAAATCTGAATCTTCAGTGATGATCCCATCTACCAAACCCTCTCTTTCCAAAAAGAACAATTGAGCATCAGCTTCATAAGGAGCAACGACGTAATCGATCTTCTCAGCTCGTAAAGCCTAAAGTGTGTTGTGAGTAAGATATGCCTTCCCAACAGGATATCAACCCACCTTGATAAACTGAAAAGCGATTTCTGGAGTTATATCCACACATTTCGTATAAGCATCCCTAGCGTCTGAATATCTGCCCTGCGCCTCTAAAGCTAAAGCTTTATCTAGATTCGCTTTTCGTGATCTAATTCCTGGATCAATGATGAAAGGGGAGAACGGTGTTGAAGAAAGACTTACGCAGCTCTTGAAACTTCTGTACCCTTTTTCGCTGGGAGTGGACCACCGTCGAAAACGATATAAGAGGTTATACCGTGGTATTGAAGCATTTTGACTCTGTACATTGCGTAGTCCACAAATCTTGGTGGTATGAGCTCGCTTATTATTCCAATCATGAAAGGAAGCTCACTTGGTCGTCGGTACACCTTTGACTAGATCTTGAGCACATCCAAATGCACCTTTATGTAACCAAACATATGCCTAATGGGGTAAGTATCGTGACTTTGAAGAAAGTGGAGACCACCTACATCAACAGCTAATCTAAAATTAAGTGATCCAGTCAGCTACGCATCATCGAGATATTCGTGACAATAGCTGAACTCACCTTTTACCTTTGAAATCTGAAATATGTCCGGAAACTTGTATCTCTTTGAGGAGAGGTAGAAGACCAGAGATACCCATGATGGATCGTTGGAAGTGAGTCTTGATTTACGCGTGATTAGTGGATGAGTTGCATGGGTTGATGACTGGGGAAGGGTTTCTGTTGGGTTCGAGGGATGATGCGGGGCTCTCTGTATACGAGTCTATGTTAAATTGGAGTAAACTGTTGGAATAAAGAAGAGATTGAAGAAATAAGTGAGAAAAGAGAAGTAAAGGGAAGAGAAGAAAAGAAAACAATCGCGTGTAGTACGCTAATGTTTGAATGGTGAGCCTGACATTTAACTATACCTAGATTCATACAGTATTACCCAGTACGTTGTATGTAAGGCATGCATAGATGGTATTATTGATCTCATGCATAAAGAGGTATGATCCATAGGCTACAGGTGTATGTGTATTCAATAATAAAAGATGTGAAGAACGATTGAAAAACCGTTGTTTGATCACTGTTCTCTAGAAACCACATCTATCCATCCAACGTTCCGCAGCCTAAGGATAGGAGTTCGAGAAGGTGAGCAGGGAGGAGGGGAGTAGATCAATATGAATCATAATAAGGAGAATAGATGTAACAAGCAAGTATGAAAAAGAAGAAAATATCTCAGTAAACACCCATACACTGAAAGCCCTTCGCCAACTCACCAAACGATTCCTCTCACCTCTAACCCCATCAACAGATTTAACCAAAGAAACGCCCTTCCCACCTCTCCCCACCCCATTCTCAGCAGCCCCAAAAAGAGCTTTCAAATGTGCACCCCCAACCCCACCCTTCTCACCGTGAACAATCAAAATAGGGAATTTAGGTTCATAACTGAATTCAGGCCATGAGATCAACCCGCCCTCATTCTTCTCAGCTGGGGAATCCGGATCAAGAAGTACCAAACCTGAAGCAGGATGATCTTCGATATAAGCTTGAGTTAGTTGACAAGCTGTATTTGAGGAGATCAGGATTGGCGGGAAGGGGATTGCCATCAATCGGATTTGTTGGTTGAGAGCTGATACCAGTTCTTTGAATGGGGCGATTGGCTCTGTTGGTTGAAGATCTTTGGTGGAGAGTGATAGAGAGATATCTATTTCTGTACATGTGTATCCTTTTTCTGAAAACATTCCAGACCAATTTGACCAACTATGTGAGTTGTGGGTCAGCTAAACTAATTCTCGTTTTGAAAGAATTTTGGAGCGGTGTTGGAATTTCCTGGATCGAAAGTAGATAGCAGCCAAAGAGAAGTAACCAACTTACTCCTCCTCCTCATCCCCTAACCCAGGTGTCCTAACAAAGACCAAAGGTGTTGGACATTCCCTAAAAGCCGCCGGTGAAGGTTGTCTAACTAAAAACCGTGAACATTCAGCTCGGTACAGTAAAGAAGATGATGAAGTGAATGATCTGGTTGGTGGTGGTTTTAGGAAGGGGAGTGTGAACGATAGTGAGAGTGGGATGCGGAGGGTGTTGATGAATGGGGGCATTGTAGTTAAATGGAAGATGCAAGATATGTAGGAATGGTGGATGTAGAGTTGGACAAGGCTATTTCGATTTTGATTATCTTGGAGCTGATTTACTTTCTGACATCATGCAATAATACATATCTCTATCTGTACTCGAAGACGATCATTGAACGATACCAAATATTGCAGTCTAATTCTCTATAATACAGGTATACAATATCTAACCATCATCCTACCTCACCACCTTCAACTCCCAAAATCTTCTTTCCCAAGTCTTTCCAAAAATTCATCAACGTTAAAATCATCACCTAATCCATTATCACCCAATGTAGTTCCATTCCCATTAACGACCCCAGCTCCAGCTCCAGCTCCATAATTATAATTGTTTTGATTCAAATCGACACCATTGTTCGCGTTGTTAGGTAGATCCAATCCCATGGATCTAACGAATGAATCTATACTTTCTTGTAGTTTATCAACATCTCCATTCATGTTATGAGCGTTTTGATAAGTGTTTAATAGGTCGTTGTTGTTGTTCAACAACTGTTGTTGATGTTGATTCTGTTGTTGATCTAACGGTGCCAGTTGACCGTATAAATTCAAATTCGGATCAACAAGATTGTAATTCGTATCGTTATTCGTATTTGAATTTAGATTTTGACCAATGGTAGAAAGATTGTTATTATCCTGATACTGATTGTTCAAGTTTGGGAATGGGAAATCGTTTGAATTGAAGTTCGAATTCAGGTTAGAATTCAATGGTCCTGCTTTAGGGGTTTGTAAAGCCGCTTGACCTTGTGCAGAGGCTGTCAAAGAATTCAAGAACATTTGAGCAGCAGCTGGTGATTGTAACAATGATCCTATAGTAGTTTGTAAGATTGATGGATCTAGATTGAAAGCAGACGCCGCTGCAGCTGATGAATTCGGTGACATCGGTGGTGGGACATTTGATCCTGTCGAAGTTGAACTTGAATTTACATTTGTATTCCCAGTCGAACCAGTTGAGATATTTTGTAGAGTAAATGGATTATTCCCTGCATTAACGTTGTTGTCGATATTACCATTGGGAGCAGAAAATCCCATCCCTTGATTGAAATTGGTAGAAGGAACGGAATTATATTGAGTGACGGTGTTGTTGTTCCCAGGAAGTCCACCAATATCTGATAAAGGACTTAAACCACCTGGTGCCAAAGTAGTCTCTCGACCTGTATTTGAATCCCTACTATTTTGACCGGATGTGGAAGCAGGTGTAAACGGAGACGCGTTGTTTGAAATGATTTCATCAGGCAGTGTCGTGAATCGTGGAGATAGATTCGTGTTCCATGAATCTGTCGTACTGGTACTTTGAGTAGGATTGGTTTGACGAGATTTCGTTCGTGAGACACGGGGTGGGAGTGAAAATTTGAATGGATCTTTCAAACCTGGATTGAAACGATCAGTTGACGTGCAAAACGAGTGATTTAGCTGATACCCACCTGCAGACGAAATTTCAACCAAATCATCCTCTCCATCCCAAATTTTATCGTCATCCATAACATCGCCTTCACCACCCACGACACCGTCTCCTATCATTCTATCCAAACCCAATCTCCTCCTTTTCCTTCCAGCAGTATCTTCAGATCCGTCATCTCTTCTACCCATGGCTGCACCTCTCCTTAAAGCCTCCGCAAGTCCTTTAACACCTTCGCCTTCTTTCCCAAATAATCTTTCCAAGAAACTGACGATCAAGTCGATGGTTTCTTGATGTTTGCGACGGGTTTCTCTAGATTCTAACGCTTCTCGCCATAAATGTTCGTTTGACGTTTGTAAAGCTTTTAATTCTGCCCCTATTGACGCTTGCGTTCTTTGTATAGCAGCTATACCCGATGTGATGGCTGATAGATCAACCGTTTGACCGGTAGAGGGTACGATCAAAGGTCCAGCTTCGCCATCAATAGTTCCATCGGTTAACAAATGGACAGGGTAATGTTGACCATTAATTTGATTGACGGTAGCATTCGCTTGTCTCGCAGACGTTCTCGTTCCATTGACCGCCGCAGGTGCAGGTTGATTAGGCATTCCTGGTCGATTATTCTTTCTTGTAACTTTGGCTAACAATTGCGGTTGATCTTTCTTGAAGAATGGATTGACGAACTCCCAGAGTTCAGACGGAGCGTCGTTCTTCAAAACACCAGATTGTAAATGAGGGACCTTGTCTTTATTCAAATTAGCTTTATTCGAAGATGGCATTAAAAGTTACTCACGAAACCCGTACATATTCAACTGTCTGACGAAACTTGAGAAATTGGCATGTTTGAAGAATCTAGGCAACAATTCCTTTCCAAAACGTTCATGGTTGGGAACTGGGTAACAGAATCAGCAAAGATCATATCCGATAATCAATCAACCTACCAAAGAAAGAGTTTCCAGATTCGGCCCAATGAATCAATTCATCAGTCGAAGAATCAGAGACCATACTAAAAGACCACGTCAACGAGCGACTTTATCCGCAGTGACGAAAACACTTACCTATACAGTTTCTGCAAAAAAGCGGGGACTTTGATGACCTCTCCCATATCATCGACATTGACTCCAGGTTTTGTAGCGGTATTCTCAACGACACCAGTGTTCTCTGTGGTACCAGAGGTTGGTTCTCCACTTGGACTTGGATGATTCCCGAATAGCGAATCCTCGGGCGATGGAGGTTCTGATTTTACTGAATCTGGATATTTTGATGGGCCAGCTACAGCGTTGAGATTTGTTGTCATGATGATATGATTCCTAGGAGTTGAATGAAAGAAGTTGATCAGAGGATGGTTGGGTGATAGGTCTGATGAAACGTTAAACACTTCAAAATGAAAGGCCGAACTTCCTTTGATTTAAGCTTTGATGGGGGGTAAATTCGATTACGAGGGCAGTTGAAAAGGGTATAAATAGTAGAAAATCCACTGTATGATTTACGTGAAGGTATGATGATCTCTTTGATGATACTGTTTGAGTTTGTTGTTGAAAATAAAAATGTTAAATTAACCTGTGAAATGGATGAAAAGTTGACAAGAGCCCTAGGCCATTTCAAAAATATCCTCTGCTTAAATAGGCGTCCCACAAATCACACGCCTAAAAGTTATCAACCTTGCTAGGCGCGCCGGCTGCGCCTCCTACGCAGTGTTACAGCGATAGGTGTTGGAAACGCGAATTTAGACGATATTCATGTTATTCTCATTACTTATTTTCATATGATGGATGGAATAGATAAGCAACAAGAGGTGAAAGATGATCAGAAAGATACTTCACCTTCTTCACCGTCGAAAGATGATTCAAAAACCATCGAGAATGAATCAGAAACCGTTGAATCAACCTCCCAACCAACCTCCCAGACAACAAGCACCTCATCTCCTATCGAAGATACCATCCCACCCTCTATAGCTTCAGATGTAACTCAACCTCCAACACAGACAGATGTATCAGTCTCTCCTCCTACGGTATCAGCTACTGTTTCCCCACCACCAACTCCAGCTAAAAGACGACCGAAACCACCAACCAAAGGTATTCTCAAACCACCACCTCCGCCCGCTAAACCCACTCTATCAAATAAGATCAGGGACATAGTTCTAGGTTCAGTCAACGTTGTAGGGGGAAGTGCTAGAGTGTTATTCGATTCAGAAGGTAGCGAAAGTAACAACAACGTTACCTATTCCGGTCGCGGTGGGGTTGCTAATGGATTCATGGGTGGTAACAACAACAGCAACGGTGGACCTGGACCTTCAACGGCTGCAGGTGCTGCTGCTGCTGTAACCACAGCTGTTGGTGGAACTTTGAATGCTCTATCTGGTCGTCTTGGTTTAGGTTTGAGCAGGTTCTCTGCTGGTGTCACAACCCCAGGAACCCCGTCACCTACTTCATCACCTGTCTCTAAATCAATTTCTTTACCTGACACTGTCTCTCCTCAACCGATCTCAGAGAAAAGTAGACAAAAACGACCGTTGAAAAGAGCGACTTTTGTTCTACCCAGCATGAGTATAACTTATCCGATCAGTAGTCAAGGTGAACCATGGAGTGAAAAGGTTCTGGAAGATAGAAAGAGAGTGAGTAAGGGTTCTTGTATCGTTTGCTGATTGTTTAGATCGAAACCACACATCGATCTTTACTGACAACCACGACCGGAGTGCACTATTGGACACCACAACGTTTGGTAACGCTATACGAGTCGGCGTGTCGGATTCGAGAGGAAAGACCACGCTTAGGCGTTGTTAGAGCTCTTGAGGTGGGTTCCGACTGAAGCCAGGTCTATATATACAGCTGACAATATCAAAAGATTCTTGCCCCAGCACCTAGACCACGTCTTTTATATCTAACATTAACATCTCTGGATCTCCTCCAAAACCATCCTACCACCACCGCACCCTCCCAACCGACTCCACAAACCCTGGATGCCCCATTCAATCGCCACGGTGCAGAAGCACTTGCAGACCTTCTTTCTGCTGAATGGGGACTATCAGATCTAAGAATAGAAAACGGTCTGATTGAAGGGGAAGATACGATAAAGCCTTTGCTCCATGCTTTGCTGATTAGTGGGACATTACCTTCCTTGAGTTTGGCAGGGAACAAGAAAATCAAAGCAGGAGGATGGAGATTAGTTTCAGTTTTCTTGAAAAGGGTAAGATAGTTTTCAACACTGTATACTGACGGAATTCAGGCTCGTTCCTTGAAAAGTTTGAATTTATCTGATACAATTTGGGATCGGAAAGGAATTGATTATCTTGTTCAAGCTTTAAACTGCACTCATATTCATTCTTCCTTTGAATCAGACGGCACTGGAGAAAATACCAACAACTCAAATCCGACTCATGATGATACACAAGTTGACGAACTCAATGGTGAAAGCGCGTACGGATCTTTCATTCCGCCTGCACCTTTGTTGAAGGAGACGGACGAGCGTGATGTTCCCGCTGCTATACAGACGTTGCGATTAGATGGATGTGGTTTTAGAGCAGCGACCCTTGAACCTCTGGGTAAGTCAACTTGATGTTATTGTGCTAAATAGTCTCAAGCCCTTGGTGTACGATCTTCGGATTTGAAAAATATCTCACTTAGACGGAACAAGATCGGTCCTCTTGGTGCAGTCTCCTTAGCATTGATGATTCGCGATTATCCAGAATCTACACTCACACTCAACAATCTCGGACCGTCATTAAGTGGATCATCAAGTCAAGCTTCCAATTCCAACGTAGATGCAACCATCACGAACGGCCACAAATCCAAACATGAAGAGAACTCAGACGATACACTCCCACCGATTCCATTAGTAGTTTCATCAGGTGGAATCACATCACGAACCATACCAGAGGGCTACAAACCTCCTCCACCAAATAAACATCCTTTGGTAATGCCTTCAGGTGGTAACTCATTGATACAAGATAGTGGTAGTGCAGGATTTTCCAT
This sequence comes from Phaeotremella fagi, assembly GCA_001599715.1. Lineage (NCBI taxonomy): Eukaryota > Fungi > Basidiomycota > Tremellomycetes > Tremellales > Phaeotremellaceae > Phaeotremella > Phaeotremella fagi. Next base: position 1,856,790 of record BCHU01000003.1, on the reverse strand, counting down.
CAACTCATCGACAGCTGAAGGTAAATTGTTAGGACCGGACATTGGAGGCGCATCAGTGGCTTTACAGAGAAGTGTAAGAGCTTTAGATGGTGTAGAGAGAATCGGAAGACTTTTGACGTTAGATTTGAAATCTAACGATATTAAAGTGAGTAAACTGTTTTTGGTCTTTGCTGAAATTAGAACGGTGTGGGATACATTGCGCAAGTATTGAAACGAAATCGAACGTTGAAAGTTTTAAATTTGAGTGATAACAAGATTGAACCCTCCGGGCTGACAGCTTTGGCAGAGGCTTTGGTGAGTGAATGAGGGTAGTCGATACTGATCATGATAGAAATACAACTCCTCCCTTGAAACCCTAGATTTATCGTCGAACCCTTGTTCCGGACCTAACTTGGAGGGTGTAAGTTCAATTTATCACCTGGATCAAATGTACACATAGCTGATATCTCTCTAGATTGCCGCCTTGCGCACAACATTCACTGTGAATGCCTCTCTTAAACGGCTGTTCCTTTCCGATACTTCTTTGACAACCGAGGGAGCTATCGCTCTTGCCGAGTTTTTGCCAGAAACCAAAACTCTCCTTCATCTCGACCTCACTTCAAATCCCTTGATTGATGTAGCTGGTATAATGGCCATCTCTGTTGGACTACGATCCAACACCCTCATTCGTTGCTTGGACATCAGCATTCCACCAAACAACATGGATATGGCAGAACTGTCTCAAAACATCTTACAAAGCTGTATCAGAAACACTGAATTAGCTGCAAACGCTTCTTCATCTGCATCAGCTTCGGCATCGACATCCACTTCGGAAGCTGTACCATCGAAACCGAAAATCTCTAAAGCTGGTCAAGAAGCTATCTGGGCACCGATCAAGAAATCAGCCCTGGTTAGATCAATGAAGGAAGCTGACGAAGCTAGAGCTGAGAAGGAACGTGAAACAGCCGCTAAATCGCCAACTGGAGTTGCGAGGGAATATGTCTACACACTTCGACCGGAACGTGTACTAGTGGTTTCTGAAGAGACTGTTCGAGATTTAGGTAAATGGTATGACGCTGGTCGGGCTTATCAATCGTCAAACAACAAAAGTCGAGATCAAGCTTTAGGCCACGTTTGGGAACCAGGACAGTTACCAAAAGAGGAATTCGGTAATTTGTTGGAAAGAGCCAAAGCGTTACGTGAAAGGTTGATTGATCAGGTTCAAGAAACGGTTGATCCGACAGAACTTGAACGATTGTTATCGTTGAACGATTTACTAAGCGGATTGATTGATTCGGCAAAGAATTTCAAACCCCCACCAAGATTGTTGTTACCGTCACAAATAGTTCCTGTAGCCTATGGTCAACCACATCACAGAACTGCATCGACTGTCTCACCTATGAGATCTCAATTCGTGTATAACGCTGCTGCGGCTACACCATCGCCACCCGCTGTGACGACTCGCCATATACAGGCAAGAAGACATATGAGAGTTTCAAGTGTCGAGATCTCGAGTCCAAACTTCAGTATTGGCGATAGTGACGGTGACTCTGATGCCGAAGAATTAGACGTCGGTTCGTTGAACAGTTCAAAAGGTGTCAATGGTGGATTACCCAAATCGATATCCAATTCTGGTTTAGGTTTCGGTTCGATCGATACCACCAGTTCAACTTTCGAATCACAATCTAAATCTGAAGATGTTGACGTTGACGTTGAAATTGATAAACTAGTTGATCTAGGTATCACCTCACCCGTAGAAAAAGTTTCAAGGGCATGGGTGGAAGAGGAAGCTGAGATATTTAGGAAAGGGACGAGATTAGGTGTAGCAGATGAAGAAGAGATCGAGGAGAAGGGTGACGTATCAGGTGACGCTTTGAAACAGGAGGTAAGTTATAGTGGTAATTGATCATTTATTGACTGTGTTAGATACTCGACACGCCCGTTGCTAGGAGTCCTACTAGACGAATGATTCCCCTTGAAGGTGAAGAGGAATTGTCGGTTGAGGACGAGATCTCGGTCGCTTGAAATCTTTCAAAATAACTTTGTATCCGACGATATTATACGACATATGGACTTTGGAATGTATTTAATGATTTTACACAAGCAACATTGGTATTTTCAATCGTCTGCGAGTGTACAATATGACACAGTTGCGGCGATCATCTGGTGAGATTAGATCTCCCGATTTGGAGATCACCAGACATAACATCGGCTACAAATGCATCCAACAGCATCTTCTACAGAAATCATTAATCAATACCCGCCCTCGTCCCTTTCTACCTTATTCCTGCTCTTCAGGAAGGCATTTCAGCAATTCAAATTCTGACTCATAAGCACTGAGACTACGAAGGTAGTTCAAACCCATTCTATCTGTTTTACGTCGAGCAGAAACCAGATCATCACTGGCTCGTTTGAGTGAGCGAAGTAACACACTCTGCTTATCAAGGGTACCGAAAAATAGCTGCCTCTCTTCAATATCTTTACTTTTACTTTCGACCACCGCCAAGCTATAATCAATGTCTTCAGCTTTTCTGGTTGCTATATAGTTGATCGTGGACCATTGTTCCGCATCGAAAGGGATATGGGTCTTTGAAGTTCTGTTAAGAATACATTGAACAACGTAATCGTCGTGACTTTCTACGGCTTGATAGACCTTTTTTTCGTTTTCTTCACATTGGTCGACGAGTTCAGTGAGATCAGGCGAGAGATAGGTTAAAGAATCGACTTTGATTTTTGAAAGTCCTGTCGTGACCTCTCTCGTACTTTTTCTCCAATCGCGAAGTAATCCCCTTGGATGGAAATGAGTTATTGGAATTCGTAATTTAGCTGAATCGATGTAGCTAAAGGTGGTTTTTGAGTATTGCTTCCAATCTTCCTTCAGTGTGGTCACTGGAACTGGAGCCAAAGAAGTGGTTGCTGAAGTCGGAGCCAATGAAGTGGTTGCTGTGACCGGAGCCAAAGATGAGGTGAGGTGTTTCATTTTTTTGGGCATTGCAGAATGACGGTTGAGGTTGTGAGTGAGAGAGATCTTTTGGGGGGGCTCTGAAGATCATGAAAATGAGTGGCCTGAGAAGGCTGTCAGGATGATCACAAGGGAGAGACCAAATCCTTTGAAGTGAGTCTGATGAAAGGAGCAAATACATCTGGTGGTCGAACTTTTGATAACGTCAATTGAGCGATAATAATACATCAAAGTGCAATCCGTGATACTACTCTTACAGGACGTTCTACTCCCTAGCCTCAACACAACTCCATGTCTCATTCCTTCTTATCTCGCAATTCGCGTTTTTGCTCCTCCTTCTCAGCATCTTCTTTCGATTTCGGACCAACTTTTTTCTCCTCCAACTTCTCCTTAGCGAGCTCAGCGAACTTCTCGATGAGCTCCGCGTTCTCTTCATCCCATTCACCCCAAGGTCTTCTCAACCAAGTGCTGATGATCTGACGTTGAACTCTTTGTTTGGATAGCATGACCTCCCTTTTGGTTTTGGGACCTTGAACAGGGAGTGAGGCGAGATATTGTTCGTGAGTTTTGGGACCGATTGGATCTTTGACGACGATCTTGCGTGGTGGATTTCTCATCAGATGCTCTTTGATCTTAGCCTTCTCCTTCTCCATTCTTTCTTCCTCATAAGCCTTTCTGTTCTTAGGAATACGTTTCCCACCTTCTCTCTCCGCCTCAGCTCGCTTCTCTTCGTGGAAAGCATTCCACAGTCTCCCATTCTCGCTCTCTAAGAGAGTAGTGACCCCATCCCCATCACCCATTTTCAATTGTTCTCTAACCTGTCTATCGTTTCTATATTGTTGCTTGGTCATTGGACCAATGAACAGTTGTTTGAGGAAGGGGAAATGTTTATTCATTTCTGCGTTGATTTCGTTATCCCTCTCTCTAGCTTTTCTGATCTTCTCATCAATCTGTTCTTTGGAATATGGACCGTGTGGTTCAGGGATTGATGTGGGAGCAGGACAGTTTGGGAATCTATCCAAATACTTCTGAGCATCTTTAACAGCTTTGAGTTCGTCTTCTAACCTATCGATGAATTTGTTGGTCTCGATCCAAGCACTTTCACCTCTGATGTAGTAGTTTGAGACTTGTTCCCATCGAAGACGAGCGATGGTGTTCTTGAGGGCGTACGCATGATGCTCTCTGAGTTGAGCGTATGAGACGCTGGGTTTGGGGATGTTTTGGTTTTTGGTTGATTTGGGAGATTTACCTGATTGTCGATTGGGGGAGATAGGGGAGATAGGAGTGAGGGGTGGTGTCGGGAAACCTGTGAAGAGAGCTGGGTGAGTGAGTTTGACGGGTGTAACTGGTGAAGCGATGACGGACATTGCGAATTGAGTTCTTTGTTGAATCTTGATATAACTGTGGTTTTGTTGAATGCGAAGTTGTACTGTTTTCTCTTGAAGGTTGTGGTAGAACGAGACTGGATGTGCGCTGGGATATATGAGGTCTCTCCTGGAACATGATAGAATGGGAAAGAAAGGCTGAGTTTGGAATATTCAAACACCAATCAAATGAGATCCATTCAACCTCTAGAAGCCTGTCCTTTCTCGTCTGACAGTTATATCCTTTGTATCACCCGTATCTGATCTTCAAGAGATGATTTGAAAATGGAAGGCGGTTCATGACACGTATCATGTGAGAGGTGAAGGGAATGATCTTTGTATGGGGAGATGTTGATCGATCCATTGTATTTCTGAACTACCCAAAAGCACGATTAAGGGAAGTTGACGCTCTCCATGTACAAAAGAAATGCGAGCCTGGGATTTGGATTTTCGACAGATTGTCAGTGGCTTTCAGCATCACATACATTCTACAGATCTAAAGTTGAGATCGTTATAAGTAGTACCCCCCTTCACGTCGAATACAAGCTCATCATCTACGAGTACAAGTGCAGCATTTGCTCCAATGAAGCGCCACAGTCAAGAGGAGCTCACTGAGCTCCAGTATGACATCCTATTGAGGATTTATCGGATCCAAGTCCGATCTCTTCTTCTTGCAAACTCACAGTCGGACCGTGAATAGAGCTTATCAGACCAGATCTCAACCTATGTCGGAATTGAAATGCGACATCGACAAAAGAACCTATTTTCTGATTGGGTTTCGAACACCTCTCGACGCCACAGCGAACAACTTCACCAGAAAAGCGTTACGACTCTCCATTTCTCGTTGACAATTGACTTATGACAGCTGACTGAATACAATTGAATGTGGACCCGCCTATGCAACCTCGGACCGGAAGTTTTTAAGAGATTCTGCTTTCTGATTCGTGGAGCAACGCATTTCAATAGGAACCGCAGTTGGCGTGACAGCGATTTCCCGAGTAGCGGCGGCGAGCGATGAGATGCCAAGATCTGAAATAGTTATTTTTCTCTATTGTCTTTAGGTAATGCCCCAATGGTTCCCCAATTTGGAGGTCCAAAGCGACTGATTAGCTTTGTTTTTCCAAAGTTTATGCATCCCTTATTCTCACTATCTGTCGGAGCCACCGGATGATAAGCCGGTGGATAAGGTGGCATATTCGCAGATATAAAAAGCTGAGATGGTGATAAGAATAAAGAGCAACCTTTCAGACTCCCTACTGTACTCCCTATCGATATATAACACATAATGGCTGGTGGTGGTGGTAACATTTTAGCCGCAGATCGCGGTATTTTCACTAAAGCTGTCCCCTGGACGGTATGGTACTCTGTGATCATTTTCAGTATGAGTGGTTTGGCTTTTGGATAGTAAGTTTGAATGCATGTGAGAGTGTTGACGTTACAAGTGATACGGCAATGTTTGGGTCTTTACAAGTCACATCTTCATGGTTGAACACATTCGGTACAGTAACCTCAGCAACCGGTGTCAAGAGTATCACCGCCACTCAAACTTCCCTCCTCAGTTCAATCGTCTGGGTAGGTAAAGTCTTCGGTATTCTACTTGCAAGAACTTCAAACGAAAGATTCGGTCCTAAATTCGCCATTCTTTTGTCTTGCGTGATCCAAGCTATCGGTATCATCGTTGAAATGGTTGCCACCAGATGGGAAGTTTTCTTAGCTGGTCGAACCATTTTATACATGGCAATGGGTTTCCCAGAGAACATCAGTCCATTGTACATTGCTGAAGTAAGTTGAGTTGCTGTTGTCACCCTGCTAACCTGCAGATCGTTACTCCAGCTTATCGAGGTTTCTTCGTGGCAGTTTATCCTATCTTGTTGAACGTCGGTTCATGCTGGGCGAACGGGGCTGTAAACGCCATCTCCACCCGTACAGATTCATCCGGTTGGTTGATAGCCTGCGGTATGCAGTTCGCACCTCTCGTAGTCCTATGTCTTGGTCTCTACTGGTGTCCAACCTCTCCAAGATGGTTAGTACAACGTGGTCGTCGAGAAGAAGCTCTGCAAGCCACAAGACGATTCCGATCTGCTGAAGATAACGCTGGTGGTTGGGTCGAACTTGAGGTTCAAGCTATCGAACAAGCACTCGCCATGGAGAAACAACTTGACACCTCTTCTTCGTATCTCGAATGTTTCCGTGGTACTAATCGAAGACGAACGATGATTTGTTCCGCTATCTGGTGTGGAAATCAACTTAGTGGCAATCAATTCCTTACGGCTTACGCCCCTACACTGGTGAGTCCATGACTACGGAATGGAACTGAACAACAGTATGTTGCCTTGGGTCTTGCTAGTCAGGCATATACCTACTCCACCATAAAAGCTGTCCTTGGTCTTATCTCAACCATCGGAGGAGGTTTGATTGTCGACAGAGTTGGAAGAAGGGTAAGTGGCACTGGGATTTCATTTGACCTGGCATTCTAACAATTTACTCTTCAGCCAATCCTCATTTACTGTTGTGCATTGCAAGCGTTCTTCCTTTTACTATGTGGTGGACTCGGATCTAAACCCAATCCAACTACCACTGATCTCAACACCATGGTTGCCTCCTTACTTCTTTTCAAAGTCTTTGTTACCTGCTCCTTGAACCAACTCTGTTTCACCATCGGATCAGAAGTGTCCTCTCTGCAACTCCGAAAAAAGAGTAAGTCTACAAAACCACCAGCATTCTGATCACTATCAGCCTTCGCAATCGGTACCCTAGTAGACGTACTCAGTGCATTCACAGTAACCTATTCATCACCCTACCTCATCAACGCAGCCTACGCCAATCTAGGTGCCAAAGTCGGTTTGATTTTCGGTGGAATCTGTATCTTCTTCCTCTTATTCTCAATCTTTTTCGTCCCAGAACTCCGTGGTCGGTCTTTGGAAGAGGTGGACGAAATGTTTAACGCCAAATTATGGGCTTGGCAATTTTCTTCATACACTTCTGATAGTCTTGGTGCCAAAATTGCAGCTCACGGTGCTGGAAGGGGTACAGATGAAGATGCTGTTTACGCTGCCAAAGCGGCTCTTGGTGTAGAGGTGAGTGGAGTATCTAGGATTCCATTGACACATCTTTAGCTTGATGAGCAGAACGCTTTGGACGCTGATCAAAAACCTCCAGCTAGTCAATATATTGAGACTATCTGAAGTGTGTCCAGGTTGATTCACTTGCGTCCGTTTTCATGTGTGGCCGAAACGAAGGGTTGGTGAAGAAAGCGTGGAGGTCTTGGGAGAGGTTCGATCGTCTGATATCTTATTGTTCTGTATCCAGTCAGGATACAAAGGAATGCATTTCCTTTCCTGCTCCCTATGAATTATCGACAGCTGTAGCCATCGTGTGAACTACTAGAGATCACACCAAAAACTCCCTAGCCATCTTTGCTTCTTCAAACAACTGTCTAAACTCCTCGTCTCCCGCATCTCCCCAACCCATTTCTTTCTCCCATTCCTCCTCTTTCCATTCTTCCTCATCGCTATCAATCTGATTCGCAAGAACAGCACCGTTGACCCCCTTGGAAGCGTGGATCAAGGTTGACGCCAGTCGTGTCGTTGAATTTGAAAGCATTGATGATGGCTGAGCTCTTCTGGTTGGCATCATAGATTTTGGTGATGTTATTTGAGGCGTTGCTTGGACAGGTCTGATTGGGGAAGGTTGCATAGGGAGAGGTGTGAGTGATGGTGCCGTTGGTGGAGTTTTGGGTGTGGGTTTTTCGTGAATGACAAGATTAGCGAGAATGTCGGCAATTTTCGAAGCTGGTTGAATGGTCTCAGGAAGACTGTCGGAAGACTTTCCGTTCGTAATAGGTGATTCCACTCCAGGTGAACTAGCTTTGATATCTTGCACCTTCGACCCTTCTCCCAACGTATTCGTCTCCGCCGTGACAGAAGATATACTGACTCTCCCATCTTTACTCCAAACAACCAAACCTCTATCTTCCAAATCCTCCAGCATCTCAACCCCCTCCTTCCCACTACCTTTACCTCTTAACCAGATAGGTTCCGTATGTCTTTCAAGACCCTTTTCAATCCATCCACTCCGAGTTCTACATTTTTTGCTACAATACCCGTCTTCGGTATTTCCAGAGATTTCTTTTATCAATCGTTGCTTTGTGGAGATTTGAATACGTCTGTTTGAGTTGTAAGTGTCTTTAGGAGGATTAGGACATGGGGGGTAAGAACAGTGATTATTTAAATGTCGTTCATGTAGGATTTCTTGATATTGATGAAGTTGAATATAAACCGACTAGTGGTGATCAGATAAAGTAAAACGTAAAAAAGAGGTAACCAAATTCAAACTCACCGCTCGTTTAAACGTAGCTCGATCAACAACCTCTTCCATAAGTACATCCATCCATCTCTCAGTCTTCTTCTGAAGTTCAACTCTCCTATTCAGAGTTTTCCTTAAGATCTCTGAATCGGTAGGAACACCAACGTCATGTTTTGATTCGCGATCTGCGACATCGAGTCGAAATGGTTGTTTAAGCGTTCGTTCAGGTATCGGTCTCGATGATTTCGATTGAGTTTTATAATTACTTGGTCCTGCTTTGGGCTGGGATTGATATGCTGAGGTCATGATGAAAGGTGTCGTCTCAAAAGATGAATTGTAGTAATGGAAAAGTTGTTGCTGGAATCCCTGTTTAATGTTTTGATCTTAGGTGGCAATTTTTGGTGGCAGAATAATTTCATCAAAATCATAAAATCATGAACAACACTCTCCTTACTCAATAATAGATACAAGCAAGATCCTAGATGCACACCCCTCCACTTTGACCTCCATCTGTTATTAACTCTACGCAACAAACATCAAATCCGTATCAATCGCTGAATACGTATGAGCAAATCTTCAATCGCAGGACTTACGGTGACAAGCAGACAATTGGGGTTTTTGGGTGTACTTGGCCCTCATTTCATCTCGAATGGTGTTCAAAAGCTGTCGATAAGTTTGTTGTGGATACTTTGTAAGAGCCTCGATGAACGCCTGTGAGGTATGAGATTAAAGATATTTTAACGGCGAAGTAAAGGTAGGACTTACATATGACATCGCTCCTGTTGCAACTCCACCTTCTTGAGCGTCCGCACTCTAAAACTCTTGTAAGATGTTATCATTTACGATGAAGGAGCATAACCCACAGTTTGATCATCTTTACAGCCAGAAAACATAATAACATCAGCTGAAGAAGTTTTATTTCTTCTTTGAGATTCATCAGCCTGTTGACTTCTCCAAGCTGATTTAGCGGTATTAAATAGACTGCTAAGAGCACCCCTGGTATCACCTCTCAAATAATCCATTCCTGATTCTATAAGTCCTGATGATGCTTCAGCAAGAAGATTCGGTTCTTTGATTTTTCCTTCGGTTGAATACTGATCGAGTGAGATAAGACGTATTTGTATACTCACGATGTAGGGTAGATCCATGACTGAACCTGAATGACAGGAATCGAAAATTGCTGTTAATCTACATCCTGCTGGGAGAGGTCGTACGAGCGTTTGCCAGCTATTGTGGTAAGAATGATTTCAGTTCAGAAACACGTACACTGGGTAACAAGGTAAGCGACGTCCACTCTTGGAAAGCTGGTTATACTGTATGTACTCACTCTCATCATCGACAATCACCCCTGATTCCTGGAAATCAACTGGACAGATGGCTATTCAAAGTCAACAATTCCGTGTGAAATGTCGGTTTCGTACCTTCACAAAATCCGTCCTCCTCATCTCCAACCTGATCTTCGACCTGAGTACCGTGTCCGGAACTATCACGAAGTTAGATCAAAGTATCAGTGTATAGTAGTAACCAATCAAATTACTCCAACTTACTAATGGAAAAACAAAGAATCGTCTCTACTGGCATCAGAGATCAACCATTTCATACCCCTCAAAATGTTTTCTCTTGTAGGAATATTGGCTGGATTGCTGGAATCGTCTGTTAACATGACGATATCCTCTATTTGGTAGCCAAAGCGTTCTGTATTTTTCAGTCAATTATGTTCCCTATCGCTTTATGAAACACCAGTCTAATGTACGTACCACAGATGAAACTTTGCACATTCCTTACATCGTTGATACAGCCATTCAACTGGTTCTCGGAACCATAATAGTTGATCCCAACCTGTTTACTATGTTAATACCAAAAAGGATGTAACTGGTGAGCTTACGAGGAAAGCCTTCTTTCGGCCGTTACCTTAATAAAGGATCAGTAAACCCTCAATATCAATCACCTACACCTAGAGTAGTTGTCGAAATACGGTTGAGATTGATTTGGCTCAACAAAAGTAATTTCAGGTTCGACGTAATCATCATCATCTCCTCCACCAAACAATGCACTGTAACGAACGTCAGCATTGACATTTCCTCACAATATTATAAAACTTACCTTCTGTCTTCAGTTTGGGGAAAGCCTTCTGGTGCTGAATAAGATTGAGGGGGATACGGAGGAGCTTCATACTCTTCCTCGTACTGTTCATACTGTCGTGGTGGTGGGTCTTGGGGAGGATCGTACTGCTCCTGCTGATATTCGTAATCTTCATCATCTCTTTGATATGACATGATTGATATGGACTAATTTGTTGGATATGGAACAAAGTGAAAGGGGAAAGGGGGAAAAATGTTGTCAAGCTATCAGTACACAGCCTTTCCTTTCCTTTTTGTTCACTGATGCTGATCTCGGATCAAATCTCTCTGGTTCAGAAGACCAAAAAAAAAGTACACAGCTCACAGAAGGCAACGTCGATTTTAATCTTCGACTACACGAGGGAAACATATGATACCATTCCGTTCTAAAATTTACTTGTAACTAAATATTTCATGATGTTTCAAATAGCAACAGCATCACTGTCCATGAATACCCACGGCAATGTCAACATTTCACCAAAAGCTTTCAAAATCAACCTCTCAAGTGGTAATTGTTAAAAAAGAAAACACGATTTTATCGTCCTCGGTATAGGTGTGAGGAACAAAGTCCTGACCAATACGGTTGAGATCGGCAACGTTACCTGCGATTTGAACACGATCTCCAGGGAACCAGTATAGATTGGGATAAGTTCTTATACCGTCCGGGTTTAGATATGCAACTGCGAGTGAGCTAGATTGATGAAATGTATTTATCAGCTAAATGTCCGAGTTTGAGTTTTTGTACAGAGACGGATGAAACGACGCCTTACCTCGGATTGGCGGCTATATTGAAACTAAAGTCCTGGAAATCAGTACCGTAGAAAATAGCGACACTTCAAACGAAAATTCAACAGGTCAGCTATGAAATTCAACTTAGATGACTCCCTGACCCACCTGTGTCCGGTACCACCAAGTTCACCGTAGGTATATCTGAAACCAATTATTATTTCTACGTTTCCAAAATTTGGATACGATAAGCTGAGAGCCTTAAAGTTCCCTGGTGAGATATCACTGATGACCTTAGATGCGTCCACTATCGTCTATGAGGTGACACAATTTTCATCAGTTGAGAATTACAGTGAGATCTCTGTGAAATTCAGGACTTACAGGAGTTAAACTGCCTGTCTTGAAATAACCAGCTAACAGACCTGTCGAAACGAAATTAGCTTGAATATAAGTGGTGATGACGGGTGATGCCCTGGCGGCTAAAGCTATTGTCGTGTTCTACAGTATCAGTAGATGGAAAAAGTGTATCTGAAAAGAGGGGATTTTGTAACTTACCACGCGGAGCTGTAGCGTCGAAAAATCTTCTAGGTGGGTTGAGTGGAAGTCTCAATCGTAATCTTTCAGCGTTGGTTATGTATGAAACGAGGGTTTGAATCCAAATTCTCGTTGACCGGTTGATCCCTTGAATCCTTGATTCCTTTGGGAGGTGCAGCTGCAGCTTGAGTGAATATGCTGAAGCAGACGCAGAAGGTTATCAAGGTTTTGTACAACATTCTATCAAAATTTGAATAGAACAGATAAATACTGCACAGAAAGCTGTTAATACATATACACAGTATGTTTTGAGCTACTCTCAATCCTTAACGGGTGCAATGTACGAAATCCATCTCTCGATACTGTACTCGTACCAATAATGTACCTTCCGAACAATTAGAAGCAGAACAGACGCTCTGTCCTGATGCCACTCTCCTGAAAAAAAGAAAGAATTACAGTGAATAAGCTCTGTTCAGATCTGCTCTGTACCTGCCAAGATAACAATATTATATATCCGTCCCAACTCCTATCCAGTGATTAAATTAAACTAAACGGCATGGCGTAAGAAAGACAGTACAGATCCAGACCTGAAATGTAACTTAATTCTCAGATCTATCGAACGATTCTGATTCCGAGGGTACGGATACAAGTGGTGACTCTGAGTGTAGTCACCTGAGAGAACTTTCTCCTGCAGTATCGATATTACGGTACCACTTCGTAATCCTGCTTGTATGGAACCACTCTCACTCTCACTGAGTCAACCGAATGAATGTTTGGGGTTGAGATGCAAACCGCCTTTTCTCGCTTGAAGGATCCCTGATGGGAATATGTACTCGTACTGTACTGAAACGTACGTTAGATTTGTTTGGGTCTTTGTTGATCATACAGTTCCAGTGAGGATTCGTTCGTGGATGTTAACACCATCACTCTGCTGCTATTCTGCACTCCAACATGTCCTCCTCGATGGGAAGAACCTAGTTGGTCTGATGAAAGAGGGTGATCGTGTGTTTCTGTCGTATTCGGACGTTTTCTCTTAGTTCTAGAGAAATCTTTTGTACCCTCCATCTTCCTTTCTTTCGTACACCATTATCTGTTTTAGTTCTAGGATTCTTCTTCTCCACCTCCTGGAAAAAATTGAAGGCCTAATGTTTGGACTCTTGATAAACTGTTGCGCATAGTACAACTGGATATGACTTGCTCCAATCCCCCTCCTCAAGAAGGCTTCCACAAATTTATATCGAGTGCGACAATCGGTTCATCATCTTAGTCTGGTCGTCAGTACTTATGTATCACGATTCCACTATTCGAACTAAGCGCCACGACAATCGAGAAGATTATTCGAAGCGCGATAAAAACAGGTTCCCGACTAAAATCCCACCGAACTCAACGTTCGCTTTCTCCGTCATGAGTATCTATTCGTGTCAGCCTTGGCGTAAGAGAATATGAAACGCTTATGCATGATTTCCAAAACTGGTATCAGTTATAGATTTGACAACCAAACCCCTCGCAAATCGGTTCTCACCCCAACCCATCGCCATCTTCATCATCAGAAGTTCCAGAAAACCTTCTATCTTCTTAGAAACCTCGTCCTCTACCGCCCCCTCTTCCTCCAAAGCCACCTCTCGAGCCTCCTCTAGCTCCGAATCCACCACGACCTGCTGGAGCTAAAGGTTTAGATCCTTTAGGCCCACCACCCAATTTTTTCTTCCTCGCTTTGGGAGCATCGTCAACTAGTAACGTATCTAACGGTAACGAATCTGGTAGAATGTAATATCTGATGTTGTTTCCTCTGATCGCTATACTGTCTAATGAAAGGGGTGTTGATGTACCGATTTGAGAGCGGAGTGTTAGTTTGACTGATTTGAGATGGGTGTTCATTTGTGGGTCGACGGCTGTTGGTTCGGATGTTGTTTCGAGAGTGGTAGATGTGATATGTTTCCATGGATCCATAGTTGTGATTGAAGATGACGAAGGTTAATGCAAGGTTCGTTGATTGAAAATGAAATTCGAGTGAAGATAAGTAGAGTTCGATTAAAAGGTAAAACTATAGATCAGTAACATTCCTCCCATCGAGATAACCCAAAACCCACAAGTAATAGTACCATGAACTACAGATCCATTCTTCAACTCTATCGTGACCGTCTCGTTGTTGAGTTTCATTAGGAATCTGAAGTAAAGACGAGTGTAAGTTTGATCGTTTGACCACAAGATGCACCGGATTTTACCCACCTAACGAGCTTCATTTTGTGAAAGACGGAGTCGGATAGAAATGCTAAAAGCGAGAGAAGAAGAGGAGTGTTGTACTGTACGTGAGAATGCCTTGTTGAATGGCTTTTGAGGATGGATAGAAGATGAATAGAAGATAGTTAAGAGTAAGAATAGAGGTGAGGTTTAAAGATGTTAAAGTTAGTGAGGAGTAGCGGTGTTATCGGTGTTATGTCAATGTGGCAATTAGATGTCACCTATAGTCACCACCTCCTCTTGAACCATCACCAACAACATCTTCTTTCCTTTCATTCCCATTTCCTTTTCTTATTTCCATCTCTTCTTCGGCTCTTTTATCAACTATAATTTAGACATCCTATCCCTCTTCAACTCAATTTCGATACCCAAACCCTAACCCCACGACAACCAAAAAATAACCATCACATCGCCACCCCAACCAAATCACACAACACCACACTACCCACCCCCTTCAAACTTAGTTCCAAAAGCAACAACTGTTCAAATTACCTTATCATATCTATTTTGGCAATCCCTCCCTATCACCTCACTTCATTCCACACATAGACGGCTATCTTAGTGTACGAAACAGAAAATCTCATCTCTCAAAACACATTAAACAATTGTAACGCAAAGTAATGTCATTTTTATGACAACGAAATCAAATCACGACATTAACTTACAAATAGACTAAACATTGAATTCAACAAACACGAATACGGCTTATCATACCTTTGTAAATCAGTCAACCAAAACTAAACGGCATAAAGGCTCCTTTCTCTCAACTAGGATTTGAGGAGATAACAACTACTGTGGAAGCAAGTTCAATCAAAAACGAACTGTGCTCAACTCAATTCCCATCTCACACCACACATCTATACAACTTCAAATTCACTCTCTGTCTCCACCAACTATCTTCAAACACATACTTTCGACCGGTTCGATTTACCTCCATCAATTCTTCTACGTGCATATAGATATCTATAAACTCTCTCCCATTACCAACTCCCACTAAACCCACTCTCACCCACCATGGCAGGATATACCAATGGCTACGCTCAACCCCAACCCCAACCCTATTCACATTCTCCTCAACTATATGATCCTAGAGCACCACCTTCAAATGCAAGGACCAACAGTAACGGTAATGGAAACCTTAATGGTACACCAAAACTAAACGGTAATGGCAACAGCAACGGTAACAACACCAACGGTCAAAACAGTGGTGCCGCTACACCAGCACCTAAAGTTCAACCACTTCTTTGTTCAGGTCATACCAGACCTGTGACTCATCTTCAATTCTCTAATCTGTGAGTGTGCCGTGGGAGCAAAAGTGACAGTGCGCTAACCAAACATCAGCCTCGAGGATAACACCTACCTCCTCATTTCCGCATGTAAGGATGGAAACCCAATGCTTCGTAGCTGGCTAGGTGATTGGGTCGGTACATTCCTTGGTAGGTCATTTAATGCTTGGTGAAGTGCACATAACTGACCGTATCATCAGGCCATAAGGGTGCCGTTTGGTCCTCCAAAATCTCCTTAGACACGTCTCGAGCTGTCACCGGTAGTGCTGATTTCACAGCGTGAGTGGAGGGTCATATATTCAATGGCATTCACTAACATACATCAGTAAAATATGGGACACCACCACTGGTGAAGCTTTACATACCTTCGCACACAACCATATCGTTCGTACAGTCGCTCTCAACCCATCAGAGACACCTGAATATTTGTTAACGGTAGGTGTGAATCAGAAGTGATGGGAGTTACAACTAAAATCGCTTTTAGGGTGGCAACGAAAAGAAAATCCGTTTGTTTGACCTCAACAGACCTGACGCTGAACCACTTGTTCTGGGTAAAAATCCAGATGGACTTTCTTGTGATGGTACAGTGCGAAGTATCGTTTGGGATGAAGGTTCGGGTGGAACAGTTGGTGTCAGTGCGGCCGAAGATGGTCTAGTCAGGTGAGTGATTTAGTTAGCGTTTTTCGCCCGACTAAAGACTGACACCACGTAGATGGTGGGATCTCCGAACTCTTTCTCAAACAGCAACACTCGACCTTGGTCAACCAATCACCTCAATGGAACTAGCCCACGGTGGTGGTACACTATCCGTCACATCCGGTAAATCAGTTCATTTCCTTGACATTCTCAGACAACATCCACCAGTATCAATCGAATTACCTCATCCACCAACATCCGCTTCTTTACACCCCTACGCCAGAGACAGATTCGTCGTTGGATCAACGTTAGATCCATGGGTTCGAGTCTATGATTTAGACACTGGAATCGAAAGAGAGGTTTATAAAGGTCATCATGGACCTGTTCATTCTGTTTCATACAGTCCTGACGGAGAGGTTTATGCTAGTGGAAGTGAAGATGGGACGATTAGATTATGGCAAACGAATCCAGGTGAGTGTTGAGTTACGTACGTCGTATCCTACTGATGAAATGCTGTAACTTAAGGTAAATCATATGGATTATGGCAAACACAAGAGTAGGGCACGATGCCGAACGACGAGCGACTTCCGAACGAACGAGTCGATGTGTGAGATTCGGTACGAAGGAGACATTTAGTTGATTCTTTCTTTTCGGGTGCGAAGATGACGATGAAGATGAATAAGCAGAGCTGTAACATGTCTCATATGCCGATAATATCCATCATGAGTATTTGACCTGATTTATGATTGATAAGCAAAGAACCAGCAAGCGAAGATATCATCGGGAAATAGGATTCACTTAAGATTTGGTTACGTGCCTGAAGGTGTTTGTACGGATTTTTCGGTGTCAATCGAGATATAAATACTCCAAGATTTCGTATACGTTGAGATCTCACAATGATAATCGTTAGATTCTGTACAAAGACACGAAACGACCTGTATTCGTGTTTGTAGATAGTTATCGTCTGTTTCATCATTATCGACAACTACGATGCAGGCGTATTATCAATATCTATCCTTCGAAGTGGATCCCAAAGAACTGAAGAACTGTCCAATCAAAACCGAATCCGAATCCAGACGTACGATAGAAGAAACCTCAACCCCAACCTCAACCCCAACTCAAAAAACATATGTGAAATTCACCGATCCCCTCGATCCTCGAAACCCCAAAAACTGGTCAAAAGTTTATAAAGGCTGGTTGATAGCTCTGTTATCTTGGTTAACGCTCTCGTTGACTTTCTCAAGTAGTGTTAGTGCGAACGCTGAGTCTGGGGTGAAAGATGAATTTGGTTGTAGTCAATTGGCTGCTACTGGTATGACTAGTTTGTTTTTGGTTGGGATGGGAGTGGGAGCTATGCCTAGTGCACCGTTATCTGAGTGTACGTCTATCACTTCTTCTTCAGTATTCTTACTAATAGTGAGGAAAATGTAGTACACGGTAGATTACCAGTTTACGTTGTAACCCTCCTCCTGGCCACCCTATTCGAAATCAGTTCAGCCCTAGCACCCAATATCCCAAGTCTCCTAATCCTCCGCTTCCTAGCAGGTTTCTTCTCCGCCAGTCCCCTCTCAAACGCAGGCGGAAGTCTCAACGATATAGGTAACAATCTAGCGCGTACCCTCACCCTCCCACTCTTCTCCACAGCTGGTTTCTTAGGTCCGGCAATCGGACCCATCATCGGTGGTTACATTCAAGATTCGGGATTGGGGTGGAGATGGTGTTATTGGATTTGTGGGATTTGGAACGCAGCCGCGTTCGTTAGTACGTTGGTGTTCATGCCTGAAACTCATACACCGGCGCTGTTGAGGTTTAAGGCTGTTAGATTACGGAAGTTGACTGGGGATCAAGGGTGGAGAGCGGAGATTGAAGAGGAGACTTTGGTGGAGGCTACAAAGAGGAGTTTGAAGAGACCGTTCAAAATGTTACTTGTTGAACCCGTCGTTCAATTTTTCGTGCTTTACTTAACGGGTAAGTGGAGTTCGAGTTCTCACTGAAATAAGAAGTACTGTTGACAAAACCCACACTAGTCGTCTATATATGTTTATACACCTTCTTCGAAGCTTATCCGATAGTATTCGAAACTCACGGTTTGACACCAGCTCAAATCGGTCTTACCTTCATACCAGTCATCCTAGGATTCGGGATTCTATTCGGATTCGTCTGTCTACATTATAAAAGGTATATCGGGTTGACGAAGGATGCTGAAAAGGGTAAAACGAGACGAGGGATTTATGGTGGGAAAGTTGAACCTGAAGAAAGACTTGTTCCATGTAAGCACAACGACCTAACGCTACTTAAGTCCTAACGAATCGTAGTATTATTCGCATCGGTACTTGTTCCGATTAGTTTATTCTGGTTCGCTTGGACTTCATCTCCAAATCATAGTATATGGCTATTAATGATGAGGTGAGTAACATTTCTTACTTTTCTCTAAACCAATGATTGAAAACCACACCATAGCGGGATTCCATTCGGTTTAGGGCTCTTGGCAGTCTTTCAATCGAGTTATCAATATATGATAGACGTCTACGGTCCTTTCGCAGCTAGTGCGGTGAGTTGGGTTGGTTTAAGAGGGTTGACACTTTGTACTTACGAGATATCTAGTTGGCAGGAGCTACTTTAGTCAGATATGGTGGGTAACCTTCCCTTTGAGCGTTGAGCTTTACTGAATGTGATTATCATAGTCGCAAGTGGATTAGTGATTCTTTCTGCACCGGCTATGTACCAGAATCTAGGTCATGAATGGGCAACGTCGTAAGTCGCTTCTACAATTATCAGGAGATCGAAAGTTGAAGTGGACACTTTGCAGACTACTAGGATTCTTAGGTGTACTCATGGTACCTGTACCATTCGTTTTCTATATCTACGGTAAGTCCAAGCAGAATTGTTGGTGTGGATAAGAATGCTGATGAGGGATTAGGACGGAAGGTTAGAGCTAGATGTCAGTTTACCGTTAGAGATTGATTAGGGTATGATCTTGAATACCTGGTATAGATATATAGAGAGGAATCTTCTATTTACACTACATTATGTGGATGATATCTTGCAATCATATCTTGGTCGATGAAGGTGTATCTACCAATACCTCTTACGAAGTAGTACTTTATTGCCACCTTGAATCCGCCACGCGTCGCGTATGATTTTGCTATTTCTTTGAATGAGCTTTGACTTTAGAGTTGTGGGGGGTTGTTTATTAAGTTGTATTTTGGTGTGTTCTTGGGGATTGGGAGAAGAAGATATAGACATGCATAGATGGATGAGCTGTAGAGAGTAGGTATGGTGTAAGATACTTGCATACGATGTATCCATGCATACAAAGCTGTGCTGTGCTGCCTGCTCCTGTTGCTCTGACAATGTTTGTCGTTTTGTAGTCAGGGAAATCCCTTTACAGCCAGGTCAAAGCGAAAATAAAAATAAATATCAATCCAATCTCATCTCCAAGTTCATTCTAAACATTCTTTAATTCTTCTACTTTAACAATCCACATTCATTAAACTCAAGGTATATCAACCACAATCCACTCTTTACTTTTCTCACCCAAAAAAACAATGCTCGCTTTAACCCTCCTCCTTCCATTCCTACTCTCCGTCCAAGCAATTTTCTTACCAACAACACCTGATGGATCTACAGTCGTCAAAGTCGGTTCTCCGCTTACCATCGCTTGGACAGCCGATACTACTGGTTCCTACAATAATTTGGAAATTCAATTGATGACTGGTGATAATTTTAATGTAGGTTTTGTTGTTTGGTGTGTGTTGTTTGGGGAAAGGGATTTAAGCTGATTGAATTTGAACGTTTTAGATGGTCGCTTTGACTAGTGAGTAATATATCCTATTTTTCAATGCGTTGCTTTTACTGATACATCCCAGCCCTTGCTTCTGGTATCAACGCCGCTACAACTACCACATTGACAGTCCCCTGTCCAAACGTTAGTCCAAATTCACAAATCTATTTCTGTCAATTGTGAGTGAACATCGGGTCCTATCGACAAACACCTACTAACCTTCAATGACAATCAGTACCCAAGGAGGTAACATCTCAACTGTCCAATGGACCACTCGATTCACCGTAAGTTTTTGTCACGTCCCCTACTATCCCCCTCTAACACTTATTTAGATCGCTGCTGCAGACGGATCAACAACTCCACCAGCTAGTACGACAGTTATCAGTGGAACCACAGTTGCTTACGGTAAGAACCATCATTCCCTTTCTGTACTATATCATGTCCTAACAAAAATCTTATAGGTACCGGTACCCTCCTCTCCTCGAATACCTCAACAGCTTCAGTTTCAGCCTCATCCTCAATCCCATCTTACACAGTCCCATCGAGCGGTATAACAATCTACACCACTCCTTCCAGTACCTCAGCCTCAGGTTCGATCTCAACTTCAGGTACCTCAAAGACAAGTGCGACTGTCGCAGCCGCTTCCACATCTGCTAAATCCAGTGCTGGCAAATTGGTAGCTGCGTCCGTTGGTGTGGTTGGCTCATCAATCTTAGCTTTGGTTTTCGTTCTGTAAATGAAACCATTGCTACGGGATTGACTCTTCAATCTTCATGGACATTATTTAACAATTTTGAAGAGTTTCTCACCTTTCAATCGCCTTTTTTAAGAGACCGGTTACTTTGTCAATTATCATCTTTATACCATCATTGTCATACTTCACTCGTCACTTCATTTGTCACACGATGCAATCATTCTTCACTGCAGTGGTCAAAGTTGATGTCTCAGGTTTCTTTCGAAAAAGAAAAACGCCTTCTTAATGAGGTTACAACAAAACTTGACAAGCCTACTACACACTTAAGAAAAGTGATGAAAATGCCATAAATGTAAATGCAATGCCCTAAACCCAACGTAAAACCCCCTTGCCAGCTCCAACAACATCCTCCCTCCCAATCCAAAACCTCTTCAAAACCAACGGTAAATCCAATCCAACAATCTCACCCTCTTCAGAAAATCTAACACCGTTTTCTAAAAGAGCTACGATTAATCTAGGTATGGCAGCTGCAGTTCCGTTGAGGGTGTGTGCGAATGGTAAAGGAGACGGTAAAGATTGTGAATCTTGGGTTGGACGGTATCGGATGTGTAATCTTCTTGATTGATAGTCTGTGCAATTTGAGGTTGAGGTTATCTGGTGGTATTTGGGATTAGTTGTGGTTGTTCGTAAAGGGTAAGCAGAGACTTACTTCACCCCATTTACCTCTTCCTGGCATCCAGGCTTCCATATCGTATTTCCTCGATGCGCTAGCTCCCAATTCCTCAGTTGGCATGTCAAGTACCCTAATACCCATTAATCAACCTATTCAACAACAAAACCAAAAGGACTCACCTAACACTCAACCCCAAACCCAAATTAATCTCTTTCTGAACATCCCTCATAAACTCCATCATCTCTCCACTAGACTCTTCATCCGTAACACAAAACAATTCAACTTTAGTAAACTGATGAACCCTATACAAACCTCTAGTATCCGAGCCTCTCGCCCCGGCCTCAGCTCGAAAAGCTTTACCTAACCCAACGACTTTTTTAGGTAGTTCATTAGAATTAATGATTTTATTAGCGAACAGGGCTGATAATGGGATTTCAGCTGTTCCAGTTAAACAATGTGTTGGATCTTGGTTTTGATCTTTGGATTCGATGAAATAAGTTTGTGTAGGTGTTGAACCGGATTCATCTCTTTCGTCTCGAGGTTGAAACCCACATCTGGAAGCTAAATCGACTTTAACGACGTCCGGTGTGGTGACAACTGAGAAACCATGTTTCACAGCGATGGAGATTGAATAATTAACTAAAGCTAGTTCCAGCATCGCCAATTCATTTTTTAAGTAAGGCCAAGAAGAACCCGAAGCGATCGAACTAGCTTCGTTGTCTATTAAATCGTAGTGATTCGCTATATCCAAATGATCCCTTTTGACATCAGCTTCTAAGATCGAACGAAGTCCAAAAGTTTCCAAAACTTTCGCTTGATCTTCATTCCCAATCGGTGAACCCCCATCAGAGAAATTAGGTAATCTCAATCCCAATTCCAATAATTCATCTTCAACATCAGCCAAAGTCTTTTCATATTCGTTGATCTTGATTTTCAGTTTTTTCGCTTGTAAAAGATTTTCCTGTTTATCACCTAAATCATGAGAGATCAGTTGACCGATCTCACGTTGTTTCGAACGTATTTTGTTTAATTTGTCGAGTAAGATTAATTGGGTTTCACGGATTCGTTTGAGATGCTGTACATGATCTTTGGGGATTGGTGAGGCTCTTTGAAGATGGTTCAACGTTGTTTCAGTGGGATTGGAGAGGAGTTTGGTATAGTCCAATCGGGGTTTTGGGAGGGTTGTTGATCCAGATGTTGATTTTTGTTTTGAGGTTGGTGGTATCGAGGGTGGTTTCGTGGGGATGGGAATTTTCGTGGATGCATGAGAAGCGTAACCTCGCGATATGACTGGGAAAGGGTTAGGTATCTGCCTTGGGTATGATGGTATCCAAAAAGGAAGTTCAAAAACTCACTCGAACGTAGTTTTGTTAGACGCATAGTAGCCTTTGATTGATCTGTCCTATCTACGAAAGCATTGAGTGCTGAATGTATTCTCGCAGGGTTCTCGCTACTTTTATCTGTTGCCAAGGTTTACTTCTATTCAAAGAGTACGTCGACGTTGTATTTTAAAGAGAGTTGAGAAGGATTAATTGGACCACGACGAAATGAAAAAATGGAATTCCCGGTAAGTGTAAACTAACTTATTGAAACAACAGGAAATTTCTTGGGTTAATAACCTCTACCATTAACATCTACATTTTTATCTTATCTCAACATCGCAATTCACTTTTTAATCCAATCAACCATCCCAACTAGGTTAGTATGGATGATCTACATATCACCTGAGCAAGTAGATCTTGCTTCACCAACGACAATAACAGATTTCAAAGCAGAACACCTCATGAAGTTGGAAAAGAAGTAAACCATTCATCTTCTCCTCAGGTCCTTTATCATAAACAAAAATGTATAATCAATACCAATACATCCAAAATCAATACCTACCCACCAATCCAAATATCCTAGATCCCACTCCAAATTCAAAAAGAATAATAGGATCCAACCAGAATCATCTCAACGACCAAAATAATTCGATAAATTATCAAACCTATCATCCAAATCAAAATTCCGATTTTCTTTATGATCCAACCTATCAAATTCAGAATTTCAATTATCTGACGAGTGAGATAGAATATTATCCATCTTATACACCTAACCTCCATGATCCACCACCACCACCGATCGTGGTTCCGCCTTTACCTGCACATATCGAAACTGCTTTTTCACCTGTAGTGACTATACGTCCTTTACCTTTGATATCTACTTTACCTGGAGCGGTTCCAGCTCCACCTCCAATCCCAGTTCCAGTTCCAATCTCAACAACTACAGGATCGTTATCACTACCAACATCTATATCTCTACCTCACCAATTACCGAAAACAGATATCAACAATCCAGTATCGACAAACCTCGAATCCGTTTCCGTATCCGTTTCCTTATCCAACACAACATCAAAAGACGAGAAGGAATCCAGTGAAAGTCCAAATTCCAAAAAAGAAGTTCATTCATGGGACTGGTTCACTGATCCAGGAGGTCGAAGACGTGAAATACGTCAAACCATCGCTGCGAAATCGGTTGAAAACAATTCTATCCCTTTACCAAGTTTAAGTGGATTGAGGAAATCTTCTTCGTCGAATGAAATCGTTTTGAATGGGGATGGGGTTGATCAGCCTGGCATCTGGGCTAGGGATTTTAGTAAAGAGATTACTGGGAAGGGGGTTGGGGATGTTAGATTGGATTATGGGGATGAGGTTGACGGTCAGACCAGTTCGAAACTGTTTAGTCCCGATGTGGAAGATGAAGTGAAGCAGGTAGGTGTTCCTAAAGCCCTTTCAGTGGTCTTTACTGATTTATTAAAAAAATAGCTTAAAACGAGTTTAAGTGACCTCTGTCAATTCCTCCAACCGTTCGGTAAGTCAAACCTGCTAATCAAGTCCTAATCCAAATCAGCTACTTCCGAGACCAATCCCAATCCACCGAAACCCCCACCCTATCTGATGACGCATTTCACGAGACTTTCAGAATCTATCCAACAGGTCATGACGAATTTAGCGCCAAGGGTCCATACGCATCTATCCAGTGGTTTCACCTCGTCTTCGAGAAAGGAATCGAAATTGGGTGATGAAAGTGGGATGAAATCAAATTGGCCTGATGTCATCGAGAATGATAGTTTCAAACCAGAAGTTCATCCTCAAGAAATGGTCAAATCGCTAACGATGTCGACTTCGAAATTAAAACGAAAATCTTCATCATCAAACCCAAATCTAAAACTCTCATCAACAGCGGAAGAAGAGATGGAATACCTCCGAACCAGACGTGAAGAATTGATAGCGATCAAAACAGATCGATCGAATTACACGCAAACCCACTCTTTATTCGTTAAAACCTCAACTTCAAATCCGACATCGACAACGGGATCAACAGTGACTAGTCCGCATAAAGTCAATCGATCACTTTCGACCTCGACCATCCTCGAATCGAATTTCAACAAGAAACATAAATCGAATTCAGGGGGGTTATCTAACGGTGAAACTCGGAGATGCTCTGGATGTAATGCTTCACAGACCCCGGAATGGCGGAGAGGTCCAGATGGTCCTCGAACTCTATGTAATTCTTGTGGTGTAAGTGGAAAAATGATTCTGCTCAATTATTCTTGACTGAAGAAAATTGGCTTTTAGTTGTATTTCGCTAAATTAATGAAAATCAAAAACGACGAAGAGAAGGGTGGTCTGGTGGATAACCATAATCGTGGGTTATGACTCGCATTGGGAATCGAATAAACCTCATGTTGTTTTTAGCTAAAATAAAAAATCCATCGTAATTGTGATGCTCGGTTGTCCGTTTGATTTTATTCTTGTTGTTCATGTTTTACCTTTTATTGTACATATTTTGGGCTCATTTCGTGTCTTGGTGGATCTTTAGAGAGTTTGGTTGTTCATGATTCATGTGTATTATGTATTGTTTAGTATGGTAGAGAGGTGTCAGTGGAAATAGACTGAATTCAAGTGCCACTTATGCTCTATTCCTTTATCCGGAATCACAGCATCCTTACACTCACTTCCTTAACTGATCACAATATCTCATTCAACAACTACCAACGCAACAATGTCAATCCCAAAAGTAAGTAACCCATTCCAGAGTCAAGCAAGAGGAACAGTGAGCCAGGTCGAAGAGAAGATCAACGTCAACCCAATGACATTCCCAATACTTGAACAAAGAAGCAAGAACCTAACCTAACCTAACTAACACCCTTTATAGTCAACATACGACCCCCGACGAATCTTTCGATTCTCACTACCAAAAATAGAAGTTGGACCTAAAGTGAGAGAAATTGGGACCTACGTTTCGGGAGGATTAGTGAGTCGTCCCTGGTAGGCTGGAACTGGAACTGATGAACCCAATCTCCGATCACAGTTCGCCCTTTCATTCTTCCTTTTATTAGACGCAGCTACATTAAGTAAACATGCTACACCACCACCTGATTCACCATACGACGTCGTTCCTGTACATATAACTTTTGTTGATTGGATACCAGCTATCTGTTCGACTTGTACGTTGACTCTCCATTTGACTAATTACCGAATTCCGTTGTCGTTGACTGATAATCTAACCCCAACGTTATAGTGGGATTCCTAGTCACTTCACTACTCGATAAATCGCATCTCAATTCAGCTTTTCAAGGTGATCAATGGGGTGGGGAGGGTTCAGCAGCATGGAGAGCTAGAGTGGTACTTTTCATTGGTGTTGCGTTGATGGCAGGTGGATTGGCTGGTAGTTTGGTATGTCAATCAAACCCCTAAAATCCGTTTAACGCTAACCTCGACAGACCGTTTTGATCCTCAAATACATCATTCCTGATTACACCGGTTATCTTTATTACGGGGGTGCTAATGTTGGTATGAACGCTGGGATCATGTTATCGTATGTCTTTCATCGTATAGACGATTTGATTGTTGCTGACACTCTACTGCGTAGTGCTATGGTCCTTTGGATCTCACAAAGTGGTAGTGATGAGTATGAATATCAACTTACTGTTTAGGCGGGAGGAGGTCAGGCGGTGGTGGTGGTTTTGGGAGGATTGATTGGAGTTTGATGTTGGTTAGTCGATGAATCTTGTACTAGGTGGTGATGAAGATAGTAATATGATTGTTGGACATGCATGTTATCGTCAGATGAACGGCTCAGATTACTTATTACTGGTACACAACTGCTAACTGCGTTCACAAATATCGAAGGCACGGCTACATCAACAAAAGCCTGCACTATAAAAAGAGATAACAAAGACAAATCGAAGGGGTACCCAATCACCCTCCCCAGTAAAGATCAAAAACTTGACCTAAACCAAAGGAAGAGAGAAAGAGAAACGAACTACTACGAAGAAAAGACTAAACCACTCTCACACAAACACCACACAAGGTTCCTAAACCGACAACACCGTTTAAGAACGTTCACCTCTGAGACGACGGGCGAGTTGGAGATCCTTGGGTTGGATGGTAACACGTTTAGCGTGGATGGCGGCCAAGTTGGTGTCCTCGAACAAGGAGACCAAGTAAGCTTCAGAAGCTTCTTGGAGAGCCATGACGGCTGAAGATTGGAAACGAAGATCAGTCTTGAAATCTTGAGCGATTTCACGGACTAATCTTTGGAATGGGAGTTTACGGATGAGGAGTTCGGTAGATCTGGTAGAGTGGTTATTAGTATATTGTTTGACATGTTTGGTGATGATTATTAACTCACTTTTGGTATCTACGGATTTCTCTCAAGGCAACGGTACCTGGTCTGTATCTGTGTGGCTTCTTGACACCACCGGTAGCTGGGGCAGCTGATTTACGGGCGGCCTTGGTGGCGACTGAGAGATTGAGTGTTAGTCATGGACAGACATCAAGATATAGAGATAGAGGACATACGTTGTTTACGTGGGGCTTTACCACCGGTTGATTTACGGGCTGTTTGCTTTGTTCTGGCCATTGTGTTTGATTGAAGGTTCTTAAAAGATAAGAGTTGATTAAAGTAATTGGATGAAGAAGAAGAGAGGGGGAGAGAGAGTGAGATGGAGGATACTTATATGTTTATCCGCCACAAATTATGACCGGGTTGTTTGTTTGGATTCAGGGTTAACGTTGGATGTAATCGATGCAAGTCACGTGAAGATCACGATAAACAAGATCACGGCGTTATAATCGGTGTTATCTGTTTTGATGGGTTGATCGACGGGTTTTACGGTGTTTACGTTTACGTTTACTTCACTTTGTTTGCGGTGAGGGGAGGGGAGGGGGGTTGTGTTGACATCATCTCCCTTTTCATTGGGAATCAATATTATAGTGTTGACTGGGGTAAAGTTATAGCATCCATAATCTCGATTCATTTTAACATCTGTGTTCATAGGTATAATCTCATTCCGTCGCTAGCAAGATATGTTAAAGAGCAGCACTACCAATACAATTAGCTACGAGCATTTAGAGCCAAGTTGCATGATGAATCCAAATCGTCACACGAGTCGCATTCACTTTCCCTTCGCGAAACTGCATTGTTTTGCTTCTTAGGCAAATTCCATTCTCCTTGATGTGATTGGGTAACCGTCAATCTTCGTTGCTACCATTCCTATTTCATTCGATGAGCACAAGAACCAAGTGAATTTGGCTCAAGAACATGATCTTCATAACAATAAATTTGCTTTGCACGTACAATTACAGTATCTTCACGTCTCTTTCTCAAATGTGGCATTCGAAGTGGTGTTGGTTTGAATCGTACAAGTACAAGTCCTGTTTAGTGACGGCGCATATACATTAACATACGCGTGAACCAACACACATGAATGGGGGTAACCACTGAATATTGGAGGATATCTTGGGATGACTGTTAGTATTGTGTGAATTGTGGCGGTGCTGAGGGGTGGTCTGTGCGTTTGTATTCATTTCGACGGTTGACTGGACTTGAACGTCGACTATGAGATCTATCTTCATGTAACAACTCTTTCATCTACATATTCATCCACATATCTCATACACCAAGATAAGGTATCTCCAACTAATCACGACAAACATGCCACAAGAAACACCTCCATCCAAGCTCAGTAAACGTAAGAATACGACCGAAAGATCAGGATTAATTTGTAAGTCCATTTCCGACCCCCAGAACCGCTTTAGTTAAGGAATACAGTTCCGGTAGCTGGTATCTATAGAAAATTGAAGAGAGGTAGATACGCTGAACGTATCGGTGAAGGGGCAGGAGTATATCTAGGTAAGACAGCGAAATCACTCCAAAACTGATGGGGTTGTAGCCGCCGTTCTCGAATATCTAATCCGTGAAATTGTAGAATTAGCTGGAAACTGGGGTAAACACAGTGAGTAACGCTATCTAAATCATCAACTAGGCCTGGTGAAAGAACGAAAAACCACAGGAAAAAGCAATCGAGTTCTACCCCAGCTTTAGCTATCTACAGAGATGAAGAGATAAGTCGTTTGGTCGGTGATAAAACTGTCATCTCACATGGTGGAGTTTTACCGAATATCCATCGGGAACTTCTTACTCCAGAATACATAAAACTTTATTATGGATGTTGTCATGGACGACGATGAATGATTGCGTTGGTGGTAAGTGGGACTTTTTAATCTGTGGATGCGATTACTGAAACTTGGTTTCGGTTAGATTTGTCGTTGTTAATTTTATGATTTTTAAGTTCGAGTTCAATGTACATATCTGTGTTGTAGATTTTATCATCGTTTATTTCATTCCACATAGAATTTCCATAGTACCTGCATACCGAATTATCAAGAAAAAACGTTTATGCGATTTATGAAACATAAAAGTATGATCAATGTGGCATTTGGTTTCGGAAGAGGTGTTGGATCAATCGTCCGACTCGGAATCAATATGAATCCACTCTGTAGGATATCAATGGCGGCTGTTCAGCTTCGTTGGGATTAAGTGTCTAGCTCTTACTAGCCATACCAAAGTAGATGTACCATTCCCAAAAAGGAGCGTCAGAAGGTATGTAAAGTATAGTCTTCGATGGTGTTTCCTCATAAGGTTTAAGGTACCATCACCATCCCTCCTCTCCATCCTTTAGATTAAACGGTCTGTGCGTTATATTAATGTTGATGTTTATACTCACAAAGTCATGACGTGTACAGTTAGTTATCTCTGATCGTGGTTGACTGGACCGTAACGTATCCCATATCAACATATATAAACCCCAACTCCACCTCCTTCTCTTCTTCTTTCTTCATGTTCATTATATTTTTCTAAATTATTATATTCCTTAGCTTACTTCTATTGTATATCCTTTCGTTTTTAGATATCCACCAAACTTTCTTTGTGTTATTCCCACAAAACTCTTGATCCGAGATCAACCCAACCCCCGTCTTTTTATATCAAAATGCCAGGAAAATCAATCCCGTCCACCGTCTCCCGTAAACCAAACGACACGACCTCATCTCGTTCCTCCCAACAAGACCGTGAACGTTAACGAAGTAAGACCAAACGTGCCGGTTTAACTTGTAAGTCATTTCTCTTGTTAACTGAACACAAACACATTAGACTGATAACATATAACTCAGTCCCTGTTTCTCGTGTTACGAGATACCTTCGTAAAGCCAAACTGGCTAAGCGAGTCGGTGAAGGAGCTGGTATTTATTTAGGTATGTTTGATTTGATAACAGCTCGAAAAACAAATCAAACTGATACAAGCCATAGCTGCCGTTCTTGAATACCTCGTCGCTGAAATCGTCGAACTCGCAGGTAACTGTGCGAGAGACCGTAAGTTATACATTAGTTTACTACTCCAAACTCAACTGATATCTCCCAAATCAAGTGAAAAAACAACGAATCGTCCCTCGCCATCTCGTCCTCGCAATCCAAAACGACGAAGAACTCCAACGTATCGTCGGAAACGTCATCATTTCCAATGGTGGAGTTTCCCCTCATATCCATCCTGAACTTCTAGTCGTCAAGACCAAAAAAACTTCTACTCCCAAGAGTACTGGTTCCAGTACCCTTCCAAAATCCAAGAAGATTAAGGGTAAAGGAAAAGGAAAGGCTGCTGAGGGAGAGAGTCTACCTGGTGAGTACTATCTCTGGGTTATTTTTTCGATGACTGATATTGGATTTAGTTTGAGTGGTTCGGTCGGTAGACTTGGATTCACTTTTCAAAGTCACATTTCTCCAAAGTCTTTTTACGTCTATGGTATATTCATATTGCTCATTTCCTTCCGTCTTCTCTCTTTTTTTATAAACATTATTTTTTCACAACTGCTAAATTGCATATATTATCGATAGAAATAGTAGGATTATTGAAAGGAAGGAAGGAGTTTGAAGGCTAATGATAACGAAAAACATAAATAAATACGTTGTAGATCACATGCGAGTAATGAATACTATGTACAGTTTCAGACAAATTAACGTATACTCCAAAGGTGAAAAGCTGTAACCACTCTGAGTATGGAACCGATTAATCAAATGAAGTTCAAAGTAACACGATGCATTCTCCTATCAAGGTTTTCCTGAATCTCCTGTTTTGTAAATGTTCTATACAGCAGATTCTCCTTGATATCCTGACCCGATAGTGTTTTTACACTGTCCACCGTGAATTTCGTGGGTTCTAGGGTACTATTATCATAGAATAATAATCCTTGGATCATCACGTCTAAGATAACGAGGATAAAAAGTGTATTCGGAAAGTAGTCATTGAGAATTCAGTGATAACGTGCTCGACCAGTTCGTTTACAAATTGGGAACAAGAGAACTCGATAAACCAACAAGTAGTGTGGAAATGAAATGTGGTACTCGAATACCACTGACCAAACAACAACGAGGTAGGTGAAACGAGAAAGATAGGATGTCCAAGTTCATTGTACACGATACCGCGCTAAGTAAGACCTAGAGTGTGGATGCTATCATTCTCCATTCTCACCCTAAAGCCAAAGGCAACTGAACAACCAGACCGAATCGATTTGATGAACAGACCTCTATGGGTATTCTTGGACTAAGAAAATTAAGATGAAGAACAAAAGAGATGTAAGTCGAAGGAGAGTGAAACAATGAAAGTGTACTGGGATATTGGGTCAGATGTGACAACGAGAAGATGTCAGTGCTATCCCAAGAGTGGATTTCCAAGTGAAGATATTTTCACCTTTTGTGCCAGGACAAACAAATCGGTGCTTTTAGCTTTAAGATGAGATTATCCTTGTGGCTATTAAAAGTGAACGACAACGACAAGTGTGCAAGGTTGAATTGATATTTTGGGATCTGAGATTAGAGATCACAAGGAAACGATATCTGATGTACGGGCACGGGTATCGCAGTGATTGCTCTCGGATAATGTCTGTGTTATAAACCATATATTGGAATTACTTATATACTCCAAGGTATCCATGTGTTCATCCCTACATCGAGTTGTCTACCGGTCGTGAGGATCTGGACAACTCTTGAGAAATTTCTATGCTGGACCAAATATTTCGGTATTCAACGTTCATCTGATCACGAAGATCAGTATCAACGGGTTGTAATATTAATTGAATCTGTTGAAGGAGCGTGATAGTCTTAGGGAATGACATTTTACAGCTAGCAATACTACTACCACTCGATATTAATGGTTTTGCTATCTGCTGCGACACATATCTCGAAAGAATTTGTAGGGATCGCCACACCACTACAAACGCGTTGTTTGAACATCGATTCAGCCTAAGCACCATTTGGTATACCAAGTCAACAAATCTCGTGAGCACCGAAACAGAATGAATGCAACAAATATCACGAACTGCAACCAGTATACGTTGACAAGGCATAAAAGCCATTCATCACGAAAGATAAAAAGAGAACATCGAAAACGAAGGTTAAGGAAGAAGTGACTAATTCCCTTGTAAAAAGAGAAGAAATCGTAAAAAGAAGACAACTACGAAAGAAAAGGTAACTACCACATGAGACTGATCAAACAACTAAACTAAGTACTAAACGTTTACTTGGATGAAGAGAATTTGGTAACAGCCTTGGTACCTTCAGAGATGGCGTGTTTGGAAAGTTCTCCTCTGCAGTGGAGTGTTAGTTAATCGTTTAAACATGAAGTGAGATGATAATCGACTTACGGAAGGATAAGTCTGACGGAGGTTTGGATCTCACGGGATGAGATGGTTGATCTGTGGTTGTATGAAGCGAGTTTGGAAGCTTCTGAAGCGATTCTCTCGAAGATATCGGAGACGAAGGAGTTAAGGATGGCCATGGCCTTGTTGCTAGAGGAAAATTAGAACAATACAACAGAGATCAATAGTAATGATAACTTACGAGATACCAGTGTCTGGGTGAACTTGTTTAAGAACCTTGTAGATGTATGAAGAGTAAGATTCGACTCTCTTCTTTGATCTCTTCTTGGCACCGTCTTTTGGAGCGGCAGAGGTTTTGGCAGCCTTAGCTGGGGCTTTTGAAGCGGCGGCTGGGGCTTTGGAAGCTTGGGAAGCTGGGGCTTTGGAGGCGGTTGACTTGGGAGGCTGAAGGTGGGTGTTAGTGATAAAGAGGGGGTGATAAGGTAGACGTAATGACTTACCATTGTAATTGATTAAAGTTGTTGGGTTAAGTTGAGATTGAAGTGAAGTAATTAAATGAAGATGTGAATGAGGAAGAAAGAAGAAAGAGATGTGACGATTGGGATTTAAGTATTTGTAGTGGGTGATAGTATGGTTGTTTATTGTTTACGTTGAGACGTGTAGTGTAGGGTGTAGGTTGTTTAGATTGGATGTATGGTGGTAGGTTGTTTATTCTCAATGGACACGTTAAGTGCTGATGTGTCGGTTTCCCTGATGGCGTTGATGGTCTTTGCTGATCTGACGTGTAGAATCACGTGAGTTATTGAGCAATTTATTCCTCGATCAGGTAATAAATTCAATTTATTCTACACGTCACGACTTTCTGTTAGACTGAATAAACATCAAAAAGTGTTCACGTCACGACTTTTACCACATAAACATACACGTCACGACGTGTCGATCTAAGAAACACCACCTTTCACGTCAAACTGAATCAACAGTGTA
Organism: Phaeotremella fagi; assembly: GCA_001599715.1. Taxonomy (NCBI): domain Eukaryota; kingdom Fungi; phylum Basidiomycota; class Tremellomycetes; order Tremellales; family Phaeotremellaceae; genus Phaeotremella; species Phaeotremella fagi. Next base: position 1,823,526 of record BCHU01000003.1, on the reverse strand, counting down.
ACCATCCAAACAACGTAAACAATAAACAACTACCCTACCCAAACACTACCACTCTACTCCCACCCTACGTTTAAATAAAACCCTCTTTCACTTCTTCCTTATCTTCTTCTTTCTTTCTTCATTCAATACTTTCATCTCTTCACTTCAACCCAAATCCCAACACTCAATCTTTATAAACAATGTCTTCAGGTGGTAAATCAGGTGGTAAATCCGGTTCCGATGCCAAGTCATCAACCCGTTCATCCAAAGCTGGACTTCAATGTATGTCATCTCGTCACCATCACCGTTCATTCACTTGTACTAACCCTCCCACCAGTCCCAGTCGGTCGTATCCACAGACTTTTGAAACGTGGAAACTACGCATCCAGAGTCGGTTCAGGTGCCCCAGTCTACCTCGCCGCTGTCCTTGAGTGTAAGTTATCATCTTCTGTGTATTAGACCTGTAACTTACATCCTACCCAGACCTCGCCGCTGAAATCCTCGAACTTGCCGGTAACGCCGCCCGTGACAACAAGAAGTCCCGTATCGTCCCCCGTCATTTACAACTTGCCGTTAGAAACGATGAAGAACTCAACCGTCTCCTCGGTCAAGTCGTCATCTCCCAAGGTGGTGTTTTACCAAACATTCTTTCCGAACTTCTCCCAGCCAAGGTATGTCTATATCTTTCATTGTATATTGCATCCAATTACTAACCCATCCATTAGACCGCCAAGAAAGGTGCAAAGGCTTCCCAAGAAGTTTAAATCTCTACAACAACATCTTTGTCTTTTGTAGTTTGATTTTGTTCGGTTTTCATACCTTTTTGCTTTTAACCCTTTCGTCTTCGCTCTCTTATTTATGATTCGTACTGAGATGTATCCTCGTACCCTTTGTTACATGATTGTTGCCGTTGCAGTTGCAGTTACATTGACGGTGGTGACGTTTCCAGTTGTGTTCGCTGTTGGTTGCTCCTTGCTGCGATTAAGCGAATCGTGTTGACGAAACCGAAAGTGGCGTTGAGATCAACGTTAACGACGATCAAAATCTTTGAAAAGACGAAACACCAGACAACAATAACAACGTCGGTCTAAAGGCTAGCAACCTAGCACTCCAATGTATCCAAGACGACTGAGAACCCCTATCCGTCTCGGAAGAGAAAGGAACAGGAACGATAACGACGACCAATTGATCCATCATCCGTTCAATTGTTAGTCGTCATGGAGATCGTCAAGGTAACCTTGGGAAATTTGAAACAATCCCGTTACCGATAATTGTCTTTGATGTTGGTAAATGACACCTCGCACCGTTCAATCAGATATATAAAGGGGAGAATCAAGTCATGTTTTTTCTCCATCCTCGTTCTTCATTCACATTCATTTGTTATTTCAATCGATTTCTTAGCACTGGTTGCCAATAAATCAATCTTTCTCTTTCATATTTTCATTTTATCCTAAATCAGAGATTTATATTCGTTCCTTCTACTTTAATCTTTCATTGTCAGACATACAACATAACTGTTTCTGTGAAACTAACTTTACCAATATCCAACCCAACCAAAAATGTTTTCAAAGCTCATCGCCCTTTTACCAATTTTGGCTACTCTTTCGATCCCGGTAACTGGATTACCAGTCGGTATGTTCATCGTCTCTTCAAACGTAAGAAAGCATTCTCATTGACAAAACGCACAAGTTCAACGTGAAGTCCCACAAGGTGAATTCACCACCATTCCCATCCGAATGAAAGTTCGCTCCATACTAACCAAATTGAAAACAGAACATTCCCACGAACAGTTCCTAACCACCGTCAGAGCTTCATTAGCCACAAACAATCCAGCCGGTATCGTAGATCCGTAAGTCATCTCCTCTCCTCTTACTCCAAAAAACAAAAACAGTACTAACAACCCAACGTAGAGTCTTCGGTTTGTTAGGTAACGCAGCCGCTGCCGGTGGTCAAGGATCAATCACCGATACCGATTGTTTACAACAAGCCACTGCTGATCAAGCTTTCACCAACGCCAAAGCTGCTGGTGATGTTGCTGGGATGACTGCTGCTTTGGTTTATAGAGCTTTAGAGAGGAACACTGGTGCGGTCGGTTTGGCTAGTGTCATTTGGTACGTCTATCTCTCATTACAAACATTCTTTGACGTGCTAGCTGACCCCACTTTGGTAGTAACCAGACAGCAGTCAACCCTGAAATCGCTGCTATCAGTCAACATCAAGATCCAGCTAGTTCTGGGGCTGCTGCTACCAACAAAGCCATCACCCTAGCTCTCGCTCAACAACGTAAGTCACGTCACCCTTCACCCTGGTTTCTTCGAATGTGCCACACCACCTGCTAAACTGACACTGACACACCGTAGTCGCTGGTATAGGTGCCGACCCCCAAATAGCTTTGAAAGCTGGTACATTCGCTCCTGGTAGTACCAGTGATAACACCGGTAAAGGTAACTCCTGTGATGATGCCAATGTATGTATACCAACCCCCTCTTTCTCGGTGGAGCAAGAAATTGACTTTAGGGGATACTGTACCGTAGGATCCAACGGGTTGTATCTTTACACAAAATCTTTTGGTTGAAGATGCTACAGCGGACGAGGTTAGTTTTTATTTCTCTGTGGATTACATGTTGGATTACGTACTGATATTATATAATAGATCTCATCAGCCGTCGCTGGAGTCACTGCTGTAAGTCAACGTTGAATTTCTTGGTTATAACGATGAGGACTGATTTGTGTGGCGTAGAACACCGCTATCGCTACAACGGTAGCTGCTACCACAGCTGCAGCTCCAACTTGTACTATCGCGACTGTAGCTGCTACCACTACTACTACCGATGCCTCAGCTGCTGCTTCAACCGGTACATCAACAAACACCACCGTACGTGGCGAGTTTTTCTATCCACAATAAGTTCCTATTGACGATGTTTATTAGACTTCTACCGGTAACAATGCTTTGGCAGTCGGAATCGATTTAGGTGCATGTAGTAAGTCAACCTTCCTCTCTCAACAGAAAATTCCATAGTACTGATAAAATTGAATAGCCGATTTCAGTATGACATTCGCAGCTGGACTCCAAGGTCGATCAGCAACCGAATTCACTTTCGAGCCAGTGAGTCAAAATTATTTCCTTCCAAGATGATTAAAGGTTTCGAATACTGATTGAAAGCTGGGTTTATAGACTGATTTGACTAATTTCAATCACGGTACGGCACTCAACGGGGAGATCATTACCGATTTCATGTGTAACACCTTTGTCAACGCCTGTGGTAAATCAGCGACTACCGAGACCGCAGTAAGTAATCCTAGTTCCACTCCACATCCTACAGTACTAATCAAACTCCCTACTTAGTGTAAAGGTGTTAAATCAACTATCGACGCTCAAGTCTCCGCTGGTACATTAAAGAATAACCAGGATTACGCTGACGCATGGTTGAACGGTGTACGTCTATTCCTCCACTCTTGTTTTCTTCCAGAACGAATGACTGATTAAGATGATTACATTAGTTACAAGCAGCGTTCGGTGTCGCTTCTACTGGTGTTGGATCTAGTACCACCGTCGTACTCGGTGCTGCACCAGGCTCAGCAGGAGCTGCAGCCGTCGCTGCGACCACTGCTGCTGCTGCCCAAACAACTGAAGCTTCCTCAGCAGCCGTCGCCGTCGCCACTACTGCTGCTGCTGCAGCTACCACCTCCGCTGCTTCAACCGTAAGTCCATCCAAACACCACCACGAATCAAATATTGATGTGTGTTTTTAGACAACAGTAGCTTCAGGAAACAACGTCAACACCTTCACTGGAAATCTTAACGGTGTAGCCCCAGTTCCAGTTATTCAATCTACCGGTGATCGACGTGAGTAAAAATGTCCAAATTTCTTTATCAGTACTGATAATGTTTCAATAGCATTCTCAGTTAACGGAGATACATTCGTCAATGAAGCAGCTGCAATTCAACGTGCATGCAGTGTCCAAAATAACGGTTGGTAAGTGGTCCTCCCAACTCGACGTGGGATGTATATTGATTAGACTGGGTTATAGTGCCGACGCCTTCAACTCCGGTAAAGGAACTAGTAACGTAGCAGCATGTAACGCCCAAGAGACGTAAGTGGTGATATGTGATATACAGCGATGTTTGGGTCACTAAATAGTACTTAAATAGGGAATGTAACACCGCTGGTGGTGCTTGAATAAATCCAATCCACTTGGGATAGTCGATCTGGAAAGAAATTGGAAACTGCTGGACGGTTACGTTGTGGGGTGGTTTGTAGGGTTAGTCAGATAGTTGATGTTATGAATGAACAATTGTTTTGCGACTTTTTCTATTGATGTCTGAATATATCTTGATTGACTGGAGATAGATCTATCTTCTTATTATGAAGTTCCCTTCTGAACGTTTATGTAGGATGAAGATAGATTCATTATTCATACTATTACAGTACGGTCCACTGTTCAGTTGTCGTATCTGCCATTACCTCCAGCTGCAAATTCATTCACTGAACTTGAAGAGATGCTCAGAGAAAACCGTAAAGCTACGTGTTGATCGCTCGATGCAAAATGTTTCATAAATTGGGTATAAAAACTAAATACTAAATCTGAGACTCCATGATTTCATTCTACTGGTACATATCCCATACCTATCTCATTACCTCCTTCCCGAACCCAACACCAATGTAAAGATGATTATAAACGTCTCTTGATTTGGCCAGCCAAAACAATTCCAACACGTTCAACCAGAAATTTCGACGTGATCATTCCAAAATTGGTTTTTGGATTTCATAGTATACCAAACCTATTCATTTAATTATCAGTATGTCTCGAGTTAGGAGATGGCGTTGACTGACGTTTCAATAATTCCCTGTCTAATGGTTCTCTTCTATTGTCGAAATCGAAGAAATCGGGTTTAAGTGGTTCAGCTCCTGGTTCATCGTTTGGATCGTGGTATGGCTATTTGTTTATCAGTATTATACAGTAGGTGAAATCAGGACATACCTCTAAATATGGATGTGATAACGCTTCTTCAACCGTTATTCGTTTTTTCGGTGAGAACCTATAACGCGTTTTAGTTTTTAATTTCGAGAAGATACGAGTTTGACTGACGTTAAACACCTTCTCATCAGATCTAACGCTAAAGGTTTAGCTTTTGGACATATTTCGGCTAGATTTTGTCGACGCATGAAAGGTTGTGCTCTCTGTGGTGTTTGTAAGATGCCATTCGACGACCCTAAGAACGTAGCATCTTACGATATAATCTCTGTAGATTTTCGTCAGTTAAATCCGAATGTTTTCTGAAGTCGATTAACTCACTTTGATCTTTCAGCAGTGATTTCATCGAAATCATCCATCTGACGAATTAGCTTATTGCCATTCAGACATGAACTCACAGTTGGTGTACCCAAAACCTCTAGAATCAGTGTTAATTCTGAAAAAGAAAAGTCAGTCTAGTCAAGGTAATCATGATGGTCGAAGTATACACGTACGATGGTGATAATCTGACACGTATGATAGGTTAATTACTGATGCACAAGAAAAGCAACTTCAACCTACCTCGTCCTGGGAAAATGGGTTTTCCAGTGACTAGAACAGGTCAGCTTCTTGAGTCCAGATGAAGAACCATGGTAGAAACTCACTCATTTCAGCTAGAATACAACCAATACTCCACATATCAATAGCTTTGCTATATTCTTGAAAAGCTGAGTTAGGATTTTATCAGTAAATAATCAGGGTATTTTACGTGCGAAAACCATAGATGAACTCACAAAGCATGACTTCAGGTGCACGGTACCATCTAGTGGCTACGTATTCAGTCATGAAAGCTGCACCACCATTAGGACCAGCGTCGGGGGGTGGTAAAGCTGCTGATCTAGCTAAACCGAAATCGCAAATCTACGTGGGGTAAGGATCAAGTGAAATATGCGGACTCACCTTTAGATCACAATTCGCGTTCAAAAGTAAATTAGATGGTTTCAAATCACGATGAAGAACTTCAGCTGTATGTAAAGCTTTGAGTCCTCTTATAGTCTGTGCATTTGAGTTAGGGTTCGAGTTAATTTTTCATGTTTTGATAATGATTGAACGTTTAAAGATAGAGGATGAGCTTACCTGATATAAAAAATATTGACAGTGATCATCAGATAGTTCTTGGGTTCTTATTACACGATGTAAATCCGTTTCCATCAATTCCTGAACTAAATAAACTTCATTGAAATGGTCGTAACTTGGTGGAGTTATTATGTCGAGGATGGAAATGATGTTTTCGTGTCTAAACGGGGGAGGGAATCAATAAACAGTTACTGTCTTGAATTCGATCTAGGAGAGATGATGATGATATTGATAGAGGAGAGGATTACTTACCTGAAATGACGAAGTAGTTTTATTTCACGTAGAGTTCTTTGACTAAACATCTCATGTCCGAATGGAGCGATTCTCTTGATAGCTACTGGAGTTTGTGAAGCTACGTGAACTGCGGAACTGTGGACCAGTGTTAATGAAAGGGTTGGGAGTGCCATGGGAAGAGGTGAGACTTACACAACGACACCGTATGCACCTTCACCAATGACTTCTGTGATTTGATAATCTTCTGAGACGTTGAAAGCTATCTGACCATTTTCATCTGTTAAATCTTCTGTTGAAGTTGGCATTGTTGGTGTTGTGGATTGGAATGGATGTTGTGCTTGAGGTGTTGGTATGTTTTACTTGATAGAAGAGTGATAGAAGTCAGAATGAGAATTAAAAGAAGACAATAAAGACAAATAAAAGAATAAGAGATCCGAGTTGTAAATTGAACAAGAACAATGCGATAAAACGTTAAATTTAAGGAAACTACGGAAACGATGAAACACGTTATCCCCCTTGCTATAAGTATCCAAATTACTTCTTCAAGAGGTATGGTATTGCATAGTATATAATCTCCTCATACATGCTCCCATCCATACTCCCCCCATCCTCACCATCTCCCCTCACTACCAACCTAAATGCAAAAAAAGGGTTTACAAGCACTTCATACTCTGTACCTCTATCTGTACCTCAAAACTAAGATCATCAGGGGGACCCACTCCCTCCCACGTAAGTGACATGGCTTTAATCTCCCTCCTATCCGAATCTCGATAATGCACCAGATTCTTTCACCACTTCACCATTATCAATTCTTCTTTTCGTGTCTTCAGCTTTCTTCTGAGCTGCGACTTTAGCGCGTAGGGCGAGCTATCCGAACGTGTTAGATGTGTCCCCCCTAAGTAGAATGTAAACTCACCAATGCTGGATCTATGACGTTCTTCTTCTTCTTCTTTAGATATCTCTTCATACTTTTCCCTTTCCCACTATGACCGGATCAGCGTTTAGGCAAGATGGAAGAAAACACAAACATACCGCATTTTCTTCTTTTCTTTCTCCTTCGTCGTCACCTCACCCTCATTCTCATCCCCACTATCCAACCCCTCCCCTTCAGCTTCAGGATCAGCCTTCCCCTCCAATCTCAATCGTTCCAATCTACCCAACTGTCTAAAATCTCTAGAATTCCTCTCTTCAAATGTCTCTCCACCTCTGGATTCACTGACCTTACCCAAGAAATCCGTATCCACAGTGATAAGTTCCGATCGAATTTTTTCCAATACACCTCGGACTTCTCTTTCACGTCTTCTTGAATGGGTTTCGTAGACGTCTGCCTCGGCTGAATCGAAGTTTGGTTCACCTGATCCGGGGACTAGGAGAGATGAAATTCCTTTGGAATGACCTACGGCGAGTATATCGTCGAACGGACAGAATTTTGTTGATGAAGCTGTGAGTGATGGAAGGGGTAGTGTCAAGTATGGTGTTGGTATCGATTTGGAAGTGTTATGTAGATCTCTGTAAATCGTTGCACCTGATTTACCAGCTACTGACAACATTCCACGTCCAGAATAAGCGATAGAAGTAACTTGATTTCTGTTTGACCAAGATCTAACCTCTTTACCCCACATTCTACCATCCCATATTTTAATCGTCCCATCCATCCCAGATGTCGCACAATATCTACCCGCTGAACCTTCAGATGGATCAACAGCAATCGAAGTGACTGGTCCACGATGAGCTAAAAGTTTGACATGAGGTGTAGTTAGATTCGGTGACCATAACGTCATTGTTCCGTTTGTATGACCGAGATGGATTATTGCGGAATGTGGATTTTGAGCCATGGATGGAGGTGAACCAAGATGTGTAGGGATTTGGGTTAATAATACACCAGTTGATGTGTCGTGGTATTTCAAATGACCAGCGTGACCAACTGTAGCGAGAAGGTAATGATACGGTAGGAATTCCATGTGTGTAGGATCAATATGTTGTTTGAGTTTACTAAATGATGTCAGACAAGTAGTTGGCGATAAATCAAAGTAACCCACTGTATCTCAACACCATTTTGATCGTATATGAAAACGTATTTCTTCTGAGCAACAGCATAAAAAGCTTCAGAATGTAAGAACTTGATATCCCTGACGGACTCCTTCAACTGTATCTCAGAATGTAATTTCCCAGCCTGCCAATCGAAAGTAGCAACATGACCCGAAGAAGAAGCTATAGCCAGATGTCTATCCAACCAAGCGTTAGTTCCCAAACGATCTCCAACTAAAATTTACTACCCACCTTCCATTCCTCGTATAATCAATCTTATAACTCCCCATCCCCTCCATTTTCAAATCGAATTTCTTGTTCCCACTCCCAACCCCAACTTCCTTAACGATTTCATTCTGTCGTACTCTCCAAGTCCTCTCACCCATCTCTTCATCAACCTCAATACCCCCAACATCACCACCAAGCGGAGCGTTCAACCATTGATTAACATCCTCCCGTTCTATTCTCGCCTGCTTAGAAACTAAATCCTGTCTAGCGACTTTCGCACGTAATTTCTTATCTGGGATTTTTGAGATGGAGATATCTGGTCTGATAGGGGTTGAGGATGATCCAGAAGCTAGATTCGATGATTGGAAGGATTTGTTGATTCTTGTGGTTGAGAGGATGGAGTTTAGACTTGGATCTATGGGATCTTTGTTGGGCCCTCTGGTTATTGTTTTATGGGCGTTGTTGGGTCTTCTATGTTTGTGTTGACGATTCGAGGAGATTGCGTCTGGAGTTGCTAAGAGGTTATCCATGGTGCGTAGATGGAGTAGGAGTCTGAAGATGAAGGTGAAGGTCTTAGGTCTTAAGATCTTCAACTTTTTTGGATTAATGACGTGTATTAAATTAGACCATAGATTGATAAGGAATCTCTATGTACGCGTAAATGTTGACATTCTCAATCTCTCCTCTACTCTCTCCTTCTCAACTCAACTCAACATGAGTTATCCATCCTCATCCAGACAGCTACCACCACAACAACAAAGGCAACATCAACAACAGCAACACTTATCCAGACCACTTCTGAACTCACCCTACAACCCAGATCCAAGAGATTTACAACCAGGTCCAAGGAATCGTCTCTTCCTAGCCTTAAGATCATCAATAGATTCAGAAGTCGATTGGGCACTTCCAAGATTAGTTCTAGCCAGTTACGATCAACTAGATAGATTCGTACTAGACGGTTGGAATAACAGTATCATTGCCCTACTCGAATGGCCAACTAAATGGTTGAATCAATTGTATCAAGAGAGTTTACTTTATCAGGTCAGACTGGATCAATCTCAACTCAACGTCAACACAGCGGTTCTAGGTGTTATACCAGAATGGACGAGGGATGATTTCTTAGAATCAAGAGCTCTTAATTCTTTACAAGTTATCAGAAACGCGGCGTTGGGTGATAGAAACGCTAGATCTCTCGGAAGGAAGATTGTCAAATTCATCGAAGATTTCTTTTCGTTACCATTCGATTTTTTATTAGATCTATCTCTAAGAATACCGGAATCCATTCAACACGTTTTATTGATCTTGGATTCGACTTTTCATTGTTTACCGAAAACGGATCGATTACAGGAAATCCTTTCGACAACTCTACCGAAACTTTTGACTGAAACGAGGGATTTAGCTTTGTTAAATCTCCTCCTTCCACTTCTCATCTCATCTCTCACAGTTCCTAATCTACCTCCACCACCTGAATCGCTCCTGCCTCATCTTTTAAACCTCCTCACACTGGAATTACCACCGACAGTCAGAGAATCGATTCTCGACGCGTTAATTTCCCTAACACTTCAACCTTCACAATGTCGATCAGTCCTTTCATTGAAATCCTTCCCATCTTACTTGAAAACATTGGTTATCTTACTCGATCAAGATAGTCGACCAAGTCATCAATCATGGGAACCTATCAAAGCGCTAAATCAAGTCGGTGTACCCGTTAAAAATCCTGCTAGTAGCAGTTGGCAGGCTGAAGAGGCTAGTCGTAGACGTACAGCTGAAAGAGAGGTTGCTCAGAAGACAATGGAATCTAGTAATGGTGCCGGAGTAGCTAGGGAGACGAGTGATAAACCCCCACAATTGAGTTTGGCAATTAGAAATAAACTGTATCAAATGACTGAACCTATGAGATCTATCACATGGTGAGTAGCTGGGGTTATGCGTTGGTTCATACTAACACCGCAATAGGATGCACGAAACCTTTGTTTATTCATCATCATCACAGCTCCTTCAAGTCACGTTTTGGCATGCTTATCGAGATTTCTTCCAAAACGCTAGTACGGTCGAACAACTACTTTCAGCATCTGAAGTGATCAAGAATGTCACCATCGCCTTCCCCGGTGCACACGCTAGAATATGGCACGACGAACGTGGAGATCAAAAGTTTGTGATTGCCGGTATGGGATTCAGGAAGGGCACAGGTGGGTTATATTGATTTACACAGAGCTGATTGTTGTCAGATGATCAGGATCGATTCACTTGTTTATGGGAGGGGTGTCAAAATTCTGAAGGTCTCACGAATCCATCACAACTGTTACAACATGTTCAAAGTACACATCTCACGACTCTTCCGATATCATGTGAATGGGCTACATGTACCCAAACGCCTTTTACGATTTCCCATCTTTTAACGCACTTACCCGGACTTCAAGCAGTGAACGTACCGGAGATGCTCACTGTTCATCCTTCGACACCATCAGCAATTGGATTGACCAGATCGAAAATAACATCAAGACCTGTACCACCTTTACCGGGAGGCTACAGACCAACTTCAACCACAGCGATTCAAACACCATTAGATAGAAACAGATTACCTACCGGCTCATCATTCCTCTCAGCACTAATAATACGTAACCTGGCTAGAACCCTAAAAGGTGAAATAGCATTAGCGTTACCAATAGAGATCACCCATCAGGAGAAAGAAGCCAAGAAGAAACATCTCAGGGAAGAAAGGTTCGGTTTACCTATACCTGAAAACGTGATTAAGGAGGAGGAAGAGGAGGAAGAAGTTTTAGGTAAAGATAGTGAAGTTTTGATGAGTGATGAAGAGAGGGAGAGGGCTAAATGGGCTTTTGAGAGTGTTGAAGAGAGCGTTGTTAGGGTTGTCGAAAATAATTTAAGTGGTTTAGGTCAATTTTTGGGTGATGCTTTTGGGTTTTAGGTTGGATGTTTGTAGTGGATGACGTTTATGTTTTTTTAATGCAAGTCGACGTTGTGTCGTGTAGACAGCAGATCAGCACATTTACATCAAGAATGGTGAGGTTTGATTCTGAGTCTAAGATAGTTTCTACTTCTAAAGTTTGGCTTCTCCAGGAACGATAGCAACACATTCAATCTCGATATCAGTACCCAAAGGAAGAGTGTAGACACCGATACAACTACGTGCGGGAGGTGGAGTAGGAACTCTAGCAGTGTAGACTTTATTGATAGCGTCGAAATTTTTGTAATCAGTAATCTAAACCAATTGATCAGTTTTACATCTGGTAGAAGTAAACTCGAACTTACATAGATATTGAATTTAATGGTATTCTCCAAACTTGTTCCATGGGCTTTAAGGACGGCATCCAAGTTATCCATGATTTGAGTTACACGACCTATTTGACCTATCAATGGTGTTTTCACTATGGATGAGAAAAAGAAAAGACTGACCTTCAATTGGACCTTCGACTAATGAACCATCTGGTTTAGCACCAATCTGTCCAGACGTGTAGACGAATCCATTGGCTTTAACAGCGGCAGCTAATCTACGTTTTAGTACTTACTCGAGGACTTGACTTTGAGAAGAAACGACTTACATAGGAAAGGTGGTGAGGGTTTGTAACCTGGTACTGGGTTTACGATTCTTTCTACTGACATTTTTGTTGATCTTAATATGGTTGTATATCTCATCAATATAAATGTCTTATATGTACTGTGGGTCTAGAGATAGAGTGGGTATCGGTCTTATCTAGTATGGCGCATAGTAACCGACAAAAAAATAGCCGAACATGGTGGGGGTGGCATTTTATTCTGCACCAAGTAAAATTCATACTTAACCGCTGTATACAAAATAGGAAACAGGAAGAAAGTCAATCCCAAATCCACCCCATCTAAATCAAATCTCAACGCCCCCCAAACACTCTACATGACATATCTAAACGCTGTATTCTCTTGATCAGTCTTATCCATCATCCCATCCAAAGCGCCTTTAGCAGCAACCGATCGATCGACCTCTCCGAACTTGGCGTCTCTCTTTTTGTTAAACCAACCCATATAAAGTCTAATCACACCGGTGATAAGAATTTGTACACAATAGAAGACTAACAAGATAGCGAAGGAGGTAGAATAATTGGTTGCACCAGTTGGGAAAATGAATGGTCCGACGATGTTACCAGTTGCGAAAGCTACCAACACGGAACCGTAAACAAAGGCACGTTTCGTGTGACCTGCGAAATTCGATCCCAAGAAAGCTTCTAGGAATGGGAAACAGACCGCATAAGAGTTGTTCAACCAATAAGCAAAGACTCGTCCCCATTTACTGTAGTCGCCGTAGGTTGTAGCGTAGACCGTTGCGATACCTGCAATAGCTGGGATTAACGGTAAACTCATACCTAGAGTTCTGAGACCACCGTAACGTCTAGCTAGGATTGACCAGACGAAGAGGGAACCTGCTGAGACGATCGAGGAGGGGAGAGCGACTAGGAGAGTGTTGAATTGGTTGAAACCGAAACTGCTGACTACTAGGGTGTTGAAACTTGAGATACCGTTTGGTACTGTGGTAACGAAGGTGAAAAGGAGGACTAGGTAGTACATGGGGTCCAAGAGAGTTTCTTTGACTTGGTAGAGTTGGACTATAGCAGTGATTAGAATGTATAACCTAGACAATCGGAATACACTTACCCTGGTGACCTTTAGTACCGGCCATGTTAGAGGCGACACGTTCAACAGCTTGACCTTTCTGTTCTGGAGTTAACCATTTAGCCTTCATTGGAGTATCAGGCATGAAAAGGATCCAACAGGTACCCAAAACGATAGAGATCAAACCTAGAACCAAGAAGATCCAAGCCCACTGTCTCAAAGCGTCGTTGTTGATATGACCGAGACCATAGGCTACAAGTGAAAAGACCAAATAGAAAGATCCCTGCATAGCACCCCAGATAAGTGTTCTGGCTGTACCTTCCTGTCGAGTATAGAAGAGACCAGTGTAAGAAACCATAGCAGGGACGATAGGAGCTTCAGCCATTCCCAACAAGAATCTAACTGCCAGAATTTGACCATAGGTCTGACATCCCATCGTACCTAACATCAAAATACCCCAGACGATAGTGGTAACACCGATAACTTTTGCTAAGGGGGCTCGAGCAGTTAACCAAACTGACGGAAGTTGACCTGCTAGATAACCGAAATAGAAGATACTTGATACCCAAGAATAGTTTTTGCCGTATAGTAAACCTAGATCGGTTTCGAAACCGAATAAAACTGCCCATGCGATGGCGGCTTTATCGATATAATTGATACCTGTCATAGACGATTAGTTACGATGCCAATCAATGACAGTCACACGACTCACCAATCAAACAACACATGAGGGGTAACAAACGCCAATCATATTTCTTAGCTATTCTTTTACTTTCAGCATCCCAAACTTGTTGTTCAGATTCCGATCTTTCCCGTTGAGATTCGATTTGTTGAGCGAATTCTTCGAAACCTTCATCAACAGCTGAAAGACCTGGTTGGAAAGTGGCACCACCAACAGCACCGTTCTCGTTACTGTACAAAGTCGATGCGACGTCCTTCTCTGAATCAACCATACTAGGTGTAGGATTTGCCATCTTAAAATGTCTAACTGGTGAATGTAAGCTTCTTTTTCTCGAGGGTGAAATCATTCATTTTGGACACCAGTTTATATAAGTTTGAATAGACTAAATCGTGGACGAGTGGAGGGCCCTTTACCCGTCGGTTCTCGCCGTCTTATCTTTCGATCGAAAGGTATAATTAGCTTCAGGTACGAGTGGGAACTCGGAATCCGAATTTCGGACGAGTTGTTTCGAGAGTGTTTTCTTGGATTTCACCCCCACTTTGACTGATTCTTTTCTTTCCATGCCCTTGAATACAGTAAGCCACTGGAATCGCTCGTTTTCCGTCCATCATCAAGTCAGCGCTTCAAGTCTGAGAGAAGCTGTTATCTAAAGGATCCGTTTGATTTCCTGACGGACGTAAATTCCGAAATCAGAGATTGGTTGATTTTTCGATTTCGAGTTTCTGATTTTTAGGATTTCGTGAACATTACTGTACATCGAGCGAAAGTGAAAGCTAAGCTTCAAAATCCCACTCGTTGAACACGACACGCAAACACGAAGAAAAAATGACACTCCCCGAACCAGACGAACAAGCATGTCTTGATATTCTCTCGAAACTCGTTCAAATAAAATCATATTCCGAAACCAGCGGTGAGATCGATGTAACCACCCACATAGGGGAGGTGATGAAAGCTGCAGGACTTGATTCGAAGATCCATAAATTCGCTAATGGAACGCGACAAAACGCTGTTGGTGTTTGGAAGGGTAGTGGGGGTGGAAAGAATTTATTGTTTAATGGTCATTTGGATACTAATCCTGCTACTGAGGGTTGGACCGTTGATCCTTGGTCAGGACTTGTGCGTGATGGAATGATTTATGGTATTGGAGTTTCTAATATGAGTAAGTGAGAGCTTAATTCTTCTTTCAATCATGGAATAAGGAATGAACTGACGATACTTAGAATCCGGTTGTGCAGCTTATTACTGCGCCGTGAAAACATTAATGGATTTCGGTTGGAAACCCAAAGGAAACGTCATTCTGACATATGTAGTCGGTGAACTCCAAGGTGGTCCTGGTACAGTAGCCCTAATAGAAGAAGGGATCTGTCAAGCGGATTATTTCGTCAACTGCGAACCAACAGATTTAAAAGCTATAACGACACACGCAGATTCCCAAGTGTTCAGTATAGAGTTAACCGGTGAAACTCGTCAGTAAGTTGGAGCGATTTAATTCACAATGGGTGTTTGAAACTGATATTCAAGCAGTATGAGTAAAAGAGAAGACGCTACCGATGTTAATTTGGCTTTATGCGATTTGATCCCCCGACTGGATGAGCTCAAATTCGCTAATGCTAGAAACGAAGATGCTGAGGCGTGTAACAGATGTTCGATAGGTGTAGTGAAAGCAGGGTTAGGTAGAGAACTAGCTGAATGGAGACCACCACAAATTGCGGATTTCGCTATCTTGAAGGGATCAGCGTAAGTCCAATTCGACCCTAATCAACAATAAACTCAATTGACAGAACATTTCCAGTCGATTCGGACCAGGTCAAACGTCACTGGACGTCAGTACAGCCTTGGAACTAGCGTGTGAAGAAACCAAAATGAAATTCCCCAATCTACAATATAAAGTGATCCTAGTGAAAACCCTCGCCATGCCGTATTTCGAAGTTTCCAAGGAATCACATATCGTCAAACGTTTGAATCAGGCGTACACCGAAGTCAGACCTGGTGAGAAACAACCGACGGGAGCTTTGGCACCTCAGTGTTTCTATGGTAGTGATGCTGGTCATTTGTATAAACTTCTAGGGATGGAGGGGATCGTTTGTGGACCTGGGGGCAAGTATAATACCATGCCTGATGAGCGGGTTGAGGTGAGTCTTGGGTTGGGTTTGGATTGGAGATATGAGCTGATTTTTGAATAGGTGGTTGATTATATTGATTGTATCAAAATGTTTATTCGTTTGATCATGGACATTTGTGGTTGATCCTATGTATCCAAAAGTGTCAACTATAATTTCGGGAAAAGGAATCTGCTCTGACTCCATGAATCCAACCACTTAACACATACTAGATGGACAAGATCGCCTCGTATCAATACCACATTCATACTCATAAGGCTACAATACATAGGAAATCCCAACTCAATCGTCAAACCACAACATTTTGTTTGGCTGGACGAATAGCCTGAGTCTCCTTGACCCATTGAACATTAGCCGAAGCACCGATTAACCAATTCTCAGTCTTTCCAGTAGAATGCGAATCAACACCAAATCGATTGAACGGGAAACCGTAATCGAAAGGATAAATCTCTTCTAAAGTCTTGACTTGGTCTTCGGTAAGATCATGATTCAAAGCTTTGATATTATCGTTCAAATGATTAATCTTCCTTCCCCCAACTAACTCGAATCGTCAGTTGAGTCCACATACCATTAGAGACAAGATAGAGTACCACTTACTGATAGGGAAAACATATGGGAATTTAAGTAACGCCCAAGCAATAGCTACTGAGGTTACCGTAGCCCCCTCCCCGATTTCATTAGCGATCTTCTCAAGCGCTTCAGACATTTTTAAATCTTTTTCACCAATCTCTTTCGCGCCTCCACGGAAATTTTCACCTTGGCTTTGACGTTCTTTGATTTGAGCTGATGACATCCATTTACCTTGACCGATTACTCCCCATGGTGCAATACCTAGACCCTCTTTGCGACACATTGCTAATCAGGCTTTTTAGCGGGGATTTTTAACATAAGGAAGAGAGGAAGACGGGAACTTACGTATGATTTCACGTTCCATGTCTCTGACGCTGAGATTCCATAGACCTTGGTAGAGTACGAAAGGGGAGAGTGAATTTTGTCTGGCGAAACAATTGGCTTCGGCGACGATCTGGGGTGCTTTTAGATTAGAGATTGTGATTTGGAGTAGGATGTTTCAACTTACCCAAGCTGGAGTGTCTGAAACCGCTGGATAAAGGATATCCCCCTTCAACACCAATCTGTGTAAACCTCTCATAACTTCTTCAACGGAAGTTGTATATTCCCTATAAGCAAAACAATTAATCAATAAACTATCTCCAAAAAAGAAAAACCACGTACCAAAAATGAACATAGAAAATATCAATGTAATCCGTACGAAGTCTTTTCAAACTATCCCTAACGCCTAAACTCATACTCTTCAAATGATTACCCATAGAATTGATATCCTTATCTGGACCATCATTGAATCCAGTGTACTTGGTAGCTATAACGATTTTATCTCTGTTACCCCTTTTCTCCATCCATTCCCCAACCCATTCCTCGGATTCACCCTCGTGGTACAAATTCGCTACGTCGATGAAATTCCCTCCGGCTTCGTAGAAGGCGTCTAGTAACGCGAATCCATCTTCTTTGGTGATCTCCCCAGTGAAACCTATGGATACGTGATTTTATTCAGTCATCTCACTTTCATCTTTTAGAGTGGAACTTGGACTTGAACTTACTAGCCATTTTCTGTCCCAAAGACATCCCTCCGAGACATAATGG
Organism: Phaeotremella fagi; assembly: GCA_001599715.1. Taxonomy (NCBI): domain Eukaryota; kingdom Fungi; phylum Basidiomycota; class Tremellomycetes; order Tremellales; family Phaeotremellaceae; genus Phaeotremella; species Phaeotremella fagi. The sequence continues at coordinate 1,805,898 of BCHU01000003.1, read as the reverse complement.
TGAAACTCGAATCCCTGCTGTTGGGGATAAGATTCTTCGAAATCCAAGTGGGGTTTTAGGTGGTGCAGCTTTGGTTTGCATTTTGGTTCTGTATAGTGTATTTCAGTATCTGATGTATGGGATGGAGAAAGGAACGTTTGACTTCATTTGGGTGGTATTTATACGTCAACAGGTGGTGGAGGACCTCCACCATCACCTCCACCATCCTCCTTTGGCGGAAAAAAATCGGGCTATTTAGGTAGCTTCTGACGTTTATCATCCTTTGTAAAGGACGGCTCCACTGGAGACCAGTGCTCGTAACTTACATGATGTCAACGATTTGATGAAATGGATACTTGTTGTGTATGCGTACTTCAAACTATCATATGACGAAACGACGATTCGCGTTGGTGGACTGACTAGTGTGTATGACAAGCCTGACGATAGTGACTAAGAAAAAGAAATCTATTATAAGTAAACTAGAACCAAGGAATGAGCTAAGTACGACGACACTGGTGTGACGAGTCGACGTGAAGTGTCTGCGCTATCGTGAAACAAACCCAAGAATAATATTTCTGCATCTACATGCCAAAAACATTTATACAACCTTCAAGCATCACCCATCTAATCCTTTTTGGGCTCACGAACCATCCCCCACATAGTAACGTTTTCACCTCTAATATCCATAGAATTCTCATGGGTAACTACGAAACCGAATTTCTTGTAGAATTTAACCTAGTTCTTCATTAGCCAAATTCTATTAATCAATTCTCTGTAATGATAACTCACGTTGATAGCAGGAAAAGTGGTTAATGTCATAACATGACCCTCAGCGTCTGCTACTTTGACAACGCATTCCATTATCAATTTACCAATTCCTTTCCCTTGCAGCGAGGGGTCTACACCTAAGACATTTAGATAGAATGAATCTATGGTTCCAGATTCTCCGAAGGATTGTTTGGTGAATACGTCGTGCCATGGGAAGAACTTTTGGATTTAATGAAGTGATGAATCAGTGACTAAGTAAGATTGAGAATTGTTGAATAACTACTCACCACTTCATCATGCCATTTTTGTGTTTCCGCACATGGTTTCTCTGTAGTGTCCAATGGAGCCAACACACCTTCTTTCCTTTGATTCGTTTAAATATTACGTTTTCACTTTTTGACATGAACACGAACTTACGAATGACCATAAGCTACTCCAGGTAGATTAACGATTAATGCACCGACGATGGAATCTTTCAATCCATATTCCCCTTTATCATCCCTAGCTACCCAAACTGATGAATCTGATAGGGCACCTGTTAATCTACCTTTATATTTTGCACGGAGGAGTTTGGGGTTCCAATCACACACCGCTTTCGTCATTGGGTCTATGATAGTTGTATTCATCAATGATCTTGTAGATGATGACGAGGCGAACACGAGTCGAATTTGAAACTTACTTGGATATAGACTTTCGCAGAGGACTGAAATGGTTCGTTCCATCTCATCGTCTTTTATTTGTTAGGTATGATCAAGTATGGACTTTGGAAGTACTCACTAGATGGATCTTTCAGAATTTCAACTCTCATCGTGTAGGAATGCTTTGTTTGATAGTGACATGCTATCTTTCTCCAAGTCACTGCATATTCTACGGCAAACCGGGTTCCTGTGGCGTATCTCGGAAGTTGTTACATATAATCAACTTAATGTCGGAATGTGATTTTACTTTACAGCCTTAAGTCAAGTCAATTCAAAGACGTATGCATACTTACTGCGTGCTCATACGAGACATTTCATACTAAACGCATCTCGCTAAATAGTGAAGAGGACTTGGTTTAACGTCTCCTCAAGGAAAATCTGCCACGTCAAGACCGTGCGTTGAGTTACGATATCATGTCTGTGCGTGATTTATGATTAATTTTGTATGTAGAAAATATTGGTAATCATGTTAATGGTAACTGAGATAAGAACGATGTTGAAAGAAAAGAAATAGGTACTTGACAAAGTTTAAAATTGGGATGGTCATTGGATCAGATGATCAACTTTCAATTTTACTTATGTCAGAGGCTTGATCTCTAATGACGTTTATCTATGTTATACTTATCTCACAGAAATTTGATTGTCACTTGGAAACAGGAATGAAAGATGAACAGTTTCTTGTTGTAATATATCATCCTGCATGCACATGCGAGATACAGAGATGTGTAGATGTAAATCACCAACAACGGAACGTAACGGAATAAATTACCTTTTGGGGAAACTTAGCCGATACCGTATGCTGAACGCTCCGGTGAAAACGATGATTTTCTTACTATTCGAATTTGTATGGGACAGGGGAAGTGAGGGGTGTCGAAATGGAGTGACATACAAGCTATCCCTTAGTAGATGGTCACCCCATCCTGAGAGCAAGGATTGTTCTGTCACTACAATCCAACAACTGTAAGTACAAAGTAAGAAAGGAAAACTGCCTTATGCCACGAAGAATGGATTCTAAGCTATTTTTGCAGGAAACAAGGTAACAGGAGAATTAAGGGATTATAAAGTATAAATCTGTATAGAAGAGAATATTTTACTTGGGTGTTACGCCTGAGTGGTTAGGGATTACCCTGAACGTTTAACCCTTTTCCCTGAGTTAGCAGCAGGAGCAAGAAGCTGCAATTGGTGGTGGTGAGTGTGGTGGTGGTAGGAGTAACAAACTTAGATACAAAGTAGACGTAAAGATACTTAGATACTATATCACACCATCTCTTCATCTCTATCTCTTGTTATCTCAGATACTCCATCTTCGTATTATACAGTATCACCATCCTATTCGATTCAACTCAACTCACACGCACATCGATTCCCACAGGAAAAGGAAAGAAAGCACAATTAGAAACACCATTTCCAACCTCTATCACACTTTGAATCCCACACAAACTTGACGTGAAAAAAAAAGAGACTCAACTCAATTCGCAGAGTGGATACGAGGTGTCTAACAACAGCGAACAGTCAATCCAACAACCACCTACAACTGTTCCTTACGTTAATATCTATATTCATTTTTTTCACACCAATTACAGTCACGTAAACGTTTTCAAATTTCGCGACAACTCCACATCCATCTCACCCCGTTCGTCGATCTTTTTGATCAACGCAAGGTACCTGTCCCTATCAGTTAACTGGTTGTTTCGAGTATTTGATTGTTCGATCACACCAGGGGGAAGAGTAAAAACTGGCTGGCTTGTGTAGTTGGAAAGACGATTTCTATCTGTAACACAGTCTCTTGTGGATCAGTCGGAGTTTATTGGATAGAGTTTGGGGGTATTGAGATAAGATTGCTTTATGATTCTCGATAGTTGGTCAATTTAAAAGGTGGGTGTTCTCTAACATTTCATCATCTCGTCACTTGTCATCCATCAATCACATCAAATCAAATCCAATCCAATCACAATCAAACATCCTTTATAGATTGTAACCATCCTTTCTCTTCCTCTTCTCATCCTACTCCTACTCCTACGTATCATAAATCAACTTACTCACTCCATCACACAGCGATACACAACAACTTTCCACATTCTATCAAGATTTTAACTCTCAATTTTCTTGACTTAAAAGGATTTCAGTATTCTCTCAATTCATATCTATAGTAGAACATTATCAAAAGAGGGCAACGACATCATCAACCAGGTTACTGTACTTGTTACAATTTCGGGTCCTTTGACATCGACACCCTTGGATATAATCTTAAAACATCTCATCCCTTGTTACTACTTGCTTTTAACTTAAACTTCAACTACGCCCAAACCATCCTCCATCTGAACGAAAAAAAAGACAGCAGTGTCTTGATCAGGTCGAACTAAGACTTTACCGTTCTCTCACATCGAACTTGTCATCGCGTTTTTCCATCTACACGCGTTAGCAGAAGGTATCTCTCGTCACGATTCTTAGAATTGAATACTTGTCCTAGACCTTGACAAGAGGAAGAAGCGTATGCATGTTAGGTCTATCTAGATAGTGAGTTGATTGAACTCTAAAAAACCAGCTTGGGTAAGAACGAACTAACGAACCATCTCTGCAGGTCATGGCCTTACCCCATCCACCACCTAATCATATACATCAACCCAGTTATAATATTCACATGCAGGGCCAGCCTGGTCAACCTGGCCCATCTATGCCAATGATGGCCCAACCTTACCCCCCTCAATATCCAGCGGGAGTTCGGCCACCTCCACAGGGTGGTATGAATCCAGTTGTTATGAATTCTCAACACGCTGTTGCGATGCAACAACAACAAAGAGCGATGGCAGCTCAACAAGCTCATCAACAAGCTGCAGCAGCAGCCCAAGCTGCTCAACAACGTGCAAGCGTTCCACCTTCCCCTCATCATCCATCCCCCTCACCCCATCTCGCTCATCAAGGGTTTCCAGCCGTTCATCCTCAACATTATCCACATCCTCAAGCAGGTCAACCTATGCAACAAGTTGCATCTCATCCCGGTCAAATGACTCGTCCACCTCCTCATCCCCAAGCTCGACCTCCCCCTCAACAACATCCTGGTTATCAAATGACTCCAACGCCTCAACCTCAATCTCAACCTCCGCAACACATGGTCCAAATGCAACATCCTCAACCTGTCCAATCTCAACCTGGCGTGAACGGTTTACCACCTCAACACGCTCAACATCCTGGAATGGAACAGCAAGGTATACCGCAGGACGCATTCGCAATGGCAAGAGCAGGCAGTGGAGTACAATCTCAAATGGGTGGACCGATGCCACGACAGTTTGGTGATGATGCAATGTGAGTGAATCCAAGGGAATTTGAACTGATTTTTTTTCTCAAGGCTGAGACTGTATATTCATGATTATTTGGTGAAACATGGATTGAACGCAGCTGCCCAAGCTCTGAATATGGAAGCTGGAATTGGAGATCAAGTGGCACCCATTGAAGTAAGAGAAGGAATGTTGCAAGAGTGAGTTTGATTTTCTTTCTGCCCGGATGGAACTGATGCCTATCCTTTCAAGATTCTGGCATACATTTTGGGAAGCTTTCGGTGGTGGTAAGAGTCAGGGACCTTCGAATCCTTCGATTTACATTGATGTGAGTTGTTCCCCGATTGGACTGAATCTGACAATCAGGCAATGAACCGTCTCAAAGGATTACGGCAGGGTCAACTGGCTGCACCTGGTAATTATCCACCAGGTCAATATCCCGCTGGAGTTCCTCAACAACAAATGACTCAACAACAATTGGTGAATTTCCGTCAACAACAAGCTCAGGCTCAAGCGCAAGCGCATGCTCAGGCTCAGGCTCAAGCCCAGGCTCAAGCTAACGGAATATTACCTGCGCAACAACAACATTTGCAGCAAATGCAGCAGCAGCAACAACAACAACAGCAACAGCAACAGCAACAGCAGCAGCAGCAACAACAACAACAACAACAACAACAACAGCAACAGCAACAACAGCAACAACAACAGCAAGCTGCTCAAGCTCAACAAGCTATGATGCAAAATGGTCAAAGATTCGTTCAACCTGGACCATCAACTCCTGCACAACGACCACCTCAGCCTGGACACCCAATGTATGCTCAACCTCAACATATGGGTGTACCACCGAACGCTCAAGCTGGACCCTCACATCCCTCTCCAATAGCACCTTCTCCTCACATGATTCAACAACCTCATCCATCGCTCATGCCATCACCTCACCAGAAAAACATGAGACCCCCGATGAACGGTCCTCAATCAGCTAATCCAATGATGAGAACGTTGACACCTCAACAAGGAATGGTTCATCCTCAGAACGGTCAGCAATTCGCTCAAGCTCCTGTTAACGCTCAAAGTCCAGCTGCTAATGGACAACCGATGACGCCCCAACAACATCCTTCTCAACATATGATGCCTAGTCCAGCTCAACAGCAGGCGATGCAGGTTAGAGCTCAACATTTAGCTGAAGTTCAGGCTCAAGCGCAAGCTCAGGTTAACGCTCAACAGCAACAGCAACAACAGTTGCAACAACAGCATGCTGGTCAACAATTGCAACAGGCTCAACAACAGCAGCATCAAATGCAATTACAGCAACAGCAGCAACAACAACAACAGCATCAACAGCAACAGGCTCAACAACAAGCTCAGCAGCAGGCCGTTCAACATCAGCAACAAGCTCAGATTCATCCGCATCAGTTGCAGAGTGGTCAACCACCTCATCTGGCTATGGCTCAACAACAAATCCATATCCAAAATCAACACACGGCGAATCAAATGTATCAATCGTTAGGACTGGGTAACGTGAATCCATCGGTTATGCAGCAGTCGGCTCAGGTTTTGGGATTAGCTGGACATAAAGTTGATACTTTACCTGTGGAAGATAAGGTAGGTTCAGATGAATGTTGGAAATTACTGACTCGTCGTTTAGAATCGTTTGATACAACAGTATAAGGCGACGATGTCGGAACATTCTCGTAAAGCACTGGTTCAAGCTTCTGGTCAACAGCAGCAGCAGCAACCGCAACATATCCAGATGCCTGGTCAACAATTCGCAATGACACCACAGCAGCAACAACAGATGTTTCAAGCTCAAGCTCAGGTTGCTCAAGTACAAGCTCAAGCTAATGCCAACGCCCAACAAGCTCAGGCAAATGCTAATGCTCAAGCACAAGCGCAAGCGCAGGCTCAGGCTCAGGCAAACGCAAACGCTCAAGCTCAAGCCCAAGCCCAAGCCCAAGCCCAAGCGAATGCTCAAAATCAAGCTATGAACGCGAATGCTAAACCCCAACAACGAGTTGTTTCCGGTCAAATACGGTATGTTGATAGGTTATTCATGTGGATTGTACTGATATCTTTGGGTTTTCCAGATCAAACGAGCAAATGCAGATGGAACAAGGGACGGCTATGCAGGTGGGTAATCAACTTTATGGAGATTTCGATGGGACTGACGAATCATCTCAGCAAACCGAATCTTCTTCCAGTGGCAGAGGAAATTCACCACCTGATAGAAAGAGACAGAGAAGAAATTCAGGTTCAGCGGCACCTTCACCTTTCCCTGGTCAACAGCTCCAATTCACACCAAACATCCCCCAACAAATGAGTCAGGCTCAAGCTCAACAGGCTTTCTTGAACGCTCAATTGCAACCTCAACAATCACCTCAACAGATGCAGTTCAATTTACAACAGCAGCAGCAACAGCCACAACAACAGACGCAGGGTCAAATGGATCCTCAAGTACGTCATAACATGTCTCCAATTTATGCTTGTACTGATCAGATTGATTTGTAGACTGCAGCAGTTAGGCGGCAGCAAGAAGCTGAAGCTAGAGCTAAATACGAGAAGCAAATGCATCAAGATCAACAACTTCGATCAATGCAGCAACTAGGTTCGAACGGTGCTGGACCAAGTGGAACTTCGAATATCACAGTGAATGGTAATGGACCAACTCCACAGGCGTTCACACCGAGAACACCTAATATGACAGTTATGGATGCTTCCTCGCCAGCTCAACAGATTGCTGCATCACCACGAAACCTTACTGCCAACAACAACGGGAACGCTGCTAATCAACAAATGCAACGTAATCAGAGTAAAGGTGGGGCGATGTTACCCCCTCAAAGTCCTGCTACGACGACTTTACAGAGGAGTAACACGCCTAAACCAGGTGGTCGGCAGGCTTCTACTCCAAAGGCTAACAAGGATGATACGAATGTAAGTGGTTGTGTTGTCGGGAATCGATTGAGAGATATTGACGTTTCGTTTTAGCGTGAGGTCCCTACACCTAAATCAATGAACCCATCTCCAGTCATTCATGTACTCCAAGTACCGGATTCAGCTCAATCGATAAATCAAACCTTGACACCATCACCTCCATCAGCAGCGAATTCAGTCCCACCAACCATAGATCCAAACGTCACTCAATCTCAATCAATCATAGATTCAAACAACAATCCAGGATCAGGTAATTCGATTCATTCAGTCACGTCCCTACCTGCCTTATCGACAGGTTCGAACGGTGGTGCACTGAGTTTCGTCACCAGTGATCTTGGGACTGATGCCGGATCTTTCAATTTCGATACGGATCTGGATTTCAGTAGTTTGAGTGCTCTGGGATCTTTGGATACTAGTAACTTCGACTTTGGATTGTATCTCGCTGGATTGGAGGGTGATGATGATACGACTGATGTTGGGGTCGTTTGAGTTGTTGGTTCTTTTGGTGATTTTTGGGTCTATTTTGTGAGGGGTCATCGACATCGACATCTTTAACGATGTCAACATTCAAATCTCTATTTTCATCTTCATTCATTCATTCAGTCATTCCCATCTCATCTTGTTTCTTATCATTCTCATACATTTCTGAACGACATCCAAACATTCATTTTTTTCAAAACAGATTTTCATATTCAGGGGTTTGCTTTTGCTTTTTATTTTATTTTATGTCTTCAATTTCAATTTCATTTTCATTTTCTTTTTCTTTTTCTTTTTCTTTTTCTTTTTTACAGTTAAGTTACATTTGTTCAATCTACGAACCAAAATCTTTTCTTTTTCTCTTACATTGTTTCTTTACAAAATCAAAAAGGTACTCGTAGATCTGATACGTTCACATTAGTTTTGTTCTTATTTTTATCTCCTTTTTTCATTTGTGTTTGTCTCTGATACCTCTGTTTCTCTCTACCTCTACCTCTAGGATTATCTAAAATTTAACTCATCTATCTTATTATGAAAAGTGATATCAGTACATATAGGATGATCGCAGTGAGAAAGTAGATCTGTTGACAGACCTATCGCATGATCATGACGTACTGTGATTGCCACTCTTACTGCGAACGTTTGTTTGGTTTTGATTTCTTGGTTTTTCAGTTCTTGAGTCTTGGTATCTTCTTTATTTCTTGGTCACTTTCCTTTCCTTTGTTCAATCCAATATCACCAACTTCATTTATATAGCATGCCATACACTTAATCGAGAGATTTACGACCTTTTCTGGTGCTTGACCCAAAACCTTAACAGCTGTTCATCCTCATGTTTCTCACCTTCACCAACATCTTTCAAGACACTGCAAACAATGCATCGTTCACAAGTCATCCATCGAACAATCTGAATCTCAATTTCAGAAGAAATGAAACTTCTTTCACACCTTCCACAAGGGAGATTGATGCTCGATCCATCGTTACCATAATTATATTTTTCATCGTCAGTGAGTGTTCTTGGCCCTTTGAATCTTATAGGAATCTTGTATACTAAGTTTCTTTTACCAGATGTTCTAGTCATCTTCCCAATAAGGATCAGTATAACGCTACCATCCAAATTTCATTTTTTTCGAAAGACACCGTCCAACACCCAAAAAAGATCAACCACCAAAATACATTTAAAATTTGGTTTGGAAACTGTACCGGTCATTGGAGTTTTACTTCTTCTAGCATCAACCTGTATACCAGGTTCAGTAGTCAAAAATGGAATAGTCGGTCAAGGAGGCGTGAAACCTTATGACATTTTGATCTTATTCATTTCATTCGCCTACATCTCCATCTCATTAGATAAAACCGGTTTACTCCAATATCTAGCGTTCAAAGTCTCCAATTCATCTTCGAAATCTTCTTCTTCAACTTATTGGAAATTCTATCTCTTCTTCACGGTTATAGGTGGTATTGTTGGTAACGATCCAATCATTTTATCTGGGACACCTTTCTTGATTTATTTCACTAATCATAACAAACAATTGAATTCTTTCAATAACAAGATTTGTTTTTTATTCACCGAATTCCAATCTTCAAATTTAGTTTCTGCTTTCCTAGTTTCCTCAAACCCAACCAATCTAGTCCTAACTTCTGCATTTGGATTAAGTTTCTTAGGTTACTCAGCTTGGTTGGCATTACCTGTTTTAGGTGGTATCATCATCTTATTCCCGCTACTAAGATATTTCTTATTCAACAAGGATAAATTCTTACCGAAAGATCTCTTAGATGAGATGGAAAAGATCAATCCTAGATCGGTGTTGGTTGACCCTTTCGGGGCTATTTGGGGATCTGTGATTTTCGTTTCTACGATTGCTTTGTTGATTGGTTTATCGGCTTCGGGGAAACTGGAGGGGGTAACGGGAGTTTGGACGGTGACGGCTCCTGCTGCTTTGTTGGTTTTGGGTAGAGATCTTTGGTACGATTTCAGGAATGGTAGAAGGGTATCTGTTTCTGAGGATAAGACTGGATCTTCGAGTGGTCAAATTCATGCAACTGGGTTTGATCAAGAGCAATTGATCCTTTCCTCGAGTGAATCACAACCTCCGTCTACTTCTTTTCAAAATGGAAACGACGACAATTCGATTCAACTGACCAGAATATCGACACCATCTGGTGATAAACAGATGCTCGACAAGAAGGATACTAAACAGTCTGATGACATTTTGAAAACGGAAAACGACACTCAACCAATCTCGAAAGAACCACCGTCAATTCCTGACAATCATGGAGAATCATCTCGAACCCCAACCGAAATCTCACCTTCAATAAAATCATCAACTAAAATCGTCCGATTCCCAACGGTCATACATATAATCTCAAAATTACCTCTCCCATTGATACCATTCGCGTTTTCAATGTTCATTCTGGTCGAAGGACTGAATTATACAGGTTGGATAAGGGTTTTTGCGGTTTGGTGGAACGCTTGGTATACTGTTGGAGGGGTTGCTGGATGTGTTTTCATGATGGGTTTGATTGGAGTTTTGGGTTGTAATGTAGGTCGAACTCAATTACTTCCTTGAATCGGTAGTGGTATTGATACTGGGTCGAATTTAGATATTCGGTACTAACATCGGTGCAACTATTTTATTATCCAGTATGTTTTAATCCTTTTCCTTGGAATATTGGTGGTGACCAGATTACTGATTGACTGTCTTAGGGGTATTACAACACTGGCAAGCTACCTCTGAAAACGTTTCCAACCGTTCGTTGTATGGTTCAGTTTTCGCTCTAGCAATCTCAAGTAATTACGGTGCATATTCTTTTGTGTAAGTCTAAGATAGAATTCAAATTAGGTTCTTTCGTCTGAACAGATTAATAGATTCTCAGCGTCATTAGCTGGATTACTTTGGCGTGATATCCTCGAACAAAAGGGTTTGATCATTCGTCAATGGGTGTTTATCAAGTGGAACACGATACCGGTGGTGGTGACCATGATCGTTGGTTGCTTAATCGTCGCTGGGGAAGTTTGCGTCATCTATCCTACTTGATTGGTAGGTAGTGGGTGATGTTTGGAGTTTTAATATAGAATATAAATCATCTTGTACATTGTATGGCATCTATTACATTATGTTTTTGATTGGATCATTGTTCATGTCCATTCTCTTCTGGTTCTTCTGCTGTCATTTTCCCAAGTAATTTCCAAGTTTTGGCATAGGTCGCTATAGATGTTCAGCATTGAATGACAGACTTAGAAATCGTATGTCAACCTACATTTGTATATCCTTATAATACCTTCGTCATCACTTGTCGTCAACGTTGTACCAGTAGCATTCCACTAAACCCAAGATTAATCCTCAATCACAGCAGAATACAAATGTAAAATACTTACATCGACCATACCAACTCTAGGACCACCGGTACCGAATTCAGCTACACATTCTCCTTTCCAATTCTCTTTACCATCTTCGATGGGTGGTTCAATCTTCCATATTCTGACTGTACCGTCTCTCGCACCTGTTGCTATCAGATGATAGGATCGTCCACAGGACGGTGACCATGATATTGACGTTAATGGGGATGATGAGGATGAGGATGACGATTGGGATGAAGGAGGGGTTAGATGAAGTAATGATTTTGGTGTTGGATCTAATGAGATTATCTATAGTAGGTTTTGTAAGTTGAACATGTAGGCTTATTTTGTGTTAACTCACTTTGACTACTGGATTCGTTCCAGAGAAAGTCGCAATTACACTCCCCCACCATTTTTCTTTACACCAACTTAAACCCCAACCCCCGAATGCTGATTCCGAAGAATTCAACGAGGAGGGTTGTTCGACTGAGATCGATGGTTCATCGTTGGATAAGCCTAGAGTTGGTAGATAGATATCATGGACTAGGGTCCAATCGTTTAACGCTGGATCTAGTGATGTATGAATACGTAAATGTGAATCTGTTGATATTGATGCCTAGTCGAGTCAATATTTACAATCTAGTATGGGGGTTGTGACGACTTACAACACGTAAACCGAATGACGGATTCGGTGGAGAGAATTCAACAGATCTAACAGATCCTTTTGATCCAATCAAAACACCTTTCTCGATCCATCTCCCACTGCCATCCTTGGTCACCAAATTACCAGCACCAGCACCAAAATTCTGAACAGAATGTGATGGTTCTTCCCATATCCTGATACTCCTATCATGGGAACATGAAGCTAGTAACGATCCATGTAAAGGATGAGCGAACGATAGATGAATGATTGGTGCTTCGTGTGCCTAACGGTATTTGTTTAGCTGTATCTCGCTCTTGAGTGATGAACGATTTACCTTCCACTCAGTTTCTAGTTCCCATTTACTTTCTATTGATTTCTTGAATATTTTGATCTTTTGATCGGCTGAACATGTGGCCACTTGAAGGTTGTTAGATGTGGTGATGTGAGGTTCAACTTACATCTTTCACCGTAGAAATCGTACACAACGTCTGAGAGATGGTGAGCATAACGACCCTCTTCTGCTTATTGGAGAAAGTGTCTACTCACGAGTTATTAGATCAGCATGACCTGGTGCTAAAACGTTTGTTTGAATCATTTGGAGTAGATGTTCTTTGCAGATATTTAGACGTAGAGACTCAACAACAACACCTTCCCCCCTTCGAATACCAAGTGCCACATTCAACTAACGCCGATGGACACGCCACGCCACGGTTGTGAGCTGAGATGCTGACGATGGATTGAATTCATTGTCATTTAGTACAGATATCTTGACTTTTCTTTCATTTATCATCTATATATCATCCATAAAACAACCCCAACTACGACTCCAAAAGATAGATCAGATTAATCAACTATCATCCCCCTTTCAATCACTCAAATCCATCCACTACACCATCAGCAATGAGCTCGCAACCGTTGATGCTCCCACAGGGTTGGGAAGCTAGATGGTGAGTTGGAGATTAAAGGTATACACTGTAACTAACCTCTGTTATCAAGGGATGCGCAAGCTAATCAGTATATTTACATTGGTGAGTCGTCTCTCTCCATCTTATATTCTTAACTAACAACCTCTCCAGACCAATCCACAGGTCGACAACAATGGGAATTACCAACTAATCCAACGTTCCCTTCGACTTCACCTCCACCTGCTCAAGCTGCAGCTCCAGCTCCAAGAGCAGGTAGAAGACAATATCCAACTGCTCAAATTCAACAGGTTTACGGTAGTGGTGGAGGTGGTGGCGGCGGAGCTGGTGGTTACGATGTCAACGCTGGTGGTCAAGCACCATACCAAGATCCAAACGTTGTTGCTTCACCTCCACAATATTTCACTCCAGGTATTCCAGTAGCTCCAGCCGGTCAACCTCAATTCCAACAACCACAAGCGCAACCTCCTTATAATGGACAGCAAAGTTACCCTCAACAACCGGTGGACTCGATGAATAAACAATTTCAACAGATGAACGTTGGTGGACAACAGAGTTATGGTGAACAGAAACAGGTTCATCCTATTCAAACCATCAATCTGATCGGTTTACAACCTGATGTATCTGGTTTGAACAATCCACCACCTGCTGCTCTTTTACCACCTAACGCAGCTGTCACTCAATCTCCTTATGTCAATCCAGATCCTTCTTATCAACGTTGTACAGTCAACTCTATGCCAACTACACAATCTTTACTCAACAAATCTAAACTACCTTTGGCTTTGGTCATGGCACCTTACAGATCAGTTAGAGAGAGTGACGGCGACGAACCAGTTCCTGTTATCACTGATTCGGTCATCGCAAGATGTAGACGTTGTAGAAGTTACATCAACCCGTTCGTCACGTTTATCGAAGGTGGAAATCGTTGGAAATGTTGCATGTGTGGTTTGAGTAATGAAGTACCTCAGTTGTTCGATTGGGATCAAAGGGAAAACAAACCTGCTGATAGATGGGCAAGGAAGGAATTGAATCATAGCGTGGTGGAATTTATCGCTCCTACTGAATACATGGTTCGACCACCTCAACCACCGGTTTACGCTTTCATCATCGACGTCAGTCAAAGTGCAGTTCAAAGTGGTATGGTTGCAACTGCAGCTCGAACTATCTTGGAATCACTCGATAACATCCCCAACGCCGATAAAAGAACAAAAATCGCTATCATCGCTGTATCCACTTCGTTACATTTCTTCTCTTTACCTGTCGGTGCAACTGAAGCTACAATGCTGGTCGTATCAGACTTAGCCGATGTCTTCTTACCAAAACCAGTCGATTTGTTGGTCAACCTTGATGAATCCAGACCCGCGTTGGAAAGTTTACTCGGTAAACTCAGTGACATGTTCCAAGATTCGCATGTGGTCGGTAACGCACTTGGATCAGCTTTCCAAGCTGCTCATCAATTGATTGGAAAAATCGGTGGAAAGATTATCGCTTTATCTTCAAGTCTACCGACCATCGGTGCGGGTGCACTTAAAGCTCGTGACGATCCTAAACTTCTTGGTACCAGTAAAGAGAGTTCTTTACTTCAAGCTGCGTCTGGTTTCTATAAAACGTTTGCGATAGATTGTTCGAAACAACAAGTGTCTGTCGACGTTTTCTTGTTCTCTTCAACTTATACCGATGTCTCAACTTTATCATGTTTACCAAGATACACAGCTGGTCAAACCTATCTTTATCCAGGATTCAACGCTAGTCGATCAGAAGATGCTATCAAGTTTGCCACGGAATTCGGTAAAGTTTTAGCGATGCCTATAGGATTAGAAGCAGTCATCAGAGTTCGTGCGACGAGAGGATTGAGAATGTCAGCTTTCCATGGAAACTTCTTCATTCGATCCACGGATTTATTAGCTTTACCTGCTGTCCCATTAGATCAAGATTACGTTATCGAATTACAAGTCGAAGATGATCTCAAAGGTGCATTTGTCGTTTTACAAACTGCAATCTTGCATACTACTTGTTATGGTGAACGTAGAATCAGAGTCATCACTCAAGCTATGCCTACGACGGATTCCATCGCTGAATTATACGCTTCAGCCGATCAAGTGGCAATAGCTACGTATCTTACCAACAAGGCAGTTGAGAAATCAATGTCAAGTTCGTTGGAGGACGCTAGATCTTTGGTGGTATCGAAATTATCAGACATGTTGACGGTTTACAAAAATCAAGTCACTTCTTCAGCAGGTGCATCGGCTCAGTTATCAGTACCACTCAATCTCAGTCTTTTACCTATATTAATGTGTGGTTTGGTCAAACATGTTGGTCTACGTGAAGGGGCACAGATACCACCTGATTTGAGATCATATGCTCAAGCGTTACTTACTACACTACCATCTCAAGCTCTTATACCGTACATCCATCCAAACTTCTTCTCACTCCACAACATGCCACCTGAAGCTGGAACGATCGGTGAAAAAGGTGTTATACTCCCACCAGCTCTTAACCTAACTTCAGAAAGATTAGAAAGACACGGTCTCTACATTATGGAAGATTCTCAAAACATCTTCCTTTGGGTCGGTCACGAAGCCGTACCAAGGTTAATCCAAGATGTGTTCGGTTTGAATTCATACCAAGATCTGGTAGGCGGTAAATCGACTCTGACGGTGATCGATAATCCATTCAACCAACGTGTTAACGCTATCATTGGGAAGATTAGAGAATTGAGAAGAGGGGTTTATAGACCTCATTTGTATATTGTTAAATCTGATGCGGAACCGGCTTTGAGATCTTGGGCGTTGAGCTTGTTGATCGAAGATAGAATGGATAGTATGAGTAGTTATGCTCAGTTCTTGACTACTGTTAAGAATAAGGTAGGTTTTGGTTTTTGATTAAAATAGTTCAGATTACTAATTCAATGTCTTTGTTGCTTTAGGTTAATGGTTCGTCGTAGTTATGGAGTTTAATGAAACGCTTAAAATATCTTCCCTTCCTTCCCTTTGAACGTGATGTGATGAATGGTAACGGTGTTGATGGAGGTGTAGAAGTGGTTAGAGAAAATTGTATGCATATCGACTGAGTCTACGATGATGTGAAAATTGCAATTTACAGAACATAATAACTACATGACTTTTAATCGACTGGATCCTCCCTCCTCCTAAAACATGCAACCCATTTCGAACCGTTGTTCCTTTCGACCTTGATTCCTTCCTCGGTACTACCCCTAGCATGAATTAAACACGGATCATCAACTAACTCTTCAGTGGGTATATATTCGAATAGAGGATGTTTATGTAAATGATGAGCCATCCAGGTATGTAGATCTATTGATTTTGTTAGTATCTGTTAGAAAGGGTTGGGATTTTGGGATATATACCTTCGACGTCGGTTACTGTGTAGAGGATACCGCCTGGACGTAGGACGTATGCGTATTCCGCTAGTAATGATGTCCTATATCAAAAATCAGTGAGTTTATCGAAAGCAACGGTAAAGAGGTCATACGTTATAATCCTAGCTTTTTGTTTACGGACTTTGAAATGAGGATCGGGATACAGGAAAAACATTTTCGTCAACTGCCCAAGTATTAGTTTCCTCTCTCTCTTTAACCTTGAAGAGAAGGGGAACTGACCTGTCCACGCTCGAAAAAATTTGGTAGATGTTTCATTGAATTCGCTCTGATAACTGAAACGTTTTGATAACCTCCATCGACTTTTTCCGTTGAATCTGCAGATAAAAGTTGTTGAGATTGTCTGAAGGCGGCGATTCTGTCTGTTACATAGGCAGTTACTGAGACTCTAATTTCCATCCCTGTGTTGGTCAACGTTAATGTCGAATGTCGAATTCAAAGGCGGTAGAACTCGTCGTCGACTTACCTAACATCAATACATCTGGGTAAAGAGGTGCGAGAGCCATTAACAATCCACCGAATCCACATCCTATATCTGCCCATTCAACTTTTTTGTCATGGAAATTAGGGTAATAAGGTTTCCAATCCATTTCAGAAGGTTTCGGGGGGCTACACAAAATAAATCAATTTTTGTATCAGCTTGGGGGTGGGGTTTACATACAAATCTAAAGAATGATCAATGAATACATTCACATGTGCTCTCTGTCGATAATATCTTTTCTGGTTTGAGTGGTCAGTTTAATTTGGGATGAGACTTGCAGGGAGTAAGGACATACTTGTGGAATTTTCAATAAGATTTGTTCGGTTTCTGTTGGGTTCCCAGTTGGGTTTTCTGATTCTGTTGATAACATCTTGTTTGATGGTCCTGATTCGCCCTCGACTCCGACTTGTTCTTGTTCTGGTTCTTGTCTGGGTCTTTTTGGCATAGTGTTGTGGATTGTTGAGTGCTATTTGGAAATTATTGATGCTGCTTAAGCTTCGAAATATTGAACTTATCACGTGACTTGAAGATACCACCGAAACGATTTCCATCTCTCTATCTCTGCTCCATCTCAGTCACCAACATCAACATCAACATCCATCAACAATGTTACGTCGTCTCTATTCTTCAATACCTTCAACAAGGTCAGGAGGTATAGGATCAGTATCAGCTTCAGCTTCAGGTTCAACATCCTCATCTTCAGGTGTAGGTTCATCAACGAGGGGTAGAGTAAAACCGAGAACTCTGAGATCTTCTATCAATGTTCGATCAACGAATCCCACACTCAAATTCAAAAGACAAAAGTCCTCTACTCAAAATCCAACTTCAAAGATATCTTCTGAAATTCCTTTCCCTGTCGGTAACGGAAACGGGTTCCAACCTGTTCGAATTTATCCTGCTCAAATAGGTTTACATTTATCGTTTAACCCTCAACATCTACCTTTACCTGTTCATCTGGGTACGAAGATCTATACTCAACCACAATCAGAATCAAGTCAATACGATTCAAACGATTTGTTCAACGTCAACAATAAATCATCAACTTTAACCTCCAACTCATCGATCAAAGATATTTTAAAGGAATCATCAGATGAATCAGTTTTATCGAATCATTTAAATCTAGTTAAAGCGTTATCAACTTCGGAATTATCACATCATTTAGGTTATTTCTCTCCCTCCTCTCCCTCCTCATTACTTCAATTTGATATAAACGGAAACGAAAATGATTTAATGGAAGGTGATAACTATCTAGCTAGGGTTTTAGGTAGTTCAATAGTGAAAAACAAATTAAGCAACGAGAACGATTGGGAAAAAGTTTTATCGACTTTATCCTCAACTTCAAATTCCAACACGAACACGTCGAGTGAAGATGTTAAATCGGTGGAACAGAGGAACGACATTGATGAAGCGGTTTCATCACTGAAAGTCCTTCTTGGGAAATTGGATTTCTCTACAAAGGGTAGAAGAAGAAATGTCTCTGTTAACGGTTTGGATCGGATCCAAAACGATTGGATATCTTTAGATAGTGTTAAGAGGAAACGAAAGAAGAAGATTAGTAAACATAAATACAAGAAGAGAAGAAAGGTTCGTCTTTTGCCTTCATTTTTTTTCTTTTGATTGTTTTTCACTAATTCATTTTTTACATTAGGCTACGAGAGCTCAGAGAAAACGTTTAGGTAAATAGTCGGGTCAGGGAGTTGAGTCAGTTTTCTTCATAGATCAGATAGTCAACCGTTCATTATGCATTATATCATTTCGACTCATGGTTTGAAGAAATTTCACTTTGGATGTTGGGTGTTGCAAATTTAGAAGTATTCTCAACCTCTCGTAAATGAATTGCTGAACGTGACGGGACCGCAAAACCTCACCTCACAAAGGAAAAAACCTGGGGAAAGAAGATCAAACCCTTCAGATACTTAATCAGAAATCGAAGCCAACAAGTCAAACGCTAAAGATAACAAACAAAATGAAAATCTTGGACTTCAAATTGCATCCTTTATTTTATTTGTGATACCAACAGTGACCCATTCCTAGAATCTACATCTACTTGGCGAGAGCAGCCTGGAGACCTTCAAAGACGTCAACTTCGATTCTAGCTTCGGCCTTTTCTGATTCTGGAGCAGAAGATGAGAGAACTTTGTTGGCGTCAGCTAAAGCTGATCTGATGTTCTGTGGTTTTTATTCTATCAGCACTTGTCTAATGATATTGAAGATTTCACGACATCACTCACGTCAGCTGAGAATTTTTCAAGTTCGTAGGCTTCAACGGCGTTGATTGTGAGTGTGTTGTTACCGTGGACAGTTGCGAAACCAGCGGAAACTGTTAAGTGTTAGTTTATCCATAAATACAGCTCATGACATGGATCAACTAACCAAACCATTTCTTTGATGATCCGCTGCTCTCGATGACTTCAATTACGCCTGGTCGAAGGGCTTCAACCGATGGAACGTGGTTGGCAAGGATACCCATGTCACCGGTTGCGGCTGGGATGTTGACTTGGGTTACGGCTTGGGAGTTGAAGAGTGACTATTTGGGGTTAGTGGTTGGTATAAAATTGTGGATTGGGTGTTCAACCAGAATACGGTTTTCTTCTAGATAATGATAGGTTTGGAAGTAGATTGTCCTGTTGAATTTGATACACAGATCTCCAGCTTCTCATACCATTCAAGCTTGTCACTGAGCATTCGTAAACCTTCAATTATCGATCCTCCAACATGATTCGTCCAATGATTTCCCCATCTCCCAAATCACTTTTCTCATTTCCAAAATATTCCACAATCCATCATCTCAATCCTAAATAAAACAAACCCAACCTACCTGATGAGGAAGAACCAAACTGAGTTTAAGGTTGGTATCGACGGTATCGGCATAACCACGTCTAGCGACTCTAAGAGCTGAAGACCTGGGTAAAGAACGGAATGAAGAGGATAATCTGGAGGTGAACATTGTCTGCAAGAATGTTAGTTGTGTCCTAGAGGTGTATATTGAGTAAGAACTGACTGTAATATGGTTATTTTAAGTAGAGATGATCTATGTAATGTTTAAAGGTGAAAGCATCTCGGGGCGGAGCGGCATTACGGGAATAGACGTGTGGCATATAGGATGCTCACTGGTGGATTTATTTATTCATTCCCTCCTGATAAAGTTTTGACCAGGCACGCAACGCAATATTCTCTTGGATCTTTTGATAAAATTTCAAAGCAACTCACCTTCACTTTGGAATTTCGAGGTGAACAACAACCAATCATCATGGCACGTAAACCTAATAGAGGTTCAAACCTCAAACCATTCTCAGCCTCATCAACTCAACCATCAAACTCATCTCAATCCAAGTCCAAATCCAAATCAAGAAAGAAATTAGATCCAACCAACACTTATACCTATCTCCCATCTCTACCTAAAAGATCACGAACGAATGAACAGCAGTTATCGTTATCTCGGGAAGAGTCTGGACCATCTGAACGTCGAAGACGAAATGACGATGGAGATGAAGATAGTGACGAAGCTATGGAGGATAGGATCAAGAAATTGGGGATGATGATTGCAGATGATAAAGATGGGGTGGTTGAGAGTGACGAGAGTGATATTGATTCTGATGAGGCTTGGGGAGAGGATGGGAGTGATGAAGATAGATGGGGTGATGTTTTTCGTGATTTGGAAAAAGGGAAATCGAAAGCGAAGTTGGGGAAAGGGAAGAATAAAGCCCCGGAAAGAGTTCTTAAGGTAGGTCTGTTGAGAGTTTGGCTGGGTTTTGATTGACTCCCTTTCAGCCTGCAAAGCCTTTGACAGTGAATCTCGATGAGGATGAAGATGAGTCAGAGTCGGATCCTGAAATTGAAAGATCACCTAGGACTTCGTTCAAGTCTGCATTTGGAAAAGAGGATGATGAGGAAGAAGTTGATGAGGACGAAGAGGAAGATGACGATGACGAGGAAGCAGATGATGACGAAGTTGACGAAGAAGATGATGAAGAAGATGAAGACGACGACGACGACGAAGAGTCTGATCTTGAACTTCCTTCCGACCTATCAGAAGACGAAGATGAGGAGCTTGACGGTTTGGACGCATTTGTCGATCAATTGGCATCTGCTGATAAAAAGCGTAAAATTGAAATCGAAGGCAACGACACCAAGGACACAACAAAGAAACGTCGTGTATTACCAGTTATGCCTGGACCTAGTCTCAAGGAGTCTAGCGATTTTGGTTTGAAGAGTAGTAAGTTATACCACCGTTGATGTCTATCCAATCTAACGAGCCTAGATCAAAGACTCGACCTATCCACACTTATCGCCTCTCATCCATCTCTTTCAGCCGCTGCTTCTCTTCTCCCATCAAAAGCCGATAGGAAATCTTCATCTCAAATACTTAAACAAGGTGTTCTATCTGCACCATTACCAACCGTAGTTCAAGATCGACTAGATCGTGAAGCGGCATACGAAAAGACTAAAGAAGAAGGACAGAAATGGTCAGGTGTGATGAAAAGAATCAAAGAATCCGAACACCTCAGTTTCCCTCTTCAAAAAGATGATAGAGGTGGTATCAGATCATCAGGAGAACTTATTTCATCGTTCAAACCAACCAACAAAATGGAATCGGCTGTAACGGCGTTGCTTAACGCTGCGAATCTTACGGACAAACAGATGACGGAGCACGAAGATGAAGCCCTTCGTGGTCAAGATTTATCAGTAGAAGAAATCGCCGCTAGAAGAGCTGAACTCCGACATCAACGTGAATTGATGTTCAGAGCTGAAGCACGATCTAAACGAGTTGCCAAAATCAAATCGAAAACTTTTAGAAAACTAGCGCGAAAACGTGAAGCTAAAAATGGAGAGATATCTTTGGAAGATATGGATCGTCTAGATCCAGAAGCTGCTGATGAACAACGAGAGAAAATGGAAAGAGGACGTGCAAAGGAGAGAGCTACTTTACGACATGGTGCTAGAAGTGGACGTTGGGCTAGGGATGTTGGTGGAGACGCTGGTGAACTCGAAGATAGACGTCGTGAGAAGGAGGAGATGTTGGATATCAAAGAAAGGTTACAGAGAAAGATCCATGGGAAAGGGGACGATGAATCTTCAGATGAATCTTCGGACGATGACGACGATGAAGAAGGTGATATCAGGGAGAAAGCTTTTGATCAATTGGACGGTTTAGATAAGAAGGATGTCAAGGATACTTCTAATGGTAAAGGACTTATGGGAATGGCTTTCATGAAAAAGGCTCAGGAGAGAGAATTGAAGAAAGTTGCTGAGGAAGAGAGGGACTTAAGAAAAGAGATTGAGATGTTTGGTGAATCTGGGGAATCTGGTTCTGAAGATGGGGACGAGGAAGTTGGGCAGATGATGAAAGTTGGAGGTAACGAAGGACGAATGGTGTTCTCGGGTCCGGCTGGTTTGGTAGGTTAACTTTGTAAGGCTTTGATCAGTCATTAACGCTCAACGTAGTCAAGCGCTTCAACCTTGGACGACGACACTGTGGTATCATCTACGACAGTGCCAGCTCCTCTCAACCCAACACCGAAAGAAACCTCATTCAATCAATCATCAGAACACAATCCCTGGCTAACGAACCAAACATCGTCCTCGGGTCCATCACGCAAAAAAAATCAAATCCTGAATGCCAACTCTAAAGCGGCTGATAAGATTACGAAAAGTATCAAGAAATCCGTGAGAGGTGGTGGTGAAGGTGATGACGATGTTGAAATCGAAGTTGATGGGACGGCGGGGAACAGAACTCTTGAAGATGAAGCTGTGGATGATTTGTTACCTGTCAACGGGGTTTTGGCATTTCAACAGAGAGATCTGGTCGCTGAGGCCTTTGCTGGTGATAATGTCGTTGAGGTAGGTTGGATCGTTGACGTTGTCTGAATTCCTGAGAATTGACTGTGTTTTTTCATAGGATTTCGATATTGAAAAACAACGTCAGATAGAATCAGACGCACCAAAAGTTGAAGACACCTCACTTCCAGGTTGGGTAAGTGATTTCCACCAAAACCCATCTCTATCAAAGACTAACGAAACACCCACCAATGTCAGGGATCATGGGGAGGCAAAGGAACTCGAAAAAGAAAGACTAACCCGATCTTCCTGAAAACGACCGAAGGTGTTCAACCGCATCAAAGAAAAGATTTCACTCGATCCAACGTGATCATCTCTGAGAAGAAGGATAAGAAAGCTTCACAGTTCTTGGTCAAGGATTTACCTTATCCTTATACCTCTGTTGCGCAGTATGAGGCATCGCTTCGTACGCCGGTGGGTAGTGAATGGAATAGTAGAGTTGGATATCAGAGACAGACTTTACCCAGGATACAGAAGAAGGTGGGTTTGGTTTTGGTTTTGGTTGTTGAAAGTAATTACTGACTGATATTTTAGGCTGGAGCTATTATCGAACCTATTCGAAAGATGTTTTAGGTCGATTGCGTTTTTTTCATTTGTACTTTACATGCATACTTTCATTCTTGAGTGCAAAGTGAATGCATCAAAAAGATCTTAGCCCTAGGAACTTGAACCATTCTTGAGCACGAATACTTTATTCTTCTTCACCGTCTCAAACTGCTTTTCATCTACACCACCTAAAGAAGGTTGACTATCCAACCATCTCTTCGCCAACAACGGACTAGTCCCAGCCTGAGCTTCAAGATATCTCCGATGTCTCTCCGAACGAATATCTACCAAATCCACTGGTGGACCTAGATCCTTCATTCCTTCATCGTCCACCTCAAGCTCCACATCGACCGATTTACCCAAAGATCCATTAGTGATCTTCAACAGTTGTTCGATATCCAAACTCTGACCTGGTGAGATGGGTAAGGGATGCGAGGGAGTGACGCAATTCATATCAACCTCTTTTCTCAATACGTGATCAACATCAACGGCTGAGAAGAAAGCTACACTCTGTGGGATATCGTCTAAACCGAGATTATAACAGAACAAACCTCTCGTCCATAAATTCGCTATTTGAAGTGCTAAAGCTGTTCGATAACTGTCCACCTCGCTAGATAAATATCTAACTTCGTCGTGAACAGATATCAAGTATCTAGCATCGATGTTATATTTCTTGATGAGATATTCCATTGAGATTATTAGGAGATGCAGATAATCGACACCGGAGGATTGGACTACCCAGTTAATCCTTGAGGGTAGATAATCCGATCCATCTTCTAGATACGATTTACGAAGTGCTCTGGTAACTCCACAGCCTAGGGCCGGTGTCGAAGGTCGATCAGAAAGTGCCACCGCTTCCAACGTGTTGAACAGATACGATTCTGATCCACCATACCATATCGATGTCAATTTAGACGTTGAAGGTAGTTTACGACTTCGGACTGCTTTAGTCCCTTTGGTCGATTTATACAAATTCTTCGCTAACAGTTCAGCAGAACTTTGAGTAAGATTCGAATCGTTTTGAAGTAAAAGTTGAACAGCGTGTTTTTTCCCTGCCCCATAGATTCGGGAATAATTGAATACCTTAGCTGCGTCTCTCGAGATACCTAATATAGAAGCAGTTTTCGAATGTAGATCAGTTCCAGATGATTTAGTCCCTTCCAAAGTCATCCACCCTATAGCTGTCGAACCGTGCATACCAAATTGTGAATCCCCCATCAAACTCGATATCCATAACTCTTCCGAATCGACATCTGCCCCAACGATTTTATATCCATCAGGTGCTCTGACCATTGATTTTAATTCTGATCCTACACGATTTTTCTTGGCGTTCGACGCTGTTAACCATGTCGCTTCTACTGCTCTTCGAGTAACCGTTCCCATGGTTATCACCTGAGGTAGAATCATTCCTTGATTAGGCGATAGATTGGAATTAGATCCTTCTCCACCATAAACTACCATTTGATCCATGATTCTTTCCCTGGAGCTTATCCAATAACTACACAAAACATTCATGTTCGTAGCATCAGCCGCAGCTTTCGCAGCGTCATCATCACCAGAACTAGAAACTGCCGAAGACAATTCACCAGATTCAAGATATTTCAACATGAATTTCGATAAAGGGTTACCGACATTCTCATCACCGTCCTTGTGTGGTAATCGATAATAATTATTTTCGACGTCTTTCTTGAAAAATTCATCACTAGACTTTTCGAATTTCAGTGGTGAGCTTTTAGGTTTCGGGGTGACGTTTGGTAAAACCTTTGTCGGTATCCGATAAATCCATTTGAATTCTTTACTATAGAATAAAGGGAATTCACGCCATTGCATTCGAAGTAATAATGGCGAGATTGATTTCCTAACTGTTAAATCCAATTCGCCAAAAGGGATTTTAGAATTTGTCGAAGCTCCAGTCAAGTCGTAATACCATTTAGGCCATGTTCCATGATCAGCAGGTTTCTCTTTTTTGACCAATGTAGAGCTCGACCGAGCTAAAGCTCGCGTTGATTTAGGTTGATCCACGATATCTGAACCATCCGTCTCTGTCCAATCCAGTTGTCTGGCCCAATCATTATCTTGTCCAAGCTCTTTGAACTCCCTGACACAATTCCATAGATCTTCTTCCGCATGATCAATCGATCCAGTCATTCCACGAAGAACTTCCATATAAGGAGAATCAAGATCACCGGATTGAATGAGTTTCTTGGCATTGCTGCCGTTCAATTTCGTACGTCTAGGTTGATCTTGACCACTGATTCTGAAGAACAAGCTGTCGCTAGCAAGTGGTTCGAGGTGAGAATCTTTTGCACCTAGTTCGACTGGGTTACCATGTGTGGTGATAAACTGTTCCGATTGATTTTCAGGGACTTTGAAACACCAATAATAATTGTCTAGGTAGACGACTGGGAATCCTTTATATGAGATCCTTAGGATCAGTGGAAGAAGTCGTCTTTGTTGATCGGTAGAGAGGAGTGTTTGAGGGTCTTTCATGAGTTTGCTATACCAACGGGGTAAAGGTGGGTTCGAGGTGACGGAGGGAATGGCTTCGACTACAGCATCCGATTCAATCTCTGGAATGATTTCCTGGACCACGGTTGTAGTTTCCTCTGAAGTAGGAGTAATCTCGCCCGACGACGCTGACACCACCTCACCATCCGTATTACCCGACTCATCAGCCCATCTCGCTCGTTTAGGTGTCCAATCCAACTGACTAGCCCAAGGATCCCCCTCCTCCAACCCATCCTTCCTAAGTTTCTCCGCCAAAACCCTAAGCGCCCTCTTAACACCATCGTTCAAATCCTGATAAGTCTTTTCAGCGTTTCGTAAATATTTCTCCCAATTCTCATCAACAGGTAAAAAAGAGTTACCCATCGTGAGCATCCCTGCGAAACTCGCTGGATGGGGACATGAATTTAAGTAGAGTGGGAAAACTTTTTTATAGACTTCATGAGTTATTCGAACATCGTTCGCGCAGTATGTCAAGAGATCGTTGAGTTCCGGTAAGAGTTGTGAAGGATGTTTGATGGTTTCGTCTGAGAATCTTGATCTGATGGATTTATCGACTGGATAACCGCAATGTAAAGCTGCTACGTCAGCCAATGAATTGGCTGAGGTAACGTCTTCCCATCTCTTCAACATCGCCTCAGATTGAATTTCAGCTTCGTTCGACATTGTACTCCATTCGTTTAAACTTTCTAACAAAGAATCGTCACCTTCCGATTCAGCTTGATCTTGAAGGATCGAAAGTGTTTCTGAATCCATTAATTTCTTTTCCATCTTGTTTTTCTTGTATTTCATCCATGCAGGTCTTTGAACTGATGTGATACCTCTCGTAGCAACATGGAGTGAAAGCGTATCTAACCATCTGGTCTCTGATCGTTTCAAAGAATATTCTTCTAAAACCCTCGCACGATCGTAACCCACGTTATGACCGATAACCAAACTCGGTTTCCCACTACTAGTCAAAGGTATTAAAGTTTTTGATAAATGATCTGATAAACTTTTATCCCATTTTTCTTTATTCGGCGGTATCTCTTCAGGTGGGTTTTGGAAGATACAAGGATCTAACCAAGAATACCAAGCTGTTGGAGTAGCAGCAACCGCCATAACCGGATAAGGTGAAATCTTGTATAAAGTCTCAACATCAAAAGAGATCAAACTCTCATCACCTAAATCATCGACCTGTTCAATAAATCCATCTGAACCATATCTTGTCCAACCCGATTGACCAAGTTCCCAAAATTTAGGTAAATCAGGTAAATCAATTTCACTGAATTCATTCGCCATCTTCAAATAAGGTTGTGAAATTTCAGAACCTATGTGATGGAAATGTTGACGTAGATTTTTACCTTTTATTGGGGGTAGATTTAGATTTATTTCTGGGAGGACGGCTGCGCCGGTTGGGGAGAGGTTGTTGGCTTTCAGATGGGATTGGGAGATTTCGAGGAGTGATGTTGGGGGTTTGGGTAAGGGTGGACCTGGGAATAATTGGGTGTGAAGGGATTGGGAGAGAAGTTGGACTCCGACTGGGTTACGTCGTAGTTTGTCTTTTGGTTGTTAGAGTAATTCTGTTGTGGAAGGGATAAACTTACCATGGACGTCAGTTTCGAGCGGTATGTTCTCAATAGCGTCAGCCGAATGAGATTCCACAGATGTATCCAATTCCTTCTGTCCAGTTGGAACGTCTACTACCCCAGATCTCGAAGGTCCAGCATCAGCTTCAATGAATCCAGTAAAACCTTGACCAAATGAATCAGGATTCAACAAACTAGGTAATCCATTAGCACCTAAACAGAATCAGTACGCTATCGATGGTGATAAACAACGACAGACCTCTAGTACTAGTTCGTTTAGGCGACTTTCTTGCAAGTTCTTGTGCAAGTTTATAATCCTCAAACTCTAGATTCTTGTATCCAGTCGGTAGGGAGGTATCGAAACTCGGTTTCTTAGGTCGAGCAGTTCTAGCTCTAGATGTAGCTACAGCTGCTTTGGCGTATCCTCTCGAATGGGAATGGCTTAGGCGATTCGATCGATATATCGAAATTGTTTTCAACATCGTGTCTATGTAGGTGAGGTTGGTATTGATGTTGAGCTCGACATGAATAAATTTGGTCGAGATTAGATATCTTTATTGGGTACTTTGTTTCTTTTGGATGGTTGCAGAAAACGAAAAATAAAGGTACGACGTAACAAGTAAACATTAAAGGCGAAGGCATTCTTTTTCAACGTCATCATCTATCAAGATTTTCGTCGATTTCTACTTCCAACTCTCGTAAAATCTCAAAATAAAGATGGGAATCCTATCATGGTTCACAAAAGTAAATCTCTCATCCATCCATAAACCAAAGTCCCCACTGACCAAATCTCTACAGTCAAGTGATACAGATTACGAAAGTCTTTTATCACGTCTCTCGAATGAAATCGATGAAGCTAAAATTCATCTATCGGAGATACGATTAAGGGAACGTAGAGTTGCGTTGTTGATTACTCTCTATGGTATAGGGTTATGGGGAATTTGGGGAGGTTTGTGGTATATTAACAAGATACCTTGGGGGTTGGTTGGTTGGAGTCAGGATTTGAGGGAGACTCAGTTGTTCGGCGTGTTGGGTGTTGTCATGGGTCCTTTTGTGTAGGTCACTTTCATATCAATTATCTCAATTAGTATGGTGTTAACTGAATAACTTAGTATCTGGGGTCTAAATCGTTTATTACACATCTACTTCACCCGTCAAAGAGTCTCCGAAGGTAAGAGAAACATTCTACCATCTCAAAATCCAAAGCTAATTGAAAACTCAGAGAAAAATTTACGTCGACTTCTCACCGATCAAAGAAAACAGGTCGAGGCAATAAAGAAAGCTACGAATTACGATTCTACTAGGAAACTGATAGAGAAATATGATGATGAACGTGGAGGAGTAAGTTATTGATCTATACAGCACGTACTGAGTTGGAAGGCTGTTCAACAACCTCAAAACGTTCCTAGAACACCTAACAGATCGCAACAACAAGGTTCACCAAAAGGGAAGAATGGTACGCCGCGTGCACCAGGTCATTTAGCTGGAGCAGGTGGGACACCAGGGCGTGAGTCAGTTCACTAAAAACAGATTCAATTGACGAAACGATTTAGCTGTAGCTGTAGCTCCTGGTACACCTATTATCGTCCCACAAGGAATGACCCCAGAACAAGCTGCAGCTTATCAAGCACAGATCACAAGTGTTCAAACCGTTTTACCGACACCTGAGAAAAGATGGTATGATAGATTAGCAGATTCGATCCTGGGTGATGATCCTTGTGAGTAGAGTGTGATGGTGACATGGGATGAATGATGCTGAAGCGATATGGTCAGCTCAAGCGGCACAAAGTAAATACGCTTTGGTTTGTGCGGAATGTTTTAGACATAATGGATTGGTGGGGAGTAAATATGAATGGGAACGGATGCGTAAGTATTCATCTCGAATGTTTGACCACATACTGATTGATGAAATAAAGAATGGATATGTCCGAGTAGGTCTTACCAATCTCTCACCTATTTCGTACTAACCAAAAAACAGAATGCAACCATCTAAACCCATCTCCAATATCTAAAGCCAAACCCGTCCCCAACCCCAACCCCCACCCGCAGCCCGAAACTCCAACACCAGAAATTCCCTCCCACTCCTCCCCCAAAACGCCTAATCAACTTCGAACCAATTCGTCATCCCCACGTCCACGTCGACATCTCGACAAGAATACACCGAGATCGTCTAAATTGGGTCAACAGGTTTTTTCGGCTAGTAGTGAAGATGACGAGGATGAGGAAGAGGGGATGGAGATTGATGAGAAGAAATGAGTTAGAGGTTGTTTTTGCGAGATGTAGATTTCGATTCAGTGTGGTCAATATGCATACAATTTCTTTTGACTTTTTGTTCTACATTCTACTTCCTCTACTTGTATACATCAACTCAACTCTAGACGATAGCTTCCAACTGTTGAGCCAATCTTAGAGCAGGTTTAATCATACTCTCCATAGTCGTACCCCTAACTATACCTTGACCAGTCAAAGCCTCTAAAGAAGCTAGACTAGGATCTTGGATTGATACCGAAGCTATATCAGCCGCTGTTGACAATGGGAAAGTGAAAGTTTGACTTGAAGGTTGTAAAGTCCATCCTCTCTTTTTGGTTGTTAGCATGTCATGTAGTTTGTTTAATGGAGGGACATACGGATTGTGCGAATTCTGTTAATTGAGATGTTTCACCTGATTTGTAGAATAGGAGGGCCGAGGCGTTTTGGATAGGTAAAGATGGATAAGAGGCTTCGATCGTTGATGCGATTTGTCCACTGTGATGGGGTTAGATTCTGTTCGAATTCATCAATGGTATACCTACCGAACAGTTCCCATGAGTTTATCTAGTAGAATACCATATTCTTCCCGAGGTACTCTTTCCCTCGCACGATAAACTTTGTTATAAGCTCCTTCCATCAACCATCTCTCTCTGAACATCGAATCAGCTTTGCTCAATCACGGAAGGTCGCTCTAGCTGACTTACAAATCAACAGGCCAACGAATAAACGCATCATTCAATTCTGAACTATCCAAAGATTCCAACGCCGTATGGAACTCTGTCAGTTTACCTTCACTGAGTAAACTGAGTAGATGTAGACCAAAGATTACAGGTCGGTTTGGTGATTTTGGTAAGATTTGATTGAGGTCAGTGTAGAAAGGTTGAAGGGATGCGTTATATTGTTGATAGGATTTTAGGTCTGCTGAACGTAAAGCGTTAAAGGTTGCCAATTCTAGTATCGATCCTGGGTGTCGTTGTCAGTTGAATTATGTACAAGTTGGTTGAGATGACTTACGAGTAGCTAATAAATCTTGTGGATTAGCTGAAGATGGTGCGAAATATAACCCTGATTGAGCCAATTCGAGCTAGAGGGAATGAATATGAGTCAGACTGTGAAGGCAAACTCAAGAACCTTGGAACCTACCTTCAACACCTTCAACCTCTTTGAAAGATCTGATTTTGAACCACCAGGTTTATCGAATAGAGATTGCAACTCTGATAAAGATTGTTGAAGGTCTACCGACATTGTATGAAGGTGAAGTGAGTTGGGTAAGTTGATTGAATTAATGGTGATGATATGAGATTGGGTGTAGATGGGGATGGGGATGGTAAAGATAGGATATTTATATGTAGTAACAGCAACAACAGCATCAGCAACAGCAACAACGACGCGAATCCTCTAACCAACACCTCCGCCACTATACGTCACCCAGTTATAACGCCGTAACACCGCAACTACTCCTCCACTCAGACGATAATGTGTCTTACCATGGAATTCAACGGAAATTTACTCGTTTTCTTTCTTTTTTTCTCCTTCTCACTCCAACTAAAACATCAAACAAAGTATATATTAATCTCCATATATATCAACCACATCTAGCATCGATAAAATACCCATCACCAAAATCTATCATCTCTTTCTAAATTCATCCATTTCCAAGTCTAATCAAAAGTTTCATTTCCTTTCAACCTTTCAACTTCAACTTCAACTTTTTTTCATATTCACATTCTTACAACCTACCTCAGCGGATTAGAAGTGTTATAGGATATATTATTTAATGTGAGCTAACAATCCATCTTAATCTGACGTATCGTTGAACCCATCTCACCATACCCTTAGTCAACATGACAGATACTATTCAAACCAACGGTCACGCTCAAGCCTCTGATGCTGCTCCAGCTACTTCAAAAGTTCAACCTAGTGATGTAGGATGGCAATTCGTTCCTCAATATTAGTGAGTTTTTCTTTTGGTTCAGAAAATTTCATCATCCCGTCACCTAGATACCGCCATCACCATGCTGACGATGTTCGTATAGCAATTTCGTCAATAAACAACCTCATCGTCTCCACTGTTTCTACAACAAACGTTCGACATTCCTCCATGGAGAAGAAGGTGAAGAAGTTCAAGTCGCTCTCGGTCAACAAGTGAGTCAGAAGTCCTTTTTTGGGGAGGGGCGGCATCAATTTTTTTTTACTGATGCTGTTTCAGAAAATCCACGAACGTATCGTCGCTATCGGTTACAACGAATGTAAAGTCTACATCCACTCTATCGATTCTCAATCATCAGCCGGTGGAGGTGTTATCATCTTGGTCATTGGAGAAATGTCAAACGACAACGGACCATGGCGTAAATTCACTCAAACATTTTTCCTCGCCGAACAACCAGGTGGTTACTTTGTCCTCAACGATATTTTCCGTTATCTCAAAGAAGAAACCGACGAGATCGTTGTCGACGACCCAGAAGATGATGAGGAAATGGCCGAACCAGTCGTTCCAGAAGTTGAAGCTGTTCCCGAACCTGAACCAATACAAGTTGACGAAAAAGTGGTCGAAGAACCTACACCCGCACCGGAACCTGAACCAGTTTCAGCTCCAGTCGAGGTACACCCAGAAGTCGTTCCTGTCGAAGCTGAAATTGCTACTGTTCCCGATGAAGATGTCGCTCCTGAAGCACCAGCTCCCGAAGTCCCAGCTCCAGTTGAAGAAACTCCAGCACCAACCCCAGCCCCTGTTGAAAAGTCCGCACCAAAACCAAATGGTACTGCTGCACCTGTCGCTGCTCCACCAGCACCTGTTGTTCCAGCCGCCCCACCAAAGCCAAAGACATGGGCTTCATTAGCCGCATCCAACGCAGCTGGTAAGGGTGCTTGGGGATCAACAATTGCTTCCGCACAATCTGGTACGAATCTCGCTTCTGCAACTCCAGCTGCTGCTGCCGCTGTTGCTCCTCCAGCCGCTAAGAAGGAGGAGGCCGCTGCTCCAGCTGCTAGTGGATCAGCTCCTCGTCACCAAGCTGTCGAGAATGCTATGAAAGTTTCCACTCCTCACTGTTTCGTCAAGGTACGTAGATTTATTTCAGTGAATCTGACAAAAATTGACAAACACGCAGCTACCTAACTGGTCAACCGAGAGCTCTGCAAATGGGGAAACAATCGATGAAAACACTGTCAAACAAGCTGCCCAAAGATTCGGTGAAGTTCACAAAGTAGAAATCGTCAAAGCCAAAGCTTGCGCTTTTGTCGAATTCACCAAAGTCGAATCAGCAAGAAAAGCAATCATCGCATCGTTATCAGTTCAACAAGGTGGTGAAGGTGGAATTCAAGTTGGTCCAGGACAAAAATTAAATTTCGAAACTAGAAAAGAGAAGGATCAACGTGGACCACGTAGAGATGATGGGGCACCAGCTAGTAATGCTGGTGGTAACGCTAGACGTGGTGCTGGAGGTGCTGGTAACAAACCAAGAAACGATGGTGGAAACGGTAACGCCAACGCCAACGCCAACGGTAACGGTAGCGGTGGAAGAGGTGGTAGAGCTAGAGGTAACGGTGGTGGTAGAGGGGGTAACCCTTCTCAAACTGCTGTAGCAAAATAGGGCGGAAGAGGGGGAAGGGAGGATCGAGATGAATGATATGTTTTTAACGAAAAGGAACGATCTGGGGTTATATAAGAAGAAATCAATCCATCAAATCAGCTAAATCAAAAATTCAAAAACTGAAAAAACAATATTTAAGGACTCAAAAATTCAAACATCGTATTACAATCATGTTCATACCATTTCTTTACTTTCATCATTTATTCATTTCAGTTTTTTCCTAGTTATTCCATTTCATCAAAAATCAATCTTGCTTTTATCTCATGGTATTGGTAATTCTCGCATCTCCTTTTTCTATTCTATGAATAATCTCGTCTTTCATTTTTTTTGGCTTCTCACTTCGTTTCTTTGGTTTTTGGTTTGAAGGTTGGAGGGTTTGGATGTTAGGACGTTGGACGTTGGCATCAAGTTTGATTCTTTTAGTGGTAGTAGTGGTGGTGGTAGTTGGTTATTTGTATTCATCCAGATGAACATCGTTGTGAATATTAAACAATAACTCGAGGTATAAACAAAATGCTCGATATAAAGAATAGTGAATTGACGACTCCCCCTCCCTCTCTCACATCTAAACCAAACGACTCCCAGTCCCAGTCCCAGCATCTGCCCTCACACCCTGCTCCCTCCTCAGACTATCAGCCAACAACCTCTGCGTCTGATATTCCAAAGCCCTCGCCTCCCTCTCCCTCCCCCTCTGCTCTTTATCCATACTCTCAACTAGTGCAGCCGGAGGAGAGATTTTACAAGTCACACAATCGTCATCGACTATTGCTGGAGGTTGAACGACAGGTGGATTTTGGATGAGTGATAACGCCTTTTGACGTAATCTCTCTTCATCTTTGATTACTCCTTGATACATTGCCTATAAACCCAGATTATTTAATGGATGTTTACTTCGAGGTGATAGGACATACCTCCGATTCCCTTATTTGGATATAGTGTACTCCCCAGACTGTCAGACCTGAGAGCAGGATACTGCCGCCTAAGAATAGTTTTGAGGCTCTGGACATTTGGATTTAGGTGGGTTTTGGGGAGGGGTGAGATTGTTCTCGATGGTGGTTGATGAGAGAAATGGATGATTGACTACGTACTTGAATTTCCTTCGAAGATCTTGTGCAATATCACGTGATCAGCTTGGTACCAACTTTATATCAATATTCGAGCATTACTGACTCATCCTATGCATCCACATCTAGATAACGTATTCAATCAATTCAACAATCACAGATAGATATCAGTAAATCTGACAACACAAACAAGAGAAAAACAGAAAAGGATCAAAGGACGACTGAAGTCAAAGGATTGCTCTGTCTTTGCGGCAATTAAAACCCAATACCAATCGACTTGAATTTCGTTGGTTTCACCTAGTCTACACTCTTTTCTTTGGAACCCCGACCCAAATAATCCTTTGATCTGCGGTAAGTGAATAGAATGAGATGATCTTGCGACATCACTCCTAGAAGTCCATTTGAAATGATCCGCTCCTGATTTAATTATTTTTTTCCTTTACTAACTTCCCTTCCTCTATAGTGAATATCAATCATGTGTAGATTCGTAAGTCGCACCAATTGATTTCATATACTATATACTAACACCCCAAAAGCTAGTTTACAAGGGTACAGAACCTATCCAACTTTCACATTTAGTTACTAGACCACGACATAGTATTATCAATCAGGCTTTCGAAAGTAAACTCAGACTTCCAAGTAGTAGACCAATGAATGTAAGACTCGAATCCCCAACTTCGATATATATGTTCTCTATACTAATCTGGTTTCAAAATTTAGGCAGACGGATTCGGGATTGGTTGGTACGATCCTATCAACACCTTGAATCCATACAAGACAGTAGAACCGAATCCGACTTTAACACCAGCCCCAATCTCACCTTCACATCACGTCCCACCTCATCAAAACGTTACCACTTCACTTCAAATCCCATCTGAATCTCATGATCCAGTTGTACCATCAACTACAGCTGTTGCAGGAGACAACGTCATCGTTAATGATGATTCATCTAGTTCTGATGCTGCATTTGAGATTTTACGTTTGAGAGAGGTAGAAAGGGAATTGGAGAATGAACGTCCTTGCGTTTTTAAATCGCTTTCACCAGTTAGTTACTCCTTGCAACTTTGGTGTTAGTTGACTGACATCTGATAGGCTTGGAGTAGTGCTAATCTTACGAGACTGGCTGAAAAGATCAGAAGTCCTCTCGTGTTGTAAGTCGAAAAAGCCATTTCTAACTTCTTAAGCTGATATCCGAAGTGCTCATGTGAGAGCGTCAACTATGGCAGGTGCCCGTAAGTCTTCACAAATGCTCGAAACTCTTTGCCTGACCAGATCCACCAGCGAGTGAAGATAATTGTCACCCTTGGATATTCGGTAAACTCATGGTAGGTTAAATCATCAAGTTTCGTCCAAACGACGCTAATTCGTACTTGATAATTTCAGTGGATGCATAATGGGGAGGTAGGTGTATATACATACGATGTACAAGGTATCAACCTGACTTTTTAATCTAGGTCGCTCAATTCGATAAGATCAGACGAAAATTACAAAACTCCTTACCTGAGGATCTTTTCCTTTACCCATCTGGATACACTGATTCCGAATGGGTATTCATGGTTTTCCTTTCAAAGGTAAGTACGCACATATGCTGGACGATCGAAATCCTTACTGGTCCTACTTTGTTATAGTTAAAAGATCCACGAGCAAGATCTTTCACTCATATCGAATTACGAACCGCCATGATGGAAACTTTAGCTTTCATGAATAAATTATCTAAAGAAGCTGGAATTGTGAGTCTGTTGTTGACTCAAATTCGAAATTGAATTGACGAAAGCAGACATCCCCAAGTCTCTTGAACTACGTCGTCTCAGATGGTGAAACAGTCATCGCAACTCGTTACATCTCTTCAAGAACCATGGAAGCGGCTTCGTTATTCTTCTCATCTGGAACCTCATTCGATGAATATCAAGAAGGGGGTTTATATCGGATGACCAAAGCCGATAAAAGGGAAAATATCATTATGATAGCTAGTGAACCTTTAACGTTCGAGAGATCAGATTGGATGGAAGTCAAAACGAACACTATGTTGGTCGTGACACCTAAAGTGAGATTTCTAGATATCTTCAAGGAAATGATACTAACCCTCGTCCAGATGAATCTACTTCAAGTACCTATCATCGACGAATACTACGTCCCACCAAGAGATCCAGCTTCTCATCTCCGATCGACGGATTTCGCAATTTCAATGGGATTCGGTGAGTCCATCCACGAGCTTGACTTGTGGGTTTGAGACTGATAGATTTAACATAGGTCACGGTTTCGCTTCTATGGAAAACACCGAGATCGCTGTTAACTAAATCTACCTTGTTTTCTTCTATTGAAACAGAATCGTTTGTATATAGCTCACAGTACTTCTCATTGTTCATACCGATCATCAATCTATACCAGAATCTGAAATTGTATATAACATGCATAGAATTGTTAATATAACGAGCATAGGTGACGATTGAAACGGCTTAGCCTTCTATCGGGAAGTCAACTCGTAGCTACATCGTTTGAACCCTCAGATAAGTGAATGATGGATGTATCTCTTGTTAGAAATAACCCCTAAGTACGATACCCGGGCAAGTCTTGCCTTTTGCCATAGCCTAACATCTACGAAAAAAAAAGGGACCAAACATTGTATGAACGACCTGGACAGAAATTCTTAAGGCAGAGACGCATGTGATGATACAGCCCACTTTTTTGGTCGATATCTAGAATGAAAATGGGATTGTCCGTATTTTCTACTGACAGGTCTCCCTCCATTCGAGAGGAGCAGCCGTTCGCTCCATCTAGTCTTGTAGGAAGGTTGCAATTGACATGCAAGTGGCATAATGCATGCAAGTGGCACAATCAGTGATGCAACAAACAGAACTAGTGAACGATCTAAATCTTACATAATTGAACTACATGCTATTACGAAAATCAAAGAGAAAACTACGAAGTAAGAATCCCGATCGATTGACTAACCCTTTCCAAACGTCCCAATTCCAATCGTAACGAAGCCTACAAAACGTACATGAAAGATGGGTTCTCCCAATCAGTCATGTCATCGAAAGAGTGAGCGTTGAGTTTAGAGAAATCGAAACCTGAAGCTCTCATGATTTCAGCGAGTTCGATCTTGTAAGCGTCGGCTTCGGCTGTTGTCATGATTGAGATATCTTTGATGTTGGCTGGCATGCCTAGAGCGACACGACGAGCTTCTTGTTTACGGTTGAGGTGGCGGAGATAGAAACCCATTGAAACGACCAACAAGAATTCAACACACCAACAACCAATGTCGACGTAGAGACCGGTGAGGTATACAGGTGCTTCATTGGCTAAGTATACCTGGGGACCGATAGTGTTACCAACGGTGAGAGCACCGAACATGGTAGCGGTGGTGACGACTCGTTTGGTGGTACCGGCAGCGTTCAAGTTACACCAAGAGATCAAAAGTGGTTGAATAGCGGAGAAAAGATAGGCGACGTAGTAACAAGCCATCAAACCACCGGTTGAAGATCTTGGAACTTGAGTTAGACCGATTGCACCAGCGATTGGGAAAAGGGTGACGATAGCGAGAACTGGCCATCTGAGCTTGATCTTGTTGGTAACGAAGATACAAATCAAAAGGGCGACGATACCGATACCACCGGTTGGGATTTGCATGAGAATAGTTGTGAACGTGTCGAAACCGAAACCTTTAGTGATCAAACCACCGAAAGCACCGATACCACCTGAAGGACAAGCGGCACAGAACCACATACCAGCCCACATGTAAGTCTTTGGGTCCATGTAGGTTTCCTTGACTTGGGACCATTTCCAGACGGAGGTTTTGGTACCAGTGTTGTTCTCTCTGAGACGGTCAATGGCGATAAGTCTGTCGTTACCGTTCTTCAAGAATTTAGCGGTGGTAGGGGAGTTGGGCATGAGCCACCAGACAAGTGGAACGAAAGCGAGACCAACGGATCCGATGAAAAGGAAGATACCTTGGTATGGCTTGATTGGGGATGATTTACTGTCACTGATGGCTTTACCGATACCGTAGGCAAGTAATGGACCGATGATGGCGGCACATGAGTTGGCAATTTGGTAGGCAATGGTTCTGTATGATTGTTCACGACGGATCCACCACATTTGAGTGACCAAGACGAAAGATGGCAAGATGGTAGCTTCGAAACATCCCAAGAAGAGACGAGCGATGACTAAACCGGTGAAGTTGGTAGCAGCGGAGGTGGCGATGGTGACGATAGACCCTGGATTGAAGAAATTAGTATAATTTTACGTGAAAAGTTCGATTTGACGCCACTCACAAGCTGTCATGTTGAACATGACCCAGTATTTAACTGGGAAAACGATGAGGGCGTAGGAGGAGAGTGGTTGACAAACAAGTTGGGCGAGGTAGACGATGGAAGTGAGCCAAGAGTATTGGGTTCCGACTAATCCGGCTTCAGCTTGTAAGTTGAAGACGGCGGCGTAGGAAACGGATGATTTGTCCATCTACGCGAGTAGGTTAGATAAGAAAACAATCAAGATAGGAAGAACATACCTGTTGGATGAAGTAGATCAAACACATTGGGATACAAACGTAGATATCGATCATTCTCAAAACCCTCTTTCGGTCTTGAGGAGTAGCATCGACGTGACCACCAGCAGCTTCTAACAATTTAGCAGCATCATCAAGTTGGGTGTTGGCACCACGTCTAGTCTTGGATTCATGAGACTCTGGATCGACGTTGGGTAAAGCCTCTTGGTGCTCAGCGTAGATTTTCTCGTCTTCGAGTTTATCAGACATATCTAATAAGTTATTAAAAAATTATATGAATTGAGTATGAAGAAAAAAGAAGAAAGGAGGGGGGAATGTGGACTATATATCTTAAATTTCGTGGAGCAGCACGGGACCCATGGGGAGGGGGGAAACTGGTTTCTTGATTCTTTTGTTGTTTGTTTTCCACCGTCAGGATAATTGGATCAGGATTGAGTTCTAGATGCAGATGCAATTCAATCGGTCCGGGTCACCTGTCAGTCGTTTCTTACGAATATAGTCAAAGTTCGGACTCCGGTTAGACCGGTTTAGCTGAGGAAAGACCTTACGACCTTACGATCCCTATGAGTTGATACGAAAAACACAGTTAATCAGTAGAGAACTGCGATTAAGTTGTCAAAGGGTAAGGGCGCAAGTGACGAGAAGCAATTGAAACGTTTAGTACGAAAGAAGCGCAACTTCAGAATGGCGACTCTCTCTTCGAAGTGTTCCTGATTTTCTTACCCTCAATTTATCTCACCCAAAAACGGGGCCGGGACACCGGTTTTCTCCCATTTATGCTCCGGGTCTCCATGCCAAGACATTTCACAAACTCTATAATACCCCGCAGCAATATCGTACCCTTAACTTAGCTCTGGGCCAAGCCTTTCTTTGTTCACATGCACGCTTGTGGCGAGTGGCAAGTGGTTGTCGCTCGGACTAATCTCATACCGTCAGCAACGGTAGATTATCACGGTCGATATTTTCCTGGGAACGATTGTATTTACCACCGGTCGTCGTGGCCGTTCATGATAATCCTGTTGTTGTCGTCTCATTTCTTTTGGCATCCTTACCGGGCCGTCGATTATCTTGTTGTATCATCTTGACGGACCGTGACTCCGTCTTTAATCTTCGAAACCATTCGGTATCTTGGCGCCGTAGTTTATCCTTGGTCTTTTCGTTGTTGTTGGGTTGGGTTGAATCATTAGTCCGATCGGTTTACTAGGCTAGAATTGTTTTCATCGTATGAACAACTAACTACATTTTCTGTTGAGTAATCAGAGAGCTTGGAGTTGGCAGATGTGAGAGAATCCAAGGTGCGGTGGTACATGACGTTATCTTCTATCTTACTCCAGTCGTGAGAGGTTCAAGACCTGATCAGCTAACCTTTGACTTACTTACCTCTCCGCTAGCAGAATTCCAGAAGATATAGACAAACCCGAAGATAAACGGAAACGAGGGGAATAGGTAGACAAGAGGATGATACCCTGTAGTCAAAGAAATCACGTTGGAAGTACAGGAGAGTGATTGACAAGGACTATTTCAAAGAAGCATATTATAGTCAAGTCCAACAGAACGGATCTTACGAAAACAATATCAATTCTCCGCGCAATCTGGCCCTTTCACACAAAACACGACCAACAACACAAACCACCGCTCCCATCCTCGACTCCGGTATCTCTCGATCTTAGAACCCAACTTGTGCGAGGTTACACATCTCAAAATCGAGACGGCCCACGCCTACAAAAATGGATCAGAGGAATGTTCAATGATCTCCATACGGTGTTAAAATCGTAAAAACTTCGAACCGGTGTTCCAGTGAGGAGAAGGATAGCTTGATTACTCATTTCACTTATTCGCATACAGGCGTCGAACCGCCTAGATGGATTAGGAGATTGTATCAGAATGACCATATTATGAAGAATACTTGGGTTCGAGGACGGTTAGATGAGGACATGTCACAGTCCCGATTACAGGCTTCTCTCGTGTTCGAAGAGCTGTTGGAAAGAGGGGTTAATCGCGTTTTTTGAACATCGGAGCGGCTATCCAATGATCTCTCATATCTTCAAGAGAACAGTTTATATATTTGTATGATGCTGGCATTGACATGGCGTATGTTGGTTTGATTTGGTAGATTGAAAGACTGGGGAGTAAAAGAAATAAAAAGAGAAAAGAGAGAGCTCCAATTGGGGGACTTAAATACATCCAAAGAAGACTCGAGTCGACTAGGGGTTCGTCTTCTTTTCGGTATGAAACCACCAGGATGTTAGAATGATGTAAATTATTGTAACTTTTTTCTTCTGTCGGGAATTGGAGATTATAAAAGGAAAAATATACATTAAATGACGACAGCTTACTGCTAACAATATACGAACGGGACATTACAACAGCACACACGAGCATATACGGTATGGGTACTATGAACCATCATTCCCGATATTCTTCGAATCCCAAGCAGTCTCATATTTGAGATTAGCCCTCTGAAAACTAACACCCTCCCAGATCTCTTTGTTTGTTTGGCAAAACAGGTCGACGCCTTCATCAGTACCCTTAACATCCCACTCTTCAAAGCTCCTTACCGTACCATCAGTCAGACGATATATAGCTCTAAAACTCGCAATATGAAGGCATGCTAAGTATTGATTAAGTTCTGTTGTTAGACCATAATGAATAGCTTGATCGACAGTCTCGTGTTGTAACCTGGTGATTCTACGGATTGATCTTACGATTCGTTGTCTTGCCTCTGATTCGATGACGGTTTTCTTTTCGAGGGAAGCACCTTCCCAAAGAGCTTTGAGCTTTTTAAGAGACGAGTCTGAGTATTCGTATGTTTGTTCCATCGGCGTGATGAACAGTATGTTTGTTTGATTTGGTAGATTAAAGAAGTGGGGGAAAGAGAAAGAAAAGGGAAAGAGAGAGCTCTCTTCAGGGGACTTCAAATACATATACGCAAAGAAGACTTGAGCGACTGGCGTTTCGGTCATTCTTTTCACATTTAATGGCTCCTTTATCTTTTCGGCAATATTGTGA
The DNA here is from genome assembly GCA_001599715.1 of Phaeotremella fagi. Lineage (NCBI taxonomy): Eukaryota > Fungi > Basidiomycota > Tremellomycetes > Tremellales > Phaeotremellaceae > Phaeotremella > Phaeotremella fagi. Next base: position 1,764,112 of record BCHU01000003.1, on the reverse strand, counting down.
CGTGTAATACGTTTCATCTTTTTGTATCGGGATTTTACAAGTGTTATAAATATCGCTGAACTAGAAGGCAATATCCCGATAAATTGAAAGAAGACGTTGACAGAATGGAGGACAAAGATAACGATTTCATCGGAATAAAGCATACGGAGATAAGGTAATAATATGTACAATAGATCACGGACTTGAAAATAAAAGCAACTTGACCAATCGAGATGTAATTATGACTGTATCTTTCCCATGCTGTCTGAAGCTGCGTGAGAAATAAGTCTTTTGACGAGAACATTGGTGTTGACATGATGAAGATAAGGAGACGAACAAGATTCATTAAACGCAACATAAGAAGACGCGCTGTACAAGTTTACTCTCACTAATCCTCTCAAAGGACTTCCAATACGCCCGACCAAAAAATGCCCATATGACATGATGTCATGCGAGTTCGAATACAGCGTATCTCTGAAAGGTTTGTAGTAAAACATAAATCCGTCGTAAAATCGAAATCCAAAGTGGCAATGTTTCGTTTGCCACAGAGTGCTGGGTGCTGATCGCCAGGATACTCCAACGACGGTATAAAGATGTTACTTTCCTCGAGATCTAGATCGAATCATGTTAGGTCAGAAAATGGTAGATCAGGGGGTGATAAACAACATGGGTCTGGATTTTAAGTAGCTTCAATTTGGTTTGATTTTCACATTACGAAAGGTTCCAGCCTATAAATAGGTCAGGGATCGACGGGTCACACGTCACGACGCGATTTTCTTCATTAATTGTTGAATTCATTTTGAGATTGAACTAAAAACCATGATCATATGCATTGATAGGAGATAATCAATTGATCGAACGAGTATGAAATTCATTTCCATTCCCCACCAAATCTTTATTAATTGATCGAAATATATTAATCGGTCTTCCAAGTAAAACCGGCCAGAAGCCATTGACTGAAAAGCAATTAGACTAGCAGCACAACCTTGAGAAATCGTAAGGCGTACAAAATGTAACTCGTCATACGATACATTTCACAACGGTATAACAATACGAACGACCCATCAATTTTCTCAACCAGAATCCCTTCTCCCACATATATTTCATTGATAACTAACATCACCTATATTATGTGAATTCCATTCCCAACGCAACAAATAACGATAATCTTCAAACTCAGAACGACCGAACAATTCCTTACGAACTTTACAAAACTCATCGATCATCCTATCCGTACCCTCAGCGTCGAAGTTGGGAAGATCTTTGATGAGCAACGAAGAAAGAAGGGCGATGGCACGATCACTGATACTATGCAATTCTTGGAGCTTCTCGAATAACGGGTTTGTCTGATTTGAGTCTTCGATTTTGCCAGTGACTGTGAATGTGACTCTGCGTATGGAACTCATCCTCACAACGATATTGACTATTGACGTTCGAGCTCGGTCCCTTGCTACCGTCTGATATCCGTCTAGGGAGGTATCGTTGAAAATTGTTTGAAGCTGTTGAAGGGAGAAGCCTTTATAATCAGACGTAGTTGACATTATGGGTCTGATTGTTGATTCAAAGATTAGAAAAGTGAGTTGTGAAGGAAGAAGAAGTAGAGTAGAAAAAAAGAGGAAGGGAGAAAGTCGCCAATTCAATTTCAAAGCTCTGACTGTGTCTGAGATCCTTTGTTTCAAAGTCCCACTTTCGAAGACGTTTTCGTCATTTATTCGAGCTATCACGGTTGCGAGTATCACAAAGACGATCCATAATCATTTATGCATTAAAATCAATCATTTGATGACATACGAAAACAGAAAACAATGATTGTCCATCCATCGAAAAAATGAGCGAATTGACTAATGAATAACTACATTCAAACTAAGATGAAGAAAGTGATCAAACCAAGTAAAACCAGCATTCCACTAGCTTTAACTGCATCAGCAGAAGAAGCTCTGGAAGTGGTAGCAGCAGCGGTTGAAGCGCTGTTGGAAGCTGAACCAGTGACTGAACCAGACGGTGCGGTAGTCGTTCTTGAAGTTGCGGCTGAATTTGAGATTGTGGTGGATCGACTGACGGTTGATACTGATCCTGTGGCTGTTGAGCCTCCACTTAGGACGACTGGGGCTGCTGTAACTGCGTAATTGGCTGTGTTGATTCCGTCTGATGGTTTTGTTAGCTTAGGATATCGTTCGAAACGATGGGAAACTTACTGGAGATAGTTGAATAGGTAACACAATTAGATGTAGCTGGGATACTAGATTTAGATCAGTACAGTCTCAATGTTCAGCTAAAACCAAAACTTACAAAGCAGGAGCACTTGGGGTGACTAAATCACCAACAGTGAATCGTTGAGAAGCACCAGCCCCATCAACATAAGTCCCAGTATATCTTTGTCTGAAAGTACTGGTAGTTCCACCTTGTGGATAGAGACCAGGTGGAGCTGCTGGATCACCATCACATGAAACGAAGGTTCCGTTGGATTGGTAGACATCTGGTCCTAAGGCCATGACGAAGTTACAACCCATGATATCGAGTTCACTTTTTAACATCAGTATTGGGTTGATGAAGTAGAAATTTTACTTACTGTTCACATTGGAGGGCGGTTGTGACGTTTGATGTTTGGGCTGTACAGATACGTAAACAGAATTGATCGTATGAGATCTAAGATGAAAGGGGAGCGTTAACATCAAACTCGAATCAGAATAATCTGTTGACTCACAAACGACATCCATTCCTCGTAGAAAACATCACGTCCAGAAACGTTAGAAGTAACATTTCCACCGATTGGATTACCGAGATTCTCAGCACCGTGGGGATCAAGTTCACCACCGAAGTCACCAGCTGGCTATAGTTGACATCAGCTCTATCCTATCCCGTACTACTAAAGAAAAGAGGAACGAAGAGGTACATACGATGTTAACTTTAGTTCCATCCCAGAACCCAGAGATCTGAACATAAAGCGGAGTCTTGATGAATTTAGCAGAATGAATCGCTCCATCAGGGATAATCCTAGATTTTCCAAATTGTCAACTACTAACACTAACACTCAGATCAAGGACGTACCGAGCGTTATTTCTAGGTTTGGAACAATAAGCTACGACGATTGGTTCAACGTTTCCGATGGTGTTAGCAGCTCCTCCCTCTGGTGGACCGAAGAGACAGAAATCGTCTAGACCGTTTAGAGTCAGTAATCTTGAGAAAGAGGTTTGGTTGACGTTAGCCCCTACTGGGAGGAAGGCTGGGGCACTGGGGTTGGTGACTCCATTAGGGTTCGTTGCTGTGACTTGAGCTTGAACGCTGTTGAACGTTGATAAGAGGGAGAGAAGGATTGGGAGCATTGTACGTGGTGGGATGATGGTAGTTTAGAAATAAGTTGTTGTAGGTGTCAGTTATATGTTTGGGTATTTTATTACACAGCCCCAGGATGGACTGTAACACGCCAAGTCATTTTGACGATGGTTAGCATTGTCTTGTCAAGTGCAAGAGTTGAGCACGATCACATTGAATGTTCTCTTGGCTGGTCTTGGCAAGGGACAAGGGAAGATTCCCTTACGATCTGCAAAACATGAAAAGTAAGTCGCGTCTCGTTCTGTGATATCTCTGCTGCTGAATCGCTACCAAGTCAGTGTTTGTTACAAGTATTAAGTACATGCGATGGTTCCAATGCAATCTATCTAGTTAAAAAAAATGTAAATTTCGAGTATAGTAGTGATACAGATGATTAAAGATTAAACCCTTTGACTCCCTGTCCCCATCTCAACCTCTTCCTCTACCTGACTCTGACTGTCCTCGGCAGGTACAGATTTCTTAGGTGCAGGAGAACCTTTACTCATGACCCCCATCCCACGTAACATGATAACAGCAGCGAACAAACTCAAAAAACTGCATCCAGCGCCTAACCAAAAAGCAGCGCTTAATCCACTTGCAATTGAATCGATTGAATTGGCACCGTTAGCCAACGCTTTGTTGGTGTAGGCACTGGAGATGACAGCTGTTACTGCTAGACCTAAGGATCCGCCTAATTGGACCAGGGTTTGGAACAGGGCTGATGACATGTGATCAGTGTTTCTCAAATTTGATATCATGGTTGGATTCGACTTACCTCCTGCTACACTTTGTTCTTCGGGTAAAGAAAGAACTGAAACGAATATCGAACCAGTTGCCATTAAGCTTGAACATGATCAGTTTAAATCTTTTCCAATTGAAAGTAGACTTACAAATCAGCTCCCATAACGCCCATCCACATCGACTGGAACGGATACTGCCAGTAAGACGTTGAGGGCGTTGAGATTGCCATGAAAACGCTTGCGAGTCTAGGAGTATGGGTTAGCTACTATTGATGGATTCAGGATTAACAACTCACCCGGTAGCTAAGATGCCAACACAAATGATCCATTGTGTAGGAACTTTGTTGACTAGATACGCGACTATGACGTTACACAAAACACCTGATACTGAAGTAGGAATGAATCTGAGCATCGCACCGATAGGTCCAGTTTCCTGGACCTGCTGAAAGAAGAGTGTAGCGTGATAGAGTAATGTCTATAAGAATTATCAATATGATATCTCGCTTGATGTATGAGATCACTCACCACGAAACCCATCCATGATACAAATCCAATGAAATATATCGCAGCAAGACGACCTTTGGCTCTGGTCCATAATTGAAGTCTCATGAGAGGTGGTCTAGAGGTATTGTTGATAACGTGTCTCTCCCAGATGAAGAAAGTGATAATAAGAATGAATGATAGAATAAGTAAAGCGATAATATCTAGAGAACAGTCAGCCTATGAGTGCACAACCTAATGTTAACACCACTTACAACCAGTTTTCCAACCATCAGGAGCGTTTTGACCGTCACTAACCACGAACTGCAAAAACACCAAACCAACCGTAATAAGAGCTGCTCCGATCCAATCGATTCTTTTATCCAAAGTCTGAACGCCATCTGATGGAACCACAAAAAAAGCAACGGCAGCAACTGAAGCTGCGATACCTGAAAACACCCACAGAACAGCTCTCCAAGTCGAATACGACGTTAACAGACCACCGAGTATCAATCCGATCCCACCGCCTACTGGTGCACCTGCAGAAAAAGCTGCGAAAGCTGTCGAACGCGATTTACCTTGAAAGTTGGTTGCGATGATTCCGATTGCACTCGGAAGACTGGTCGTATTTTAATCAGTACTAGCACGAACTGGCATTGAATAGACTTACCTCATGGAAGCACCTGACCCAGCTAAAGCTCTGGTTATAATCAAAGCAGCTGAATTCTTCATGAAACCACCGATCAGACACCATATAGCGTACCACGTCAAACCGCATAGGAAAACGAATTTCCTTCCATGGACATCAGCCAGCCGACCTGATAACAACAAGAAACAACCGCTGGTCAAACTATAACCTGACGCTATCCATTGTAAATCCGTTTCCCGCATGTCCAAATCGGTCTGAATCGTTGGTAAAGCTATGTTAAGAGATTGTTGACCACCTGCGTTCATTACCATCGTGGTGGTTACTATGGCTGCTACCACGAACGCTCTGGCTTTGGATAACGGTTGAGGGGTAGGTGCTTTGGGTTGAGATTCTGAGATTTCTTTTTCTGGGGTGGACGTTAATTCTGGTATGACGTTGGAAGTGGTTGGGGATTTGGATATTTTCTTGTCGGTTTCGAGAGGAGATGGTTGATTTCTACTAGCTCGTGATTGAATGATGGTCAAGTCGTTTGTGTTGGTTTTTGAAATCGCTACGCCACCTGCATCTTCTAGTGTGGTTCCGAGTGGTGTATAACTTGGTGAAGGTGGGATAACGCTCAAACCAGCCGCTAAAGCTTCTGAAGTGTTTACTGTAGGAGTGTTTGACATTGCGAAATGAAGAACAGGAGATTATTTGATTGTCGAAAGAGAAATTTTTTCGTTATCTGCGGAGTGGTATTTTTTTGATCGACGATTTGAGGATATCCAAGATGGATTGATTAAAATTAATTTTGATACTATAAAACCAAGTGTAAAGTAAAGAAAGAGAAGAGAGAAAAAAGAAAAAAAGCCTTATCAGTATGATTGAAGAAAGAGGTGAGAAAGATTTGTCATGAAATCAACTCGAGAAATCTTCTTTCTAGTAGTTGTTTTTTTAAGCTTATACAACTGCTGCGCCCTCTGTCCTCCTGGATTTACGGGTCAAACCGAAAATGGAATCGAGGGGTTTAAGCGAGAATCATCCTTAGGGTGAGCCTGACAATGAGTGAGCCTAACATTAAATATTGCCAATCTTAGCGTTCTATTCGTTCGAATTCCATTGATCTTGTTATCTTCATCGATCAACAGCAACAACTATGGCTTCAACAACCCCAACTACAAGGAGACAATTTACTCCCCGACCACCTAAATCACCAGCTGAAAGACTTCCAAGTCTCTATAGAGCTTTAACAGATCAAGTCGATGATGGATATTTCGCCAACGCCATCAAAACCTGTAAAAAAAGTATGTCCCCCTTGACTCCACAAAACAAGTATATACTGAACGATAAAATTCAGTTCTATCACTAGACCCAAATTCTAATTCAGCTTTCCACACGTTGTTATTCTTACATCTCCATACGGACGACTACGAATCGGCGTTAGGATTAGTTAATTCGTCCACGTCAGTGGAGGAGTTGGAATTTGAAAAATCTTATTGTCTTTATCGGTTACATCGTGAGAAGGAGGCTTTGGAGATTTTGGTTGGGATCAAGGGTTCGGGGGAGAAGGAGAGGAAGATCCAACATCTTGAAGCTCAGATTGTGGGTTTACGTTTCTTGTTTTAGAAGACCTTGTTCGCTTTCCTTTACAAAATGATTGGGGGGAAACAATAACGTCTTCATCAGTCATTGTTGTTTTGTTACTAATGCCCCTCTTCACTTAGAAATACCGTCTTGGTGAATACGAATCATCTCATGAGATCTATGAAAATCTTCTAGAGAATTGTAATTCTGTGAGTATATCTATAAATTCAATTCTCCTATGTCAAACCGAAAAACACTAACTCGAGCATCTCAGAAATCACCTGAATATCCCGATATCCAAACGAATCTCACGGCAACAACCTCCCATTTAGATTTCCTGACTTCAGGATATTATTCTCATCTAACTTCAACCTCGAGTTCTTCAGGCTACGTACCTGCTCAAGGTGAAATTGAAAGTTACGTTCCATCTTTACCGAGTGGATGGTCTAAATTGGGTTTATCAGTACCCGAAAAGAAAGTTTTGACTACATCTCGCGCTGGTCCTAGTGGAACTGGAACATCTAAGAATGAAGTTAAGAAAATTAGAGATAAACCTAGACATCGATTACCTAAAGGTGCTGTTGTTGGTAAACCGTTTACTGTTGATGTGAGTTAGGGTGTTGGACAGAGGTGGAATGTGATTACTGACTTGCTATGTTATAGGCTGAAAGATGGATTCCTTTGAAACAACGTACAAGTACGATTGCCGGACCAAAGAAGAAAGGTGGTAAGGAAGGTATGGGAACTGGGATGACTCAGGGTAGTACCAATACGAATACGTCTAGTGGGGGTGGTGGTGGGGGTGGTAACAACAATAAGAAGAAAGGTAAGAAAGGTAAATAGCCATACCATACAGTACACAATGAATCAATGTCATCTATCGGCCGAATGAAAACAGACAAGTGGCAGTAAGACGCGACTGACTTTTGTGGCGGAGTTGTCTGGTGAGAGTAGAAGATGTTTCAACTATACACACAGGTATACACACGCACGGACGTTTATTAAGTTAATTGATCTAACCTAAAAGGGTAATTAAATGAAGTTAAGAATGATCGGTGCGAGATCACCATCAGTGGATTTGACTTAACTATAACTTATTTCATCTTCACTTTCTACTTCTACTTCTACTTCATCTTTACTTTTACATTTACTTCTACTTATTCATTTCATTCTCATCTTTTTCTTTCTTCTATTCTTTTATATATACTACTTTACTTCCACTTCAATCCCACTCCCACTTCATATCATCCCAGACTGTCAATTCCATCTTCCTGTTGATTCAACCAACCACTCCCGTTTGGTAACACTTTATCATTCCACTTTCAACCTTACCAACCTACATAGCTAAGCTGTGATTCAGTCCACTCACCTTCAAAATCGTTATAGATTTGATATCTTCATTTCAAACTCATTTCGTCCATCCACAAACATACACGTCCATCCCATCAAATTCCAATCTCACTTGAGAAATTTTGAATCATTGCAAATACACGAAGACAACTCGATAGTTGATTCCCTTTCGTTTCTCCTTATCACTCAACCCACCTTAATCTTATACTTTTACTTTGATCTCCAGTGGAGATCATATACATCATGGACAGTCAATCAAAATTTAGTACTGTTACACCTGTAAGTCCTTTCTCTATATATCATTCAACTTCCTAGCTAACATCATGTTCAGAGTAAAGATCCCTTCCCGCAGAGTCGGGTTGGTAATATCAAGATTGCATCTCCTATCAGGTGAGTTGCGGGTGGTCCGTTCTATACCTTCAATTCAGCTCTGACATCACTTGCAGATCTCCTTTGGGTGAACCAACTTCACTAGGTCGATCTCCATCTTCCAATTTCCGATCTCAACAACCTAACGATCCTACTGTGAGTTACCAGTGCTGTTTCTAAAAATCATCACAAGCTCACTTCCTCAAAGTTGAACCCGCTATCTAACCCTTTCACCCCATTTGATACTGATGATTCAATGGGTATGGGTAATCTTCGTATCAACGATGAAGTTGGTAAAAGTATCAACCGCGAGAGGATGGTTAGTTAATCGTATTGATTAAATACTGATTTGTTACAGAACGTTTCTCCTTATAAGCAAAAATGGAACGGACCGAATTTAATGGGTAAGTTGAAGATCAGTTGAACAAGTGGGAACTCAGCTGATACTCTCAACTCAGACACCCCCAAAAGATCTACATACCTCAAAAGCTTCGAGTTAGATACCCCCAACACCCCTTCAACAGGTTCACCATTCACCCCGCAATCAAACTATTCCCTAACCTCCCCAAATGTCTTCACCCCTCTAACCCCTTATACGCCTTATCAACCACGTCCGACACTCACTCAAGAGAAAAACGATCGTTCTGCTAGTGGTACCGTCGATCATCCTGGTGTTATTGGTGGGGAGAGGGATAGAGGATTGCAATCTCAACCTATGGCGATTGAGAGCGCTAATGACGTTGGGAGATTTTTGATGGTCAGTTGACAGATCCTTCAGATCTCAAACAACTGACAAGTCGATGGCTAGATTTCTAATCTTTCTCAAGACATTGATTGCAAGGAATTGATGAACGAGTTAAACGTAAGTTGAAACTTCTAACATTACTGATGATGTACTGCAGAAAATTGCACTCGTTCGATGCTTGGTCACTCGTCTTCTACGTGAAAGCGGTTGTGTAAGTTGAAATAATCATTTCCGCCACATATGCTGAAGCTCCTTATAGATCATTTTGGTATTTTACGACCCAAGAGAAGCTTCAAAAATCTTGAAAGGACTTAGAACGGCACCTGTAACAATTAAGGATAATCAATCTGCTTTTCTCAATTGTTTCAAAATCAAGAAAGACGACGTCAAGAAGGTATGTTGAACACTCCTTCAAGACCGATTTTGTCTTACCCTCGTAGATTCTCGGGAGTGGTGGTCAATTCGTTGAATCCGTTTGGAGTGAATCTGAATCAAGTGTCTTGATTGAGATAATTGGGTTTGAACATTCGGTTGTTAAAGGATTGAAGGTTGGTTTACTTACTTTACATTGTAACTGTCCAGACTGACTTGAGATGTAGGATGTTTTGTCAACTTTTGGGGAACTTCAAAGTTTTCAAGTCCTAGACCATGGTAGTAGAGTAAGTTTTACATATTTGATATGATTCTCTCTGATATCGCCTAGTTTCTCGTCGATTATTACGATACTCGCCATGCAGCGAAAGCTATCAAAGACCTCAACGGTGGGGCAGTCGGAAATGCCAAAGTTACTGCTGGGTACTCCTCCAACGATCCCTTTCTATCTACCATCTCACCCATCAGCGATGGTATGAAGCGAGATAGATCTCCAATATACACACTAGGCTCTGGAGTCGGTGAAGGACTTTATCGATCACCGTTAAGCAAGTCAGGTACTGCCCCTACTTCTGGGAATTACGGGTCGACAACTTCAACATCTACTGCGTCTGAATATACACGTTCCAGAACCAGTAGTTCATCAAATCTCAGAACTCCCGAGTCATCAACTTACCCCAACAGATACAACGACATGACTTATTCACCTTCTCCCAATAGATATCTGAAAAGATCATCTGCACCTCCTCCTGCTCGACACATTGATTCAGATTGGAGACGAACCATAGAAAGACAAAGATCTTACGATACACCACTTCACTTGCAAGGTATGGCAAGAAGATTACAAGAAGGTGAAGCTGGTTCGGTTCAGGCTCTCGTTACTCGAGCCGATATTGCTGCTCGTGATATGAGAGGTGAAGGTTTGGGTGGTCATTACGATCCGCACGATAAACAGGCTATTCCAGCTGAGAACAGAGTCTTCCCGAAGAGGATTATCACTGGTGAGTTGATACAATTGTATGGATGGACATCAACTCACTTCTCATATTACACAGGTGAAGACAAAAGAACCTCAATCATGGTTAAGGATGTTCCGGTAAGTCTTCGAATGTGGCAAATCAAGATTGGACTGAACAAGTCATAGAATAAACTTTCACGAAAGGAATTAATCGACATTCTCAACCAGGTCAGTTACCACATTGATATATACAATGGTAGCTGATTACTCAAATGTCCCAGGTCGTTCCATTGGAGTATGACTTTGTCTATTTGAGATTTGATTTCAGTAACCACTGCAATGTAAGTTTCGGCTTTTTTGTACAATGTGGCAGAAACTTATGATGTGTGACTTTAGGTTGGATACGCTTTTGTCAATTTTACTTCTACAGATGCTTTGCTACGCTTCATCAAGGAACGGGTTGGGAAGAAATGGAACTTGTTCTCCAGTGAGAAGGTTTTACAAGTGAGCTACATTTTCTTTTGCCAATCTGGAGAAAGTCAGCTCACTAATTTCACCTAGATATCGTATGCTAATATCCAGTAAGTGAAAATTTCGACCTGGTGCTATTTCTCTGATACTCATGACGATGTACAGAGGGAAAGCGGCGTTGATGAATAAGTTCAAGTGAGTGTATTGACTTATATTGAGTGATTGCTGAATATCATTAGACACTCGGCAGTCATGAGTGTTCAAGAAGAATGGCGCCCTGTAGCTTTCTAGTATGTTGAATTAAAAGTCGACGAAACAGATTGACTGATATATGCCATTCAGTTCCTTTGGAAAACATAAAGGACAACCTGTAGGTTCAAGAATCGGGTCCGTTCCTCCCCGCTAACCTATGAAACCATTATTAGGAGCCATTTCCAGAGGTAAGTCAACCATTCTTCAAGATCAAACCTCCCTTTCAAAACTTAATTGACGATGGCATCAGTGTGACGATCAAAGATTGAAAGCCAAATCCTCACTTGCTAGACTTACTAGTTCATCCGGTGAGCTTTTCTATTGTCTTACCTGAAACAAAGCTGACATCATCCAAGGTCCATCAAGATACAATCACGGATTCGACGAAGCCGATTTCTACGAATACAGTCCAAATTTCGATAACAGCGGGTTGGACTTCTAAGTTCCTAACGAACCCACCCAATTTCCCTCTTATTGCTGTTTAATCTCTACTTTTTTTCATTGTAGCTAATTAAAATTCTTCATTTTCTTATCCACCAACACAATGCTGTCCTTCACTTGAATCTTTCGCATCATGACCTAAAACAACTGGTCAACCAATGTGGAAATCTTCGTTTTTCTTTTTTTCTTTTAATTTTGGTTTTGGCTTTGTTCTCTTTTTGGGCTTTTCTTTTCGGCTGTCAAATAGTTATCAAATGATGAGAGGGGTTTTAGGAGATAAACGGTATATCTACTTCTGATCTCGATGATCCCCCACCGCTCATTTATTTCATCTTCATTCATCAATTCTTCACCATCATTTTCTCTTCTCTGCTCTCATCGTCCCATCACTTTTGTATGTAGTCTTATATCCATTCATCATGATTAACCATCATCCAACTCAATCCGCCGTATCACAACAAGAATCCAGATACCAAACATCAAAACCAAATCACAATCAACAAAACAGTTGTATCTGCATCGAAATCACCAAATTCCAAATCCCCCAAAATAACAACAAACTCGAAATCCGAAATTCATCACTGATAACGCTATTCAAAATCATGGTATCAAAGGTCTACTGCATCGAACTATGATTCTGAGTAATCATCGCGGGTGTACAGTGAATACTCAACCTCAATCCCATGATTCCAAATTCCATTTTTAAATCCAATACAACCATTCATCTCATTTACATACATTTGTGCTTATACCTTCCTCCCATCAATTTCACTTTCATTTTCATTTTCACTTTTCAACTACTTGTATTTTTAGATTTCCGTTTCGTTTATTCCAGTACCAATCTATAAAAATTTTATTCGAAAAAAAATACGACCTTTTTTATTCATTATTAGTTGATCATGCATTTTCTCTCACTCTACAGTAATGTGATTGCAGTCGCGATAGGTGCATTTTCAAGAACCCCTTTGACGCTCATTAAACTGTAACTTGTATTTGCACAATTCTTATACATACATTTTAAGCTGACTTGATTAACATATACGAAATAGGATGGTAAGTCTGATCGTAAATACCCAAAAAAGAATCATGACAAGATATCTTATAAACCTGAAGCTCGCAAGACAATCATTTGATTCCAATATGAACAAGTAGTTATTCTTTCACAGGACCCAAGAGAAAAAGAAACCATAAGAAAGTTGTTATGATATCTAACAAAGTCTGCACCAAGCCATCAGCACACCCCCAATCAAATCCCAAAAAAAAACTAAAAAAACTTACAACACCTGTAAACCGAAATCTTCACATACGGGTTTCCAATCAGCTCTCGGTTCACCGTTATCAGCTCTTCTCCAGACTTCTTGAATGATTCTGTTGGCGGTTTCGACGTCGAAACAACATTGTGATCTGTTCGATTTGTCAACTTCAAAGGTACTTTGATATGATGGGTGGGGGCTTACTTGAATCCTTCTAATAGAGTTAAGAGCCATTGACGTGAATCTCCGTTTACGCATGAACCAGCGATGATCGCTGGCCAAGTTAGACTGTGGTATATATGTCAGTTTAAACAAGGTTGAATATTTGGTTTAACTCACTCGATTGACATCCCCAAAGCAGCCGTTGAAACTGAACAATGTTGAAGAACCTCCATAGCAGCTCTTTGAACCCTTGAATCGTCTCTTGGATATTTGAACACCATCCTTAAAAGTAAAATCTTCATCGCATGCGCATAAGCTCGATTACCAACTTGAACACGTTCATGTTCCAACGTGACCAATCGTAACGAATCTATCCAAGTGTCGACATCCCTGTTCAACAGTCTTGCATCTTGAGTCAATGGATCGGTGTTACCAAGGGATGTTGTCGGGATCGCAAACGATGTATCGGTGAGTGTGTTGGTTATCGGTTGATTCAGTAACGAAGCTGGTGTATCTATATGAATGGACGAATCGGTAATGTTGTTGGAGAAATTTTCAGTCTTCATCGTCATGAGGGAATCGCTTTCAGTGATGATTTGATTTGAACGCGCTACCCTAGAAAGTAATCTCGCTAAACGTGAAAACAGATGTACCATGACACGGGACACTAATGATATCAGTTTAAATCTTTCGTGACAATGATATGACTCACTTCCGAACTGTTTCTCGACAGAATGTTCTTCATAAGTCGATCGACTACCTTCAAACCACCAACTTTCCCATTTATCACTGATCAAAGTAGGTTCCTGCCCTGTGGTAAGACAACCGAAAGTCTCATAGATCGCCAGAATCTCCAACATAAGTCGAGCTGGTGAAACGGTAACCCCTTCAGCCAACAACGTAGGTGTGGATACCTTGAGCATTTCAGCTGGACCACCACGACTATCGAGCACCAACAGTCAGTCTTCCAAGTCATTTGTTACAACAGACGATAAACTCACAAAGCGACCATATCTTTTGCCAATTTGAAATTATCTTGCCAACCACTCCCACCGAAGAAGATATCAATCGTAGCCAAAGCAGTTCCAGCACCTAAAGCAGCGTCTGAACCCGCACCACCACCTTCTCTGGATGCAGCTCTTCTAACCATTTCTTTACCTGTATCCCGTAAATTCGAAGCATGCTGAAACATGGCAGCGGTTTGGGCTGTTGAAACACCAGATCGAGCCAGCAGGAAGGCTTGATGAATAGCTCCGATACCTAGAAGAGCTACTCGAAGGGCATCCGCCGAAGGGTTCATTCCTGATCACTGATCAGTATGGGCTCTAAGTGAGATAAGCAAAACTTACCACGAGGAGAATCTAGTGCCAATGGAAGATTGATCGCCAGCATTGGGTTGAGACCACTTGGAATGGCCATCATCAAATCAGCAGCGTTGGCACAATAATGCAAGATCAAACTCCGTTCTTCAGCGGTAGGGAACCAAGGAAGTAGGACTGTGGATGTAAGCATTCGAAAAGGGTCCGATAAAGGAGGTGACTCACAATTCGGTGTGGACAGCATCGGAGCTGTACCGTTAGCGACCCACTTTTCCTTCCCCTCAGCGTCGCCGTCACCGTTACTGGTCAAGTTATTGTTCGTATTCAAACTCGATCCCTCGTTCGACAAGAGTAAACCGTTACTGTCGAAAAGAGGTTCGGTGATATCATAATTACCAACGAACGATTGATCCCAATTAAAATCAGATGGATCGATTGGTGGTTCAGTGAATATATCACCTGTTTGTGAAGATTGAGATGGAACAAGGGAGAAATGAGAAATATCGAATTGATTCCTGAAAATTCTGTTAATGCAATTTGACTACAACAACTCACTCGTCCAATTTTCCCTTTCCTTTGCCTGATCCGTCATCTTTGCCTTCATCGGATTCTTCAGAACCACCTCTAACTTCGCCAGGAGAATTTGATTTTTCCTGAGATCCTCGTTTCCCTTCGCCTTCTGGGAATTGGCACTGTGTTGATGTCAGCTGAGTCCCATAATTTTTTATCACACTTACGGGCCTTTTACTTGTGATACATCTTTTACAGATCGGTCTACCTTCGTCACATTTTATTCTTCTGACTCTACACGCCAAACAACCAGTCCTTGATCTAGTGTATTTTTGCCGCCTTCTGTTACCTGATCTACCAGATTTCACCGGTTGCACGTTTGCGTTCGAGTCACCAACGATTGTAGTTTCACTATCTTCCTTCTTATTCGCCTTGTCCCTAATAATCTGTCTCTTTCTTTCACGTTCTTGTTCCCTTTCCCATTCCTTATTTCTATCCCATTCATGATGTCTAATCGGTAAAGAGGATTTATGTAAATGAGAATGAGGATGAGAATGATCTTTCCCACTTCGGATGGGTGAATTTGATCGTTGTCTGGAAGAACTCGCATAGGGCGATGCATCAGATGAAGACGGCGTGATGTCTTGACCGGTAGGGAAAGGTTGAGGTGGTAATGGATAAGCTAGTTGGGTTGAAGAATGATCGATACGCTGTTGTTGAACTGGGTTTAAAATGAAATGATGAGAATTAGGCAGAGCACCCAAAGGTTGAAATTGTTGAATGGATTGAATAGATTCTTCTGGATTCTGATGGGCGATAGGTCTGTAAGATTGACAAGCCAAAGAAGTCAGCGCTGGGGATTGAAATTTAAGAATGTAATGTTCTTTAGATGGATACATGGTGATAGGGAAACTATCATCTTTGGACATAGGAACGGATTGATGAGATGACTGTCTTTTTCGTTTCCCAACGGTCATGTTTGATGATATCTTTGAATGGGTTATGGTGTAAATCGTGTTTACAAGGATTTTTGGTTGGTTTGAAAAAAAAGAAGTAAGGATATAAGAATGATAGATAGATTTCCTTTACAGAATGAAAGGAGATTTAGAGTGAAGATCAAAACGACTTACATGTTTGCTATTAAAGTATCCTTTGAATCTTTCCCTCTACCATCAACAAGGACAACACTTGGATCACTTGATGTTGATGTGGATGTTGATGCTGACGCTGACGATATGGGGATGTTATTGCCCCTGATTGAATTCAAGTTCAAAGGTAAAACAGCGTTGGGTAACCCAAACTGTTTCTGTAATCTGGTCCATTCTGCTAGAGTAGCTTGATCCATTTTATGACCAGCAGCAGCCTCGCTTTCCGAGGGTCCAAATTGACTATCCACCTTCTGTATTATTAGATATCGGGGAATTTGATCGAACTGAAACACTCTCACTATCGCCAAAATATGGAGATAGTGTTACTGTGACTGATGGGACCTCTTTATTGTTAAATCCCCCCAACAGTCCCTTTGGTGAATTGAATTGAGTTGATTGTAATTGTCGAAGGAGGATGATAGATCTTAAATCAAAGTGGTGAAGGATAATTCGTGCTTGAGGTGGCCGAGGTGATAAAAAGCTTGCATGCTCTAGATGCAAAAGCCAAATTATCCTTCTTTACCCGTACACCTCTATCTACGATGATGATGATGAGAGGGATCAAATTCGCGACGATAATAGGAATGAAGTGTGAGTGCAAAGTAAATGAAAATATAGAAAATGACTAAAAGTGAAAGTGACCCTAATACTAATCCGGAGTCTTTTCTTTTCCTTTTCAGCTACGATTCGGTGTTGTAGATCAAGCAGGATACACGGTTGTTGTTGTATCACAACAAGCTTCTTGTGAATGAAGATGGTTTATGGAATGAATCGGAAAACAAAGTAAAAAAAAAATCGATGAGGTATGCAGAATCATTTCATTCATTACCGAGAAATTTTGTACATACGACGCCGTGTAGGCAGTCACAATAACAAACCAAATCTCTGAGGCTAACAAATCACTGTCCTCTACATCGTCCCAATCAAATCTAGAACAACGTTCACCCACTATATATCTACATCTTCCCTATGAGCAACTGAAGAATCATTCTCAATCCCATTCCTTCTACTTGCTTATCGTTGCTATTAACTTACCTGCAGATCTCAACGATCGAAAAAATTGCTGTGCCTGAAAGACAAGAGAGAGAGACGTGTACGCAATAAAACCTCAAATGTCATTTTGCTTAACATCACTACACTAGAATGAAATTGTCATATCGTTTCATTGGAGGTTTTTATGATGAATAACTAAGAGAGACGAGAGGGAGGCAGAAAAGCAAATAAATAAATAAATGAGAAGAAAAGGGGGGTGATGAGATCCGAGTCTGAGTTTTTTGAATATGAAAAAAAAGAAAGGAGAAAATAATAGAAAGAAAGAGAGAAAAAAACACCAAACCAGTGAAAACACAAACGTCCACCTTCACATTTAAGCACAAGCGTTGCGTACGTGAACGCGAAAAAAAAAATGAAATCCAGAAAACCCGCTTTCCCCCTTGTACTGTAAATTCCAACCCCTACTGAAAACACCTGATTCATCGTTGTTATCTATCCAACAACAGGGTGTTCGTCACTTGTTTATGCTGGTTTTCCATCCTTCTTCTTTGATTTTCTAGGTGGGGTCACGGCAGCTATCCATGATATTAGTTTTGGTTTCTTTCAAATTGAATAGGATGCGACTTACGCCTACCGCTTGCGCCGTATCCGTATTTCGGTGCTTTCTTCTCAGCAGGTTTCAGGATCTATTTGAGTTGTCAATTAAATCTTGACCAATCGAATCCACAACTTACCTGGAAAGAGCACAACAATGTATCATCCACACTCATCATAGCACCAGCGTTATCAAACTAAAACCCACGGTTAGCATGTAACCAGAGCGACGTAGAATTATAAACACTCACCTCCCCACAATAATTTGGTGCAGAGAACAAAGTAACTAATTGTCTCTTGGCAAAGAACTCGTAACCATCCTCCACGACTTGATGTGCTCTACAGATCAAATCCATATCATGTTTTTGTAGGAAACGGGAAACGACATCTGGACCGAACGTGAACGAGACACCTCTATCGTTCTCACTCCAACCGGTGATATCCTTGTCTGGGTCTGACCATAGAAGATCACATAGGAGACCTAGAGCGGTAGGTTAGGAGGGGTTTTTTTATATCATTGATGCTACCTACCAGTATCTGGAACATCGGTTGGCCTCATTACACGTCTGATTTGTTCCATACTTTGGAGATCGGGACTCTGGAGAGACATCAGTACATCCTTCGTCATAGGGTCAGAAAATGCTTACCAAACCACCATGCATGGTAAAGATCTTCTCATCGATAATAGCAGCAATTGGAAGACAATTGAAACAATCGGTAAATGTTTTCCAAAGTTTGATATTATATCTACGTTTACCTGAAAATAAAGTTAACACCCAAATTAATACCATTGAAACCCTTGATACTCACACTCATCATAAAATCCATAAATCCTGTTGATACTCGCACATTCATGATTACCTCTTAGAATAAAGAAGTTCTCTGGGTATTTGATCTTGTAGGCTAACAAGAGGCAAATAGTTTCAAGAGATTGTTTACCACGATCGACGTAATCACCTAGAAACAAGTAATTTGCTTCAGGAGGGAAACCACCGTATTCGAATAACCGAAGTAGATCATAGTATTGACCGTGGATATCACCTAGAGCAGGGGTTTAGCAGACATAATTGATAGTGAGCGCTTGTGACGTACCACAAATTTTGATAGGAGCTTCCAATTCTAATAAAATGGGTTGACCGATGAAGATTTCTCTGGCTTTAGTACAAAGATATCTAATTTCGTATTCGGCCAACTGGACAGCTTTTCCTGGACGGTTTCCACGAACTAACAGATGTCAGCGAAAAGGAATCTTAACAATGGGAGGGTTGTAATCACCTTCTAATAATCTATCGATGACGGAGTCAAGGTCGATTTCGTTGGGTTGATCGGCCATTGTTCAAGTGGGTAAAGTGGGTTAAGAGGAGATGGGTGTAAGGGGTAAGGAGATTGAGATGATATAAGTGGGATCTGTGAGATGATCTAGAGAAGGAAATTTGTCAGCGTCTTCTGTAAAAAATCAAAAACAACTCCACAAGAGGTGAGATCCGCAGTCACCGTCCAGAATGAAAATGAATTTCTACCAGTTACACGAACGAAGTTGTTATTATAATCCGGTAGAACGACCATCATTCTTCGTGACAAATACGAGCCATTCCAATCCAACAAAAGACAAGAGAAAAGGAGAGACCACTGACCTTAGAAATTGAGATCAATAATCTACCTCAGAATGACGTTCTACTAAAACGTTAAATCCAACAAAAGCGCGAGATTCCAAATCAGCTTCGATAGGTATAGTCGTGATCAATATTCAACTGAATAAATAGAGAGAATTCGAAAATGACTTGTAATATGTGACGGGATGACAAAGATCAAATCTTCGTGATGGGTCGCTGTACGAAAAGCTGATAAATCTATGTTTATCGTTGATTTCGATTCGATGATGATTTATTATATGAATTCGTCGGGGAGGGGATGGTGAGTTGTTATAGGAAAGGAAAGACGAATTGATGAGTGAGAAGGTCGAAGGGTGACGTAGTGATCAAATTACAATTGAACGATAGAATGATTTTTTTAATTAGATGCAAAATTGATTTCGTGTCTGGTTTTTGTCTTTGTGTAGGGTTGGTTGGAAGGGATGAGGGTTGTGAGGTGACTGATGGAGTGTTAGTTTGTTATTTCAGATGTGGATGTTGGGGTAGGAGCACGAGTGATGAGATGGATTTGAATTGAAGGTGTGGTTGGTTGGATCCCCAAAGGCGCAATAGGAGGGTAAGTGGAATGGGATACACTGCCTTTTTGTATGGGTTGTTTGTAGGTGGTATACGTGTGTGGTAAGGGGTAGGATGGTAGATGTTACTTACTTTGTCTGTAGTTGATGATGATGATAATGTCAAATAGTAGATATAATATGTAGTTACAGATACACCACCCCCTACACCAACCGCGCTGATAGACAGGTCAACGACACAGCTCAAGACTTATTTGCTTATAACGCCGTAACGCCGATATAAGGCGGTCACGTCTCAGTCTAAGTGTGCGTGGGTACTTGTACCATCCTCCAAGTAGAGTACTCGTACTTATGGCTGCATTCACTATTAATTCATTCACTCATTCACTCATCCCCCTCACCCCCTCACCCCCTCATACTCAATACTATAAAGGTATATAAAGTAATCCAATTTAACTTATCCATTTTCTATTTAATTCAATTCCCACCAAAGAACTCATTTCTTCTGACCACCAAACACGTCTTTAAAACCATAGTCCATCTAAGGGATAACAGGATGAGGAACAGTGTTAGTAGTAGTAGCGACGACTGGTACCGTAGCTTCAGTAGTTAAAGGGACTGAAGTGGTAGCGACTGGAGCTACGCCGACTGGATGACCACCTGGAGTTTCGAGTCCCTTCAATTGTCTAAATTAGAACCAATCTGTCTGTATAGTTGAGGAGAACATACAGCTTTATCAACGAATTGCTCCACCTTCTCAACACCTTTATGAACGGCGTTCGTAACCTGAGTAATCAATCCAGGGTGATTAGGTGAAGCAGTCTTCTCTTCGATGGTATGACTGATCTGGTTGAAAGTGGACTACAGCCGTCTCAGCATAACATAACCCTGCATTTTTAAGAACCCACCTGGAGAGTACTCAAACCTTGACCAAAGATTCCTGAAACTTTAGTACCAATCTCACCAGCAGATGGGACAGGTGCCGTAGGAGCTTGACCAACTGGTTCAGCGGCTGTACCAGCTGGAGTGAGGGTTGAGGCGAGACTTGGTGCTGGGGTTGTACCAGAGCCCTAGGGGTACGAGGGTGAGTACGAAGTACGAACTATGGGTACGAGTACGAGATAGGACCTACCTCCAAACGATCAACTAATTCTTTAGCTTTAGCACCGACAGCGTCGGTGTAGGGTTTAGTCGTAGCTTGAACTTTGTCTACGTAAGGTTGAGTAACTTTTTCGACGTGGTTGAGATACTGCGTGAGCGAGTGAGCGTCAGCGAGCGAACATAAGTGTGAACGAGTGAACGGGGGAGAGAGTATGAGAGACATCATAAGAACGTAAATGTGAACTGGTGAACGGGGGAGAGCGTATAAGGGAAATCATAAGAGCATAGAACGGTAGATAATACCAGTCCCAGCATTCCCACCCCTCAAAGAAAAACACCAAACACCCAACTCACAGGTTTAGCAGTAGCGAAAGCTTTATCGAGAATAGTAGGTTCCCCCGCAATTGGATCCAAAGCTTTAGCAGGATCAACAGGGATAGCTTCAGCTGGAGTGACTGGTTTAACTGGGATAGGGGCTGATGATGAAGTGATATCTGACATTGTTGTTGTATAGAGTAGAGTGTTGTAGTAGAGAAGATAGATAGATAAGGTGTTATCCTTGAACAACTAACTCCCATGGCCTGGCTAACGCCACCTTGAATGTGGCATTTCTTCCACTAGTGGCGAGTAACTGACGTCATTCAGCAGGGTTGGAGCTTTTCACTGGTAACTTATCTCGTAGTCAAATATTCATTTACGAGTACGTCTAAGTATCTACGACTAAATATAGACGATTAGAGAGTAAGAGGATAGAAAGGAAAGAGAAATTTGCACCAAAAAGTACAAAATCATAAAGAAAAAAAAAGAAAATGGAGATGCCCTATATCGGAGCTTGTGTTGCTTGGTGCCTGTTGTACTTGTGAATGTCATGAATATCGTTACAGCTATTTGATTGATTGATTGAATGAAAATGATGATGATGCGTGCTACTACCCTACCGAACTTGTCGCGTTGACTAGCAAAAGTGGGAGTAGACGATGTCATCGAAATTGACAATCAAAAGAATCGAGTATAGCTCTAACAGCCAAAGCTTCATGGGAACCACCACCAGTAGTCCAATGAACAGGGGATCTTTCGAATCTATCACCAAGTCAGTAAGCCTATCTATCACCATAAACCCAACTGACATACCCGTTGAAAGTACTGGCAGCACATAAAGTATAGGCACCCATCTCACCCCAACCTAACCAATCACCAACTTCCAAACCTTTAGGTAAACGAACGACTGATCTGACACAATCGATCGAATCACAGGTTGGTCCCCAGACACTGGCTTTTTCAGTATCTTCGTAGCCTAATTGAACGGGGAGATCGACGTCTAAAGCAACGTTGGGTGGTGGTGGGAAAGATGGGACTGGGAGTGAAGAGGAAGCGTGGGAGAGAGTGAGTGGGTAAGGATGAACGATTTGATGGTCGAACATGATACAGTTGAAGGAACCGTAAACACCGTCGTTGATGTAGTCTACAGGTGAGCGGGGTACGTAGCAATCGAACTTACACATGACATCAGCACCTTCGCCCTCCTCTACAACTTGCTCCTCCTCAACAGAAGGCAACGCCCGTCGTCGAGCAATGATATTAGTAGCCAAAGTGAAAGCTGACGAAACCAACAATCGTCCAGGTTCAGCGACAACCCTAACCCCTTCTTCCTCTGGGAAATAAACATCCAAAGAATCCTTGACGATCTGACTCATCTCGTTAAAAGTCTCCCGTTCGAATCCACCCCCAACATCCAAAAATTTAAAATCGTAACCGACTTTTTTACCCATTTCGAATACCTTCTTAGCTCTCCATACGGCATCAGCGAATTGGTTGGGATCTTTGCATCCACTTCCGACGTGAAAACTGACGCCAATAACGTTGAGATTGAGAGATCTAGCCAAAGAAAGTAAACCTGAACAAGTTGACAACGGTGCACCGAATTTCAAACCAAGTCGACAGAGCGATTTGGAATCGTCCGTCAACATGCGTAAAACCAATTTAGCGTCTGGAGAAGCTCGTTTGATTTTGTAAAGTTCATCGGCGTTATCAAAAGTCATCATCGCAACACCTTGCTCAGCAGCTGCTCGAATGAACGAAGCTGGTTTACAGGGGTTGGCAAAGATGATTCGGTTGGGTGAAGGTTTGGATGGTAACGACAGGACCTGTGAAATTTCTGCTGTGGAAGCGCAATCGAACGAAGTTCTTAGTAACGATAACAAATGTAAAACAGGTGGTGAAGGGTTACATTTGACGGCGTAAAAAATTTCAACTCTCGATCCGATAGGTGATTTTCTCCACATTTCAACAGCTTGATAAACGGCTGATAGATCCGCTGCGAAGAACGCTGATTCGTCCGCACCACCGCTGAGATCGTTGGCGACGCTTCGAGACTCTACCGCGTTTCTGATGAGTTCGTGGATGGGTAAATCGGAAACCGGTACCAAAGCTGGTGAATCCAATTCGTATGGTCGCGCGACTGGTGAAGTCGCAGGTGGAGTTGGGAGATTGTGTTGAGGGACATAAGGGAGTTTGACGTTAGGGTCGATGATCTTGATCAGATCGTTGACGTTGACGTTTGGTCCATTCTGTTGGACTTTGGAATCTGAAATCCAAGTGGGTTCGGAATGGAAAGTTGAAATATTTTGAACGGTGGTCATTGTGGACTTTTGATGTTCGTGTGACTTGTTGAAAATCTTGTATTATATCCACCGCCGTCGTCTGTGAGATCTAGCCACCTGGGTAAAAGTCAGACGACAGTTCTTGTTGGGTTCTTTGGACACGATCCAATCCGCCACCGCTCCACTTGGCAATGAAATACTTACAGTCAGGGATCAACGGGTTTTCTTGAAAGAATTTACACGTGAACGAGAGAGGGAGACGACGGCTTGAGCGTCTTTTTAGGAAAGGTGGTGGTGATGGTGAGAGAGGAAGGGGGAAGAAGACCTCGAAATAGAATAAAGGAATAAATAGAAGTATTAGAAACAAATGAGGTTAGTTAGCTGTAAAATGTTTACTGGAGGCGATGATGTAGAGACGGCGTTATTCGGTGTTATACTGTAAAAATGAGTGGCAAGATGGTATTCATACTGTGGCACCCCTCGTTTACTCGATGGTATCCCCTTTTTTCAATCTAGGATAAACAATCTTACGCCAAACATCATAAACTTCTGTAAGGTCTATGTAAGCTTTACACACAGGAAACACTCATGAGATTTAGTTCTACCCAAACTTTCAGCAACCATAACCCAATTCGGTTTACATGACTGGTAGTGTGACAATGTCAGTTTGTTTTAACGGTACCTTGGAGAGATGCAGGACCTACCTCAAAAACTCCCGTTGTCAACTTGATTTTCTGTTCTTTGAACCAACCAGGTCCAGAGGATGTCCATGATTTACTTGAAATCAAGGACGGTTGAATAATCTTTCTCCAGATGTCTTTACATTCTGAATACGATGCATACAGTTTAGGACTTGAACGGATGAAGCTACTTACGAGATTCAGTTTTACCGGTCTCATCAGCAATTCGTTTCCACGGTGGATTAGCAGTCTGCAAACAAGTATTGTTAGTATTCGACTACAGCTGAGAGTGGTTTTGACAGTGTACCAACCTGAAGAACTAGTGTAGTTAAAAGAATTTTATCGTATCCTTTATTGATACCAAGGGACTCCTTCGTCTTTTCGTTCTTGACTTTGATGTTGGGTCTGTCGTAAGGTTTCGAAGTTTTGAAAGAGATCATTTCTTGTTTTGGCATTTTGAGTTACTGTATCTTTTTGTCCATTCAAGATGTGGTGGATGTAAGAAAGAAATGAAAGATATTGTGGAGGAGAATGATGATAGTAAGAAGGTCGTCAAGATGGTTTTAATGCACTGTCCATCCTCTTGAGTGAGTGGCAAATGAAACCAAGCATCCTTTGGATCATCCTTTGGATCAATTAATTAATTCATTACTATTACATTTCATACTCACCTCATCCAAAATAACCATGTACATTTAAAACCTCCAAAATGCCAAAAACAAAATCAGTCCTTGATCCCCAACCCGAACCCAAACCCAAACCAGAACCACCCAAGAAAAAACGAACCTCAACATCAACAGATGATTCAGAAACCACCAAAGTCGATTTGGACCTAGTCGAAGATGACCAATCTAGTGATATCGAACGTCAAGTGGTTATCGGTATCCTCCTAGCTAAACTTGAACAAGGTAATCAATGTGATTGGTTCGAATTGAGCAATCGATTCAAAGATGATTTCGGTGGTTTAGTTAAAATCAATAGTAAGACTAAAGGCAAGGGGAAAGATAAGAGTGGGAAGGAGAATGGGTATAGTGGAAGTGAATTACGAGATCTCTATCAGAACGTATGTACACCAACTCTTCGTTGTCTAGTTAGTACTTAGTTCGAAAACGCTGATGATAATGTTTAGACTATCCTACCAGCTCTTAAATCAGGTAAACAGATTTGGTCCTCCCCACTAGAAGATCTTTCTATCAACAAACCAACCTCAAAGCGACCAAAAGTAGTCGTCGAAGATGAAGAGGTTCCGAAAAAGAAACGATCGACTAAGAAATCAAAAATCGCTGATCAAGACATTCTCGAGGAAGGGGATGACGAAGAGAAAGAGGTTCCCAAGAAGAAACCGAAACGATCCAAAATCCCTAACACCGAAAACGGTGATGGAGATATCTTGAGGGAGGGTGACGATGAAAATCCGATTCCTAGGAAGAAGAAGAAATCGACCAAAGAACGAATGGAGGGAGGTGATGAAATCATCGAAGGAAACGATGAGGTCAATTCCGAGACCTCAAAGAAACGAAAACGATCTGTAAAAAAGTCATTAGATCAACCCAAAACTTCCAGAGTTGGACAAAAAGGAAGTTCCAAACCCAAAGAAATCGATTCGGAATCAGAATCGGAGTCAGGTTCATCGACGTCAGCCATCGATTCGAACGATGATCAACCGACCAAAAAACAAAAGGTTAACCCAAAATCCAAATCCAAATCTAAGCCAAAAGAACAGGCCCATGTTAGCCCTGAAGAAGAGGTTTTGGCATTGGCTACTAACAACGGTAGACCTAAACGTCAAGCTGGTAACGCGGCTAATTCAAAGATCAAAGAAAGTTTACGTTTGACCGTTGAGAGATTCATGATCGATGAAGAGGACGAGGGTGAGGGTGGGAACCCGCTTGAGGGTCAGGTTCAAAAAATCGAAACCGAACAAAGTCTCAGTACCGAACATCAAGTTTCGATGGAGATTGATGGCGAGGAGGGTTATAATGAAGAACCGAAAGGTGGTTCCACTCCCAAGGTTGATATCGAGAAACCAGCTTCTTTGGGTCAACAAGTTGAGATGGTTTTGAGTCCTGGTTGTGCTGGTACCGGGTTGAAGGTTTTTGAAGAGGGGGAAGATGAGCTTGATGAGTTGGACGTTTTCGATTGGGACGGTAATGTCTCTGATGGCTAGGGCGTAGTTTTAGAATCAGGTTTCCTGTTCCTTATTCTCCATTTATGCGATTCCCTTTTAGTGTACTGCTGTATTATTAGTTCATGCTTTGCTCCATCCCCGTATTAGTTACTCCAACCCACCACAGAATCACTGTCTATAGTCATCGCCTTTCGTCGTGTTATACCAAGTATATTTATAAAACCCAAAAAAATAACCATGCATTGTATTATATATGTAAAGATTTGTCTAAAGCCTAAATAGATTGTTAGCGTTGTGTCGACTACAATCCCAACAAACACTCACCGCCTCTATATCTCATCATCCTCATCCATCAAATCCTCCTCCGGGAAATCCCCTATAACAATCTTATCAGGTCGAACGAAAGTAGCATACAGCGGTCGACAAGTGAAATATCTATTTCCATCGACCCTAAAGCCCAGTATATCAGTAAGCCCACAAAACGTAGAAGAAAGACCCACGATCCATCACCTTTACCCATAGGTTCATCCAACTCCACTCCAACCCAAATCCCACCCTTCCCAAAAGAAGTCTCACCTACGAACCTAACAGTACCACGTTTAGCTAACCCGCCATCATTAATCCTAACTTCACATCTGGCTCCCGGTTCAGTTCCTTCTGGAACAGTAAAGTGAGTTGGGGGTGGATGAGTAAGATTCGTTGGGATATCAGCGAATCGACCTAATTTGTTCGCTTTCAGATGGGAGAGCACGGTATCTGGGTTATTAGTTTGGGTATGGGGTTTTGATTTACCTTGACGAGCTTCATATTCTTCCGACGTTAATTCGAATTTGTTCACTGATGATAGGTCGGTGAATTCTCCTGGTCGAGCGTTGGGGTCTGTGTTTTCGATCTATGGGGGTTAGGTGAAGCAGGGGGGAATGACTGACTTTGATGACGTTCCATTCGATTACCCCGTATTGATCTAACGTCTTTGATCCGTCTGACAGCGTTGCCAACAGAGTCGAATCATCTTCTGAAGATCGATATAGTTTCAAAACTTGGTGTTGAGGTTGGATACCGGTGATAGGTGTTAATTTGTCCTTTGATGGGTTTCAGCACGAGTCATGTCACGAGCTGGTAGAATTACCTTTAACTGATCTATTGTCAAACTCGAATCTAGACGTCTTTCCGAATGGGTATCTGGAGACGAGACGAAGAGGTTGATGAGGGGCATATTGAAATTGATTTAATTATAAAAGAAAAGAAAAGAATTCAATGGAGGATTCACTGAAACCCATGCTTCAACATCGAACGCGTTTCATCAATTCGTGGCGTTGTTGCAAAGTGGCAATTCCTTTCAACTGCGATCATGATCAAACACAACAAAAGTTGTTGCTAAATGCATATATAACCAAATAGTCTCCAACTAATACCCCAAGTGGTTCATCTCTTGAAGATAGAACTACATTGAAGACCATATAATTAGAAACCACAAAGTAACCTGTAAACAATGCCATTTTCCGAAAGCGACGGTACGTGTCAAGCGATTTCTTAGCTAATCAAGATGATTAGCCTCCCACTTGTCGACAGACTTGTCACAAAATGATAGAAGCTCTACCTCCTCATTTATCACTTCATCTTCCGACACCAGCTCAAATACACGTTCATCCTATCCAGTCGACAACTCTTCCTCCTCACCTTCCGACGTCAACTCGAATACACATTCATCCCGTCCAGTCACTATCCTAGTCAACGGGGTACAATTTGGATCCGATATCACCGGGTCTGAGTTTTACGACAAAATCAGTCAGTCAGTAGATCTCGACCAAACCAATGTCAGGGGATTAAAAGCTTTTTCAGAAATGTTCAGACGAAAGATAAAAAGTATGGTAGCATCTTATCAAGGGAGTGTTGGTTCTGTTAAAGAACACAACGATTATTATGGCGAACGTTTGGATACTTCTTTTTTGTTCGACACAAGTGCTTCAGAAAAATACGGTTATAATCCTCCTGATCTCAACGAGTCGTCTGCTCTGAGTGAAATCGAAAGTTCTGTCGAAGGTAGAGACTTGGGTGATCAAACCAGAATGTTCAAGACAGGAAGGAAAACAACAATCATTGACGATTTAGAGGAGTCTAATTCTTGGTATGATCGTAATAAAGGATTAGCTCTAAATTCCGAGGCATACAAAGCTAGTGTTGATGCAAAACATGCGGAAATTTTGGGGCAACTGTTGACGATAGACCAGATTTCAAACAACGTTTTAGATCAGTTATCCGATGGTGTTTCTACCGATCTCAAATCTTTCGAAACGGACCTCGGACAATTTACATCTAAATTGGGTGGTTCGCGAGAAGATAACGAGGGGATGAAGGACTATAGACGTAGAATAACCGGGAAACTTAGTGCTGCTAGGTCAAAAATCACACAAGCGTCAGAGCTCGCTCAATCTCTCGAATATTTTACTCATAAATACACTGTTGGAGAAAAAGGTTTACCTTCCAAATTCAGTAACCCATCTTCCATCTTTACCTCTTCCGTCCATACAGATGACTCCGGTGTTTGAGCTTCTTTCTGATAGACACTTTTGATACAATAGATATTTACTGCAGGCCGTACCTTGCATGTATTACCAGGATTACTTCGCACCAAAAAATTCACTGTTAATCGGTTCAAATTCCTCTTTTATCGCTTTGACACACCAAAAGCCAATCTCAAACATGACGACACAGCTCCCCTCGCTAACAAAAGACATCAGGGAAAACACGAATATCCCGAGCCTTTGTAAACCAACTTTTCCTTTCTTTGAACTCCCTTTGACGATATCGGCTTGTGAAATTACTTTTCTTATCTTATCTCTTTTGTGAGGTGGCGACACTGGAAGTGGATAAGAAGGGGGGAAACCCCCCACCTTTTTCTAATTTACTTCATTCAATTCCATTTCACTTTTATCAAGAACAACTCTCACATCAAGCTATCGTTTCATCATGAGCTCCAATACAGATAACGGTAAGTCCTCCGTAGTATTGCAAGAGGTAATTGACAGTTACAAATCCAACCACAAACCAATTCAGCTTATCGCCTCGTCCCTTCATCCGTTTTCCAAAACCTCTCTATCGGTACAGCGTTACAGAAAGCCGATCCTAGCCTCATCGACGATCTCAAATCTATCGACCCTACAGATTCGGTTTCCCAATCTGGTCGGGTGTTGACAGCCTACTCGACCAAGCGACAGCAACAACAGAAGGCTTGGGTCGATACCTACAAATCACAACTAGAAACAGCAAAAGCAGTCACCTGTAGATACAGGGGAGAGTCTGATTACTACCGATCGGATTGGTACCTCCCTTCAACTTACGTAAGTGGTTGGAAACCCCCCAAACTCGACACGGAGCTTGCTTTAGAGCGGGTCGAAAGATTTCTCTCCCAACACGACCTTGGTGGTCAACAACACATGTTAATCAGTACCGGGGGAAGTGTTTTCGATGAGATCCGGTCACTCCGTGGAAAAGGTGAGGAGTGTTTGGAGAAGAACTTGGCGACTCGTCTTTCATGTCTGGTTTCTCTCAACATGATATGCGATAACGCCCTTGATCAGGTGGTAAGAAGATTGGAAAAACAAAAGTCCGCGTGCGATAAAAAAATCGAAAGCCTCAAAAACGATCCTTACGATTACCCCAACTACGACTCAAGACAGCAAGAGATATTTCAAGAATGTAAAGACGCCATAATCACTCACAATCTTTCAATAGAAAAAGACGCCCAAGAATGTTCAGATATCGACATTTGCCTCGAATACCTCTCAAGCTCTTTTCAATCCGGTAAGAACAAAAGAAGACCAGACAAACTCCTCCCTTGTTATTCCTTCCTTGGTATTTAAGAAGAACGATTGGAAGCGGATGAGGCTGGTATGTTGATGGAGTAGTTTGTTTGAAATTCTTATCGATTGATTCTGTTTTGATTAAATCTTTGTTCTATGTCCTTTTTGTCTGTTTACATCGCACAACTATGAATTCTTCGTTTCTTCACTTCCGCCACTCTGTGGTTAGGACAGCGTGGGTGGTTTGGACGACACTGCGTTGTAGATCTCGATGAAAAGGGCTGAAGATTCTTGAAAGGGAAGGTGAATTTCCCGATATATTTGCTCAACTGCAATTGCCGAATACGAGACAACAGTCTTTTTGTCGCCATTTTCTTTCGAAGGCTGCCTTCTTCCGGGGGGCTTCTTTCTACTTGGTGAAGTGGACCTCGTACAAGAAGATGAAAGCCCCATTTCTTTTCTTTCTTCTTTCATCGTTATAATCCCCCCACTCAGTCTTGAACATGGACGACGACGCTGCAACCCTTTATTCCAGAAACTCTAACGAGACTCTCCGAGGAGGTAAGTATTTAACCTCTCATCAGGGAAACATGACCGATGACATGTCGTAGACTACCAAGACTCTTCCAACACTGGTAAAGCCCCGAATAAGACAAACGACGAACCAGCAATCGACGAATCAAGTCTCCTGTTAGATGAGTTCGATCACCTCTACCTCGGTTCAGCCATTCGTGAAATCGATCCGACTCTCACCGACAACCTCCGCTCCCCCAAAAACACCCCATCTGAGTACTACGAGAAAGTTCTGAGTGCCTATTCTCTCAAACGCGAAAAAGACCAAAAAGTCTGGGTCGACGTTTTGAACTCTAACATCGAAACTCTCAACAGTCTCAACCTCACTTACAGACCATTTTCGTCTAATTCAATCACCGACTGGCTTGCTTCATCTACTCAAGTTCGAGGTTGGAAGGCGACTCTCAAACTATCTGAAAAAGTCGCCCTAAAAAGAATTCACACTCTGTTCGCCAATAGTAACCTGGGCGAGCAGAGTTCAATGCTGCTCTCGGAGAAGGGTACTATATTCGACGATATCAGCGGAGATTCCGAAGCGGATAACTGGCTAATCTTCCACGAACGCGAGAACCATTATAAAAGTCGACTTTCAAAATTCGTTACTCTTAACATGCTTTGCGACAATGTTCTCAGTCAGTTAGTTTCCGAAATCTTGGAGGAGAAGGAATCGTTCGAAAGTACCCTTAAAGTATGGAAAAAATTCCACAACGCTCCCAGTTCCATCGAAGACGAACCCCCATCACTTGCTTTCAAAGGTTTAATTTCTCACAACACGAAAATGCGACAATCCGCCCAAAGCTTTTCGGAAGTCAAAATCGCTCTCGATTATCTTGCAGACTCCTACCAACACAAGGCAGAAGAAGTTAAGTCAAAGACTTTCCTTCCTCTTTCAACCTTTGTTCAGTTCTAGGTTGTTGTTCTGTAATTACTGTATATTCTCAAGATAACGCTCATGTTATTTTCCCCCCTTTTTGTCTATATTAATATGCATAATTGATTGATGCTCATAACGTTCATGCCCCCCCGTCTCTCATAAAGTCTTGATGAGGTCGATGAAATGCTTCTGGAACCCTTCAACATCAACACCAACCGCAACACGACAATTCGGTTTTGGTGGGTTGGGTAGTTCCAATCTGTCTCCTATCATTACACCTTTTGCTTCCCCCGTCCCCGTTATTATGTTCATCGACATCTCCCTGTAGGTGCAAAGGTCTGGTTTCGATACGACAGCGACTGCCAGGGGATCGTGCATTGGGACTGAATCCATCACTGGTCGACCAGGGAATCGTACTGCCTGGTGATCGATGTACTTGAGCGTAGCTTCGCTGGCGAAATTGGTGAAATCTGAACCCCGTAAGTCTCTAGCTTGAGCTTTGTTGAATCGACATTGAAGTGTGACATCCAATCCAATCCAACGATGGGGAATACCGGAACGTAATATAGTCCTTGCAGCTTCTGGGTCGGTGAAAACGTTGAATTCACCAGGTTTGTTGTGTGAATACATTGTTCCAAAGAAGTAACCACCCATTATTACTAATTCTTTTACAGCAGTGACGATTCGAGGTTCCAGTAGGATAGCCAGAGCAATATTTGTGAGAGGACCAATCGCTACTATTGTGATTTCGCCAGGATTTGCCATGACATGTTCTACAATTGCGACTGCTGCGTACCCTGGTGTTGGAGGTCTGGCGGTTGCTTTTAAAGCAGCGACGTGGGGCGCCGGTTCTCGAAGGGTGTCGGGATGAATGATAGGTGTTTTGGCACCAGCGTACAGGGGAGTATTTTGAATGTTCAATCGATCGAGTAAGACACCTGTCAGAATCGTTGCACTTTCGAGATCAGTGTTACCGTTTACCGTAGTTACCATGTCGAGCTGGATATCAGGATCAGCATGGGCCAACGCTAGCGCGAATCCGTCGTCAATGTCGGCACCAGCGCCCATAGCCAAATCGGTATCAAGGATGATTCGTGTAGGCGACATGCTTGTTTGTCAATGTTGTTGTAATTGTTTGTTGTTGAGAAGCAACCAACTTTTTTCAAAATCAAATCCACACAAACCATGAACGCTCGGACCGCAAGATTCGGGACGGCTCGAATACCGTCTTAAACCCTGAGAATCCGCCCAGGATTCCGCCAAATGAAGGTTGATCGAAGCTATTTTTGGACGACTCAAGACAATCGTCCTTAGTGTTTATGCTCTCAAAGCATGTTTTCGGAATACAAAGCAGTTTAATTTCGTCGGCAACTTCGGATCGCTTGTTGATTTCCAAAGGTGGATCTATCAATTTTTTCAAATACTTAAGCCATTTGAGCATTAAGAGGGAAAAGAAGATTATCAAGTTTTTTGAACCATCATGAGCGCCATTGATTCTAAAGATCCACAGAATGCTGAGATCGACTACGATGTCAGCAAGGGTGGGGAAGTTGTTCAGATGAGATCTTCCCTTGACAACATGCCAATCCTTCAGGCGATTCGCGTGTACTGGAGAATTTGTGTGTTGTGCATGGCAGGAGCTTTCTGTGCTGCTTTAGATGGTTATCGTAGGTTGAAAACAATAATGCAAGAGTCTGACCCTGTTTAGAGGTTTCGATTGCCGGATCTATTGTCTCAAACACTGGATTCATTAGGCAAATGTCAAACGGAGGCACTGTCATCGATCCAACTCATGTCTCCGTCTGGGGAGGCATGCAGTCAACGGGACAACTTCTGGGTGTTATTATCTTACAATTCGGAAGTGACCCCTGGGGAAGGAAAATCTGTATGCACGTTACTTGGTTATCTCTTGTCATCGCAGTTTCATTGGAATCCGCCACTACCAACTGGATTCACTGGCTTTTCGCCAAATTGATCGGTGGTGTTGGTTTGGGAATGATGCAAGCTACATACCCTCTGTATATCGCTGAACACTCTCCAACCCAGCTTAGAGGTTTCTTGATCAATGCCTACCTTTTGTAAGTGCTTGTGGCATTCTTTTCTGCCACTCAGCTGACGCAGAACAGCTGGTACGTCTTTGCTCAGATCTTTGCCCCATTAGCTCTTCGTCAATTGGCTATCACCGATCCACTCAACTTCCGTATTCCTATCTACACCCAATGGGGAATGTTGGGTGTGTTATTGATTATAAATCTTTTCATCCCAGAAAGTCCTTGTAAGTCAATACTTGATCTCAGATGGAAGAAAAACTGACAATTTTCCAGGGTGGTTGGTTCAAAGAGGAAAACATGAACAGGCAGAAAAAGTTCTCGCCTCAACTCACAAAGGGGTTGAAGGTTATAACACTCAAGAGGAACTAGTGAGTGAACTCTCTCTGAAGGGTCACAGGGTCTGACAATCGCAGGCTATTCTTGTCGCCACAGTCGAACACGAAAAGATCGTCAGCGAGACCAACAAATCAATCCCCTTCATCGAACTTTTCAAGGGTACAGAGGGTTGGAGACTTTTGATTGCGTTCTGGCCAAAAGCTATCCAACAATTAGCAGGACAAAGTGTTACAAACAATTATGCGACTTATTTCTGTAGGCTCGAAAACAAGTGATAATCTGACCTTCAGTCCAATTGGCGGGAAACACTGCACCCTTCACCGTTACTATGATTTTAGCCGTCTGTCAACTTTTGGGTATCGGAGCTTCAGCAGCTATCTCAGATAGATGGGGAAGAAGATGGTTGACACTTGGATTATTCGGTGCTGGTTCGATCGCCATTCTTGGAATTGGTATCTTGGGATCTTTCGATTACACCAGTTCTCAACTTGGTCAACTTTTAGTTTTCTTCGCCTGCGTTTCAAACTTCGGTGTCATTGGTGGAGCCTCAGTTGCATATTCTTACGTCGCTGAAGTTCCTTCACAACGATTGAAGGCTAGAGCAACATCAGTTGCTCTTGCTGGATCATATCTCCTTGGTATTTGTTTCAACTACACCGTCCCACTCATGCTCAAGGTCTGGTCTCTCAAGACAGGTTACTTGTAAGTTTTACATTCAAGCACTTCGCTTACTCTGTTCAGCTTTGGAGCAACCGGCATCATCTCCTGTGTCATCGCCTTCTTCATTCTACCAGAGGTCGCTCGTCGAACCCCAGCTGAGATCGATGAGATGTTTGAAGCCAAAGTTCCTCCAAGAAAATTCAGAAGATATGTCACCAAAGTTCAAATGGTTACAGAAGAGAAAGAAATCAGAGAGGAGGTCACCAAGGAGGTTTAAAGGTCAAGGTCGGAGAACAATCAGCCGTTTTGGGAGATTTTCAGTAGAAAATACTACGAATTATGCATCGACTATCTGCTGCATAGATTCGCTCTTTCATCCTCGATTCCATCCCCCCCCCCCCGCGCGCTTACAAATCATTTATACGCTCCTTTCTTGGTGTGGAGCAATGCTTACAAATCATTTATGCGATCCTTTGATAGTTCGTTTAAGGGGACTTCTTTCTGAAAGAAGTCCCTTTAGTTGCTTAAATAGTCGACGCCCCCCGTCTCTCTTTCCATTCCAAACATCCATCCTGATTTGCCACACATTCAAACTATCCCATTTTAACTTCACCAAGCCAATACCTATCATACTTCAACATGTCATACAATTCTTCTGGTAAGTTCATTTCCCATTTGAAGCCTATTGTCCTTAAAATACTATCACGTAGCTACATCCTTCTCAAACCTTTCGGTCAAAAATCAGAAGAGATTCCCCCAAATAATCGAGAACCTTGGTGTTGGTGTCAGCGAGAGGAATAATCAATTAAACCCCACTTTCCTCAACGACAGACCTAGAAATTATAACGCCAACAAGCTTTTGGCCTTCTACAACGAGGAGAGACAATCACAGAAACTCACCTTCCGCTCTACTGAAAGTAAAGAATACTCATTGATTCAGGAAATCACGAAGGAGATACCCGAAGTCTTCAAGTCGATCAGCGCTTGGGATGCTGAACCAACTTCTCTTCAAGTTTGCAACATTTTTCTTCCCGAGGTCAACGTCCGCACAAGTCTCAACTGCATCAAGAGGTATCTTGATAAACAAGATCTAGAAGAGTTCGACATCATGTTGGACTTCACTAACGAAGTACAAACTATCCCCTCACTTCTAAATTACCACAATTTCCTTCATAGGAATGGATCTACCGACATTCTATGCAACGCTCAGGTAGAACTCGTCAAATTGTCAACGTTGTGTTCAGCTGTTTTCGATAAAAATATCAAGCAAGTCAGACGAGAGAATGAAAACATTATTCATGATCTCGAATCAATCATTCCAGTCTCAGAGGTGGAGAATGTATACACTCAAACTCAGTTGGAAGAGATGTGGGGGAAACACAACACAATAGTTGAAAGGATGAAAGTTCGAAATCAAAAGAGTTGGGAGTTTGAGAATGTCGACATCGCTTTATTCTATTTAACGGAAAGGTTCGAATCTATTGAACCTCCGAGAGATAAAGATCCCAAGAGAAGATTCGTTCCTCCACCATATAGAAGTTTTGGGGAAATGTCAGAAAGCGGTGGTGCAGGCGGGGAAGGCGAAGATGATGGTGCTGATGTTGCGACTCTCGTCGATTTTTAGGAGGATGGATGGTCTTCACTTAGCTGTTTTTTATGTTTGTCTCTTTTTCTTCTAGTTAGTAAATTTAGTCTATTTTAAAGTCTTTCAGTAGGTTCGATGTATATATTGGACAGATACAGTTCAAGGATTTCAAGTGATTCTTCATGTGCCACTAACTCGATGCCACTTTCGATTTCCGATGTCGTTTTATCGATGTTGTTGATAGTCAGAGCTGAATCTTAAATCGTACTTTGAGTTATCACTCACAATGTCATCCAAGTCAGTAGTAGTCACAGGTGAGATCTAGTATCAACTGTCGCATACCCAAATTGATAGACGACCCCTTTATACAGGAGCAAGCGGGCTTTTAGGTCGAGCAGTTGGAGAATATTTCGTCTCCAAGGGTGATAGAGGTATGTCGATCTCGACGATTGATAGCTGATGTATGTCAGTGATACCACTAGCATTCACTCGTGCTGGTGTCGATCCTTCCTACACCAAGCTCGATCTTATGGATCAAGAAGCTGTCGATGGGTTTTTTCAGAGAACCAAAGTTGACGGTAAGTAAAGCTCATGGATGAAAGACGAATCCTGATTTCTGAATAGTCGTCGTTCATTGTAGGTGTTCGTCGTATTCTGTCTAATCTAGAGGTGCGGCAGAAAGGAGACCAGATGTTGCTGAAGCGGTTAGTCACCCATCTATAACTCGATTTAACAATTAGAACCCGGAAAAAGCTGCTCAGATAAATGTCCAAGTTCCAGCTCACCTGGCGTCGTTATCCAAATCACTCGGATTCACTTTGATCTATATTTCGACTGATTATGTTTTTAACGGTTCAAAACCACCTTACGAAGTTGACGACGAACCTGATCCACTTCAGATGTATGGTCGACAGAAACGTGAAGGTGAACTAGCTGTTTTGAAGGAGCAAGAGCAAGGGGCTAAAATATCTATTTTGAGATTGCCTTTGTTGTGAGTGGAGCCTTTCTCACAGAGATTCATCTGACAGCGTGAAGATACGGACGAACGACTTATAACGCTGAATCAGCGGTGAACGTTTTGGTCGATGGTATGTAGCTACCCACTCTGAAGTGAGTTAATGCTGTCATAGTCATTCAAGATCAATCTGGGAAACAATACAAAATGGACGATTATCAAGTTAGATTTCCCACAAACGTCGAAGACGTAGCTAGAGTCTTATACGTTATAACCCGTAAGCCGAGATGTCGTGTGAACAAAAATCTGAATTAAAATAATCACAGATATCACCCAAACCCTACCCAAAATCCTTCATTACTCCTCCACATCACCGCCGTTAACGAAATACCAAATGACGAAGATCATCTCAAACCATCTCTCACTACCTATCGATCATGTTATTCCTGATTCTAGTAAACCACCGAAACCTTTACCTGGACAAACTCAGCGTCCGGAAAATACCCAGTTGAGCGTCAAGGCGTTGAAAGAATTGGGGATTGAGACGGATGAAGCGCAGAGTTTTGATGACTGGTGGAAAGGGTATATCAAGGGTTAGCGGGGGCCGAGGACTGACGTTTAGCGTTGATAACAATATAAAATGCAGAAGGTATATAACAAAACTATAATCAGATGTAACAAAGTCGCTAGAGATCACTTGGCTCTTCGCTTTTCAGTCAGTTTCTTCCCTTTGGGCAATTTCATCTGACCGTTCGATTCCTTTTCAACAATCTTCGAACTGGTTCCAGGTTTAGCAGCGATCTTGATACCTTTAGTTTTGAGAAGGTGTTTACGTTTACTCTCTGAACAATGGGTTAGCCTCGAAACACAAAGGTGGAAATAAAACCCACCCTCCATCAATTCCTTGTCTGCATCCTCGTTGAACGCAGATTCGTCACCTGCCTCTTCGACCAGTTCACCGTCGTCGTTCAACATCATTTGAGGTTCTTCTTCTTGAGTCGATTTGGTCAACTTCTTTCGTTTTTCAACTTTGAATTTGGCAACGAAGAAACCGTCCATGTTGTGTTTATGAGGGTAGAACTATGGGAGTGTAAGTTGAAATTTTGCTCTGATGAAATTACACTTACCCTTCTTGTGAGATTCAGACTTGAATGGAATTGTTTCCCCTCAAAAGCTTTGAACCCTTCGACACCAAACTCTAACCCCGTTGGTACTAGCCTACAATGAGGTCTCTTTCTTAAAGCGTAATCTACGACTGATTCGTTTTCGTCAACTGTAACTGAACATGTTGAATAGACGACATAACCGCCAGTCGACGAAGATGCGTCACAAGAGTCGAGGGCGCACAGAATGAGTTGTTTTTGTAGATGAGCGAGAAGATGGAAATCTCTTTCGGTCTGGGGATCAGCTTTGATCCGATTTCTAACCTACCTTGTTAACCTTGACACTCGCATCCTTTGAAATCACCCCCGTACCACTGCATGGAGCGTCCAACAATACTCTATCGAATCCACCCATGACTTTGGGGAATTCTCTACCGTCATGACTACAGACCACGACATTCTTGCATCCCATCCGGTGAACGTTTGCCGTTAAAGATTTCGTTCTTTGTTTGTTTGAATCATTGGCGAAAACAGTACCGGTGTTTTGAAGTAGCGCAGAGATGTAGGTCGTTTTACCACCTGGCGCAGAGGCCATGTCGAGAACTCTTTCATTGGGTTGAGGGGCGAGAGCAATAACTGGAAGGAACGATGAAGCGGCTTGAAGCATATAGTGACCAGCCATATACTCAGGTGTTGCACCTAAAATAAGCTTAGACTTGAAGGATGACTTACCGACTGGGACAGGTGATTCAAACACTTGTAACCCGACTTTACTCCATTTACCAATAGGCTCAAGGTTGACACCACGGTTTATCAACGCCTGTGCAAGATCTCTTCTACGAGTACGAAGGGTGTTGGCACGAATGGTGACTGGTCTAGGTGTTTCGTTGGCTTCAAAGAACGCAAGAGCCTGCAAGTTAGCGCTATACCAGCAATACAACCTACCTCATCAGCTGGGAACAGTTTCATCAATTTCCCAACGAGAAAAGTGTTGTAACCAAAGTATGTCGCAATGTCATGTTGTAACTGAAGCAAGTGATCCGATCGTGATCTACGATCAGTTATGGTAATAACTCTTGACTCACTTTCCGGGGATACCTTTACTCTTCTCATCCTTGCCCATGCAGACACCAACCAACCATCTCATTCTACCCTCGACCTCCCTCAGACTGGTTCCCTTTTCGAACTCCTCAACCTCACCACCGCTTTCGACAGCTGGTAAAGTGTATCCATCGTTTTCAAGATCATCCTCAATGTTGGTGGTGAATTCCGCATCTTCATCATCAGATGTTGGGATTGGGTTAGGTCGAAGATGTGGTGGTCGAGGATCGGAGTCTGCATCTACCATTTTCTCATCTCCATCTTCATCTTCTGAAGAATCAAAGGCTGAATCTTCTTCCTCCTCCTCCTCGTCAATGTCAAATTCGTCATCTTCACCTTCCATCAGTAGGTCGGACTCGGCATCTGATGGAGCTTCGTCAAGGTCGAATGCGTGTTGACCAGTTGGGAGATCTTCGTCGTCGTCGTTGAGGGCCTGACGGGTAAGGAGATGTTGTACCAGTTGGACTCACCTCGTCATCTTCACCTTCCGAATCGGAAAACACTAACTCTTTCACAGGTCCACCTCGCTAAAATGGATTAGTACAACGCCTAATCATGGTACTTACTGGTAGATCATCCTCTGGCGACGCAGCCTTCTTGCCTTTCTTTACAGATTTGACTTTGACTTCTTCCTCCTCCTCAGACAATTCCCTAAGTCACCAAAACATCAATTTTGAAAATCTTCATGCAACGACGAAAACCTACCCAGGTTGCAAAGCCTCATCCAAATCACTGTCCTCATCAACCTGATCTATTTTCTTAACCGCCGCCTTCTTCTGCAACTTTTTACGATTGAATTCTCTCAAAGCGTTACCACTGAGATTCGAGGAAGCTTTGATAGATTTTTTGTCGTCTCTGGTTGAAGGAGCCTTCTTTTTCCCTTTGGAGTTACGACTGTGTGATCTATCTAAATCAGAACCCGGTAGTGGGGTTGGACCTGCTTGCTTATTCTTTGCTTTTCTACCCATTGTCGGATGATTTTAATTTAAAGTGGTGATATATTGTTGTAAGATTTTGAAGGAAAGGTGGACTGAAAATAAAGTGAATTCAAACTTTTTATATTACGTAAGAATTACTACTGTACCTTAGACCTATATATACAGCTCACCATACATCTTACTTCAACACCACCACAATGGACCACTCACCACCTCCTATGGACCCCATAGAACTCCAAGATGATACAGTACAAGTCACAGAAAATTTCACCCCAGCAGACGCGACTCCAGGTGCAGGTCCTTCGAATCAGGCTGCCGTTACTGCAGCAGCAGCCAAACGAAATCCTCCAAAGAAATCAAAAGCAAGTCCAAGTCAAATCGTAACTAACCATGACCACAGAAAATTGAAGGGCTCATGTCGTATACACTAGCATTTGTTCCGGGACTGTAAGTAGAGACACAAACGCAGCCGTTCTGATACCCCCAGGTACAACATAAAAAATCCAGCTGGAGATTATTTGATGAGAGATTATAATTTGGACGTAGCTCGTCAAGCTAGTTTAGCTAAAGTTGCTAAAGAAGCTCAAACTGAAGAAACTAGAGTTGCTGAAGGTGGGGAACCAATTGCAAAGGTATGTTCCACAACCCATTTTCCAATCATTCATTGACCCAATGTAGGAAAACCCATTGATGACCACTCTAATAATCCACCCCGGATCCAGACATCTTAGAATAGGGAGAGCGTCTGATTTCTATCCCAAAGAAATTCCCAATTGTATAGCCAGACCTGGTAAGGCTCTACACTCAGGATATACACCCACCGTTCCTGGTAATCGA
The DNA here is from genome assembly GCA_001599715.1 of Phaeotremella fagi. Lineage (NCBI taxonomy): Eukaryota > Fungi > Basidiomycota > Tremellomycetes > Tremellales > Phaeotremellaceae > Phaeotremella > Phaeotremella fagi. The sequence goes on along the minus strand of BCHU01000003.1, from coordinate 1,722,960 downwards.
GCCAAGAGATCAGCAGATGAAGCTGCTAACAGAAGGGAGAAGAAGCATAAGAAAGACGATGATGTAGATATGGATGGCGATGAAGATGACGAAGCTTGGGCTGATCCAGTATGTCTCGTGTTGACGAGTATGACTGACCCCCAGATTGAAGCCAAAATTGGATATCTTCGAGAATATCTTCGTAACAAACTCAGAGCGAACAAATTGGTCACGGATCGAAGAGATGGGGATCGAGTTGCTGCGTTCAACTCCAAAGTCAGACCTGAAAACGTACCAGAACATAACGATCCGTATAGAATAGATTGGGCAGAGGCTGAAGGGAGACCGTTCGTCATCGGAACTGAGGTAGGGTAGACTCTTAACGAGGACTCATCAGTAGGCTCTTCGTCTTCCCGAATCCGCTGGCTACAAAGTCAGATACCCAATCCTACAACGTGGACTCAATAGACGTGATTGGGAATCTAGTCAACTGCTTCTTGACGATATCGCTCTTATACTACAGGAATCATTGAGGACCGAGTTGGACGTCAAACCTGCAGATTATACTGTGAGTCGATTCGGTATGGCATCACTGACGTTTAGAAATTTTCAGTTCTGTTGATTGTCGCGGATCATGGTGATCGAACCTATGTCCAGGAGATGAGCCATCTGTTGCTGAACGTCTTGGGTTTCAAAGAGTTGTCTATTCAGCAGGTGAGTCGAGTGGTGTGAATGCATGTACTGATACTCCCAGGAATCGTCCTGTGCCATATTCAGTGCTGGTCTTTCCAGCGCTTGTGTGGTGGATATCGGTGCTCAGTCGACATCAGTAGCATACGTTGATGACGGTCTTTTGAACCAGGATACCAGGTGAGATAACGCATGTGGAAATGTCTAACCCCACAGGATCAAACTAGCGTATGGAGGTGATGACATTACAGCAGCGTTGACTACTATCATGAAACGTTCAAACTTTCCATACAAGGATCTGGATCTGGCGAGGGCGCAGGAATGGATCATGATGGATAATCTCAAAATCAGAATTTGTACATTGGAAGAGGTAAGTAGAAGTCAACGTCTGGATACTTATCTGCTAGCACCTCGTCGCTAATACACCCTGGGATTTCTATCTGTTGAAGACGGAAGGGTTGACTCAAAAATATGCCCTGCGAACTTATGATGAGAATATTTTGGCACCTTTGGTATGTGACAACGAAACTAGGTCAGCTGACAACGGTTAGATCTTCTTCGATACCAGATTGGTAAGTTTGGTGTCTTTGGCGTGGAGTTGTCTAACTCTACCGCAGATCGATTTCAAAGAAAAACGAGGTGATGGGTTTTTCAACTTTCGCAATACGTCTGATGGGATCACGGACGATCTTACTTCGAGTTACGACGAGGCGGTGAGCTAATTGATACTAATGGGATGCTGACATGTCTCAGAGCGGTGCTATGGCTGCTTGTACAACCCATCTCCGACCTACAGCTGCAATCGCACCCGTCGAACCTGTATCTAACGTCGCGGACACAACGACAAGCGATGAAGTCAAAGATCAACCAGTTATTGCTAACGGAGCACCTGCGAACAGTCAAGAAGTCGAACCAAAAGTGACAATCCCCGATCTCTCAGTGAACGGATCGACTCCACTTAACGGCACAGAAACCGAAACTCCTCCCATCCCTTCGACCACAACAGTCGAACTGCCGATTACCGTTCCAGAGAATCGACTGTCCTCGAAAGAGATTGTCAATGAAGCGTCTAGATCACCTCTAGATGCTGCCATCGCAGCGTCCATCTCAATGTGTGGAACTGAAAATAAAATCAAAACTGCTTCCAACAGTATCTTGTTGATAGGTGGTGGAAGTGCTATCAAAGGAATATCAAGTTTCTTAGCGGAAAGGTGAGTTGGTGTTCATCTAGTATCATATCACAGACTAAAGTGAATTCAGATTACCACCACTACTTCGCGCGAAGGGGTTCCCGATTGCTGACGTCTCAATCATACCTCCACCACGTAATCTCAACCCAAGATTCATTTGCTGGAAGGGCGCAGCTGTCATGTGTAACATGGAGACGTTGTCTGACATGTGGATACGAAGGGATGAATACTCAGCTATAGATACGAGAGCGATTAAAGATCGTTGTTTGTGGTTTTAGTGGTGTTTATGTAGACGGAAATATGAATACCGAGTCAACCTACATCTTACGGGCTTCGGCTTCGATCGATCTAAAAAGTTCATTCTCTGCATCTACACTTTTTGATTCATTAAACGACATTCATTTAAACATAACACAATGACAACTCCAACTTCATCTTATCCAGCAACAGAGAACGGTCACACATATCTTTCATACGGATGGGAGAAATGTAAGAAACAACCATTAGTTCCTATAGGTATGTGTCGAGTTTTTCTTCTCTCGCTCGAAAAAGTGAAAAAGACAATGATCAACTGTCCAATGTCTGATCAAGCACATTATTTCGTACTCATTATGTGGAAATTCGTGCTTATACTGTGATTCAGGAATGGCAGCTACGACAGCTGCACTTATCGGTGCTTCCTTCTCTTTGAGATCTGGGAATAGAACTCAGTTCAATCGATATTTGAGAGCTAGAGTCGCGTGAGTCATTTTTTAATTCTTGATTTGAACTGGATCTGTTTCTCTGGGTATATGGATTGTTTGGTTTCATTGATGTCGAACGGATTACTGGAACATCCTTTTTCCAGAATAAATCTTTGAAGATTCATGATTAGATGTGGTATTTCCATCATCTGCTTGCACATCTCAATTACGATCATTCCATATTGACTACCGTTCGATTATAGATTCCAAGGTATAACGGTAGTAGCGATGGTAGCAGGAGCGATCATGTTAACGAACAAAGCTGAGAACATAGCGTCATCCAGAGAAAGAGTGATAAAAGGTGAGTACCACGATTGCTTTTCCTCCTTTTTTTTCCTTAATAACGATATCATCAATACTATAGGTGAACTACCACCATCCCCAGAATCAGAAGAAGGTTCAACCAAACTACGTAACCCGTTCAGTAACTCAAAGGACGAGGTTGATAGTAATTACCCACCGAAGGAGAAGATTAGGGTTTCGGACTTTGCTAGACGATTGAGAGAGGCTGAAGGGATTCAGAAGGAGGAGGATGGGTTGCGGGGGAGGAGATGAGTTGGAGGTATGGGTTGGAGGGGATGGGGTCAGTTGGATATGGGTTTATGATTCAGTAGTATAGTTCTAAGATGTGTAGGGTTTATGGAAAGCGGATTGGTTTAATGAGTAGCAGAAGGGATTGTACCAATATTGGATTAGGGTTTATGCACTATTCATTCATTAGCTAGAGATACCTTGCCTGCTCTTCAGACCCATCGTCAAATCTCAGTAAATTATTGAAGATATTTGACACATGAATGAACATCCATCCGACTGGTGACGAAAACTTTTTTCTCTCGACACTCCGAAAATCCGGAACCTTCTCTTTCACAACAACTACCACCCAATAATCAAACTGCGATGAAAGCTGTCATCCAAAGAGTAATCTCAGCTTCTGTCACTGGTAAGAATCTGATCCCTTCCAAAATACAACAAAAGAAATCGGACTGAAAAACCAAAAGTCGACGGACAAACAATTTCATCAATTGGTAAAGGTCTCCTAGTCCTAATAGGAATCGATAGAAGTAAGTGAAAATGATCAAGCCAAATAGCATATTGAAAATATGATGAATCCTAACTCGATAGTTTAGATGATCAACCTTCAGATTCAACTTTGATAATCAAGAAAATCTTATCGGCGAAATTGTTTGATGATGAGGTTGGGGCACTTTGGAAGAAGAGCGTGAAAGATATTGAGGGGGAGGTGCTTTGTGGTAAGTGGTTAACAAGATGGGTTAAAGGTTTAATGGGAGGTTGGATTTAGTATCTCAGTTCACTCTGCTAGCTGGATTTAAAGGATCCATACCAGGTGAGTGATCTGTTTGTTCACCACCATTATTGATGTCAGATTAACGTTGAACAGATTTTCACGAATCCATGGTATGTCTTATCCCTTGATTTTATTCATTGACAACCTGATCTGGTGTAGTCGACGATACCCGGGAAAGCTTATTATCAATCATTCATAGAAGAGATATCTAAAGCGTATGATCCGAGTAAAATAAAAAGTGAGTCCAATGTCAATCGCCCACGATATCAAACGACTGCAATCATTAACATATCCGATGTAGATGGCCAATTCGGAGCCATGATGCAAGTAGCTCTAGTCAACGATGTAATTCAACCAATCTAAACTAAATCAAAAATTGAAAATACTGATGAGAGATGTAGGGCCCAACGACGATACTCCTAGATTCCAACGAAAAGTCTAAATCCAGAAATCAATCTGGTTCCTCAACCCCGACACCGGTTCCAACAACAGCGACAGATGAAAAAGCGGAAGAATCGAGATTGAAAACGATGAAGAAAGTTGAGGAGAAACGGTTGAAGACTGAGGAATTTCAACGGAGGGCTGAGGAGAATGTTCGTCGACGGTTGGAGAGGGAGAAGGAGCAGGAGCAGGAGCAGGTGGTTGATCAAGTTTCTGGATTGGACATTAATTCGTCGACTTGATGGTTTGGTTGGACGTGACTGTTAGCATATGGTTGTACTATGTACCTTGTAGATCATTGCACTTAATTCGATTTTACGATCGTTTTTGATTTCCAGCGTTATTCCTTATAGTTTACCCGCTTCGATCGATCTTACACTTACACACTCTCTTCATCACCGTTATTTTAACTATCAACCAGACCATAGCAACACTTCATCGTCACTGCTGACTCGATTCCAGATTTTATGAAATCCAATCAACAAGACGCCACCACGCCACTCGATCACCAAAGTATTCCAGACAATAAGATGTTGACGAACACGTTAACTTGGTCATGTAGTTGATTGCATGATTCATTACTTATGGTATGAGAATAACAACGATTTGAAGCCCTTGATAATAAGATTATGAAGTTTAAGTTTGAAGTGGAAAAGAGCGGTAGTTCAGATAAAGGGATGATGTTGGAGGTTTTGATGTTGTACAAAGGAGTAGTTGTGGAAGTGGAAGTAGGAAAAAGAAAAAGAAATTCGATAAAAAAATCATCCTCAGCTACTATCTTACATTAAATATATAACGAATGAATAACTAAATAAAATGAAAATGAAAACCCCGAAATTAGTCTGTGTATGATTGATTTTTTATTGTTCTTGTTCTTGTCCTTGTTTGATCGAGATTGACCGGAAAGTAAGAAATTTGAAAAGTGATTAACCAATAAATGGAAACTGTTGTTACATGGATGTTAAAGCGTGTGGACTAGCTCAGAAACTCTGAGCGGTTGGGTTGTTGGGTGGTGATTGATGATTTTGTAGACTACTTTTGTTAGTCTCGGTTGTGTTCAACTTAGACGACTCACCTCTTCCGTTTGGATTTAGTCATTTCTTTCTTCAATGCCGCTCCATCCAACGGCTGACGTTAGCTTAGTCCTCATCAATAAAACTCACCTTTAGTAGTTCGAATGAACACAACAAGTCTTCCGAGACTGACATGACAGCTCCAAAGTTATCGAATTCACCGCAATAGCTGACCGTTAGACGTCTTCGCAAAAACCACTTACTTTGGTGCAGAAAACACTGTTACTAATGTTCTATCGTTGTAAAACTCGTATCCATCTTCTACCACCATATGGGCTCTACAGATCAAGTCCATGTCCTGAAGTGAAGGTTAGCTTCGTTACTGCTTAATTCCCAAACCACTCACGTGCGTGGCTAAGAACGCGTTGATGACACTTTTCCCATAACAGAACGATACACCTCTTTCGTTATCCTCCCAATCTAAAGCTGTATCTGATGGATCCGACCAGACTAAATCATTGAGCAGCCCGTAATCCGGAACATCTGTTTCATCAGCAACACATTACAAAGAGGACTTACCGGTTGGACGTTGGATTCTTCTGATATCATCCATACTCTTCAAACTTGGACTCAAACCTCCATGCACGCAGAAAATTTTACTAGCGACGATTGAAGCTATAGGTAAAGCGTTGAATACGTCGATGAACGTTTTCCAGGTCTTGATGTTTGTTCGTCTTTTACATTCATCGTAGAATCCATAAACTGACGTCAGAGATTGATTCCTATCGTGACTCACCTCTGGTGACATTGGCACATTCATGGTTGCCGCGTAAAAGGAAGAAGTTTTCTGGGAATTTGATCTTGTAACACAGAAGCAGTAAGATCGTTTCGAGTGATTGTTTACCTCTATCGACGTAATCACCGAGGAAGAGATAATTAGCTTGGGGCGGGAAACCACACATTTCGAACATGCGGATAAGGTCGGCATACTGGGTGTTAGTTGTGTCAATATAAACAACCTACTTGGCCGTGAACATCTCCAACTATCTTTACAGGAGGACTGAGCTCGATAAGCGTTGGTTGAGATAAGAAAACTTCTCTGGCTGCTGCACAGACAGCGGCTATTTCTGCGTTTTTCAATGGTGGTGATTTCGTCACTTTGCCCGAGTACCCAGCTTCGAGTAATCTACTAATCATGTTGTCTACATCTAAAGCTTGTGGACCCGAGACACTTGATCTACTGATCGTTGCCGTTAACGCTGTATCTGGTGCAAGGGATGAAGTTGAATTGGTGGATTGATGTCCAGGTAAAGGTGATGTACCGGTAGCGGACGGTGGTGGTGGAGAAGTTCCAAGTAAAGAAGATCTAAGTGTGGAACCAATAGTGTTTGGTGAAGCTGCAAGGATAGTCTGCGTAGTTGGGATAGGCAAGTTACTACCAGTTGGAGTCAAAGGTGAAGCAGAAGAGGATTGATTGGATTTAACGGAAGTGGAACCTTCAAAAGAATTTTGAGTTTGAAGACCGGGTCTACCACTCCCAGGTAAACTTGATACACTCCCTGATTTCTCATCAGTTCTGAGAGAAGATCTAGAACCTCTTCTGTTATTCTTTGAAGCTGGTGTGGAAAAGGCGTCGTTGGATTGACCTGGGGTGTTGGGGATTGAACTTGAAGCTGATATAGAAGTGGTAGCTAGACTATCTGCTATATCGTTTGGTGTGAGCTCTTTGGACCTTGTCCTGCTCATTTTTTTTGAAGGAGTTTGACCCATGATGAATAGGGTAGTGTTGAGTTGAGTAGTGGGGAGGTTATAGACGATGAATATACTACAATTAGAAGGATGAACAGGAAGAGAGATGGGATAAAGATGATAGATAAGGTAAGAAATAGAGTGTGAGTGAGATTGTCAGATTGTTAGCGTGACTGTGACTGAGTGTGACTAGGTGGGTGGCTAAAGCTGGGCATACGGATTACGTAAACATTTAGTCGTCACTCTTAAGCTTAACCCCCACAGCTTTCTTTTTCTTCTCTCATTTTCTCACTATTTCCATTTCTACTCCTACTTTATATCTATCTCTACAACTTATCTCACAGAGATCAAACACCCTTACCCAACCCACCACCCAATGGGCCATGGTCGTTCTGGTCCCAATCGAATCAACTTTGACCTTCCTTAACCTCGGCCATCAGTTAACCTTTTAACCATGTTTCTTTTCTACCTCCCTTTCCTCCTCTTCTTCATATTCGTTCTAACAGCTGCGGAACCCTATCCCGCAGTATCTATTCCAAACAGATCGCCACCTCCAACAAGAAGAATACACAGTTCACCCCCACCGCCTGATTTCGAATTTGACGTCTTGCCCTATGTATTAATCTCTACCATTGACGGCGCCCTGCATGCAGTTGACCGAGACGGCGGGAAAATTCGTTGGAGTTTGAGAGACGGCGATCCGCTGGTTGACGGAGTCAAGACATCACAGGAGGAGCAGTATATCGTTGAACCCCTCTCTGGTAATTTATACGTTTTTGATCAAGAGGATGATGCCCCAAAAGTCAGAAAACTGCCTTTGTCGGTCGAACAATTGTGAGTACACCCTGTGGACCCTGTTTAACCGATAGAATCGAATTGTCACCTTTCACCTTCCCTCATTCACCAAGTCGTATCTTTACTGGCTCAAAACATACTTCATTGATCACGGTTGATCTTCGTACTGGTCATCAAATTAACGCGTTTTCATCACCTGTTTCGAATTTCTCCGTTTGCAACGAGATATGCGAAGACGACGTTCTTGATGATCTAGAAAGAGCTCCCAACCACGACACGTTGTTCGTTGGAAGGACAGATTTTAGATTGACGATCCATAATCCATCTTTAACGGATAATTCGAAATCCACCTCGGTATCAAAACCGTCAGGTTCGCAAGAGATTGGCTATTCAACTTATACACCCAACACTTTTGACCGTCCCTTGGCAGAGTTTTGGGCCAAAAGTGGCATGGGTCAGTCCGAGGAAAAGAGAACAAGAGTAGAGCTTAGACATGACGGTGTGGCTGTTGGGGTTGAGGAAGGTGGTGAAGTTCGTTGGGTCACGAATCTTGGTAGTATAGGTATTGGGGTTTACGACATCCTACAACCGTTGGCCAAATCATCGAATCCCATACTCCTACCACAGCCACCACCTCATTTACCCTCACTTTTCCCTCTTCCAGCGAACCCGCATCCGTCTCATTTGGATGTTCTTTCAAAACCACCATCGACTTATATCGGAGCTGTCCCGTTTTCACTTACGCTGCCACCTTCTGAACCAATCGAGAATGACACCGAAATACCAACAGCTAGATCAAGACATGGCAGCCCGCTCCTATACGCGCTATCTTCGTCCTCCTATCCATTGATAATTTTCGCCCCACCACCCAGACCGGGGAGTCTGACCAACGGATCGTTCCTTTTATCGGACGACACACCAGAACGTGATCAACTTTTACCCTACCTCCTTGATCCTCCTGCTGAAGACAAGAGTTTGGTAATAGCTGACGATCAATCAGAATTGCAATGGGGCATTAAACGAAAAGAAACACCTGGAAGATGGTGGTTAGGATTACTTCTTGGTGGGGTGACGTTACTTTTGGGAGGGTTAGCTTTCCTTGCTCGAAAATGGAAGGTTAGATCAATTGCACCACCTGCCGAAACGGTCGACACACCGGTTACAGAGGAGAAAATGCCTTTGTTGATAGAATCTGAACCTGTGAAAGCCGCTAGGACAGTCAAAATTCTCGAACCAGAAACGGAAATCGCCTCAGCATCAGCTGTTGATGAAGAATCTACCTCGACGAAGAAATCGTCCAAAAGACGTCGTGTACGAGGGAGGAAGAAGAAGAATAACAAAGATGAAGAGGAAGGTGAGGAAGAGGAGAAAGATGAGAAAGAGGAAGGTGGAAGTGGAAGTGGCAGCGGTTCGTCGCCTGTTGAAAGTGTTGAAAAGCCATTACCGGAATTACCGATTGAAGAATTGGTGGTGACGTATCCTAAATCAGAGGAGGGGATGCAAAAACTCGTCGTGTCTTCGAAACAGCTTGGTAAGTGGTTTGAGACTCGCAGTAGCTGATGAGTAAATAGGTCTTGGGTCCCAGGGTACGGTTGTTTTCGAAGGTACTTTCTGTGGGCGACCCGTAGCTGTGAAAAGACTTTTACGAGATTTCGTCCGTGTAGCGGAGAACGAAACGAAATTACTCCAAGCCAGTGATGACCATCGTAACGTTATCCGATGTAGGTGGTTTGGCATTGCCCCAGCCCAACTGACACTGTACAGACTATTATCGAGAGGAGCACGAGAATTTCTTTTATATCGCTTTGGATCTCTGTCAATGTAGTCTGGCGGATATCATCGAAAGACCTGATAAAGAACAACAATCGTTGTATTCCGCGTTTGATCCTAAAAAGGCTTTGGCGGAGATTTCAGCTGGAGTAAAACATTTGCATGAACTCAAGATCATTCATAGAGATATCAAACCACAGTCAGTGTCTTCTACGTTTCTGTGGACCCCAACTGACCCCTACTAGAAACGTTCTCGTCTCTGTCAATCAGGACAAATCGCTTCGAATGCTGGTATCAGATTTCGGTTTGGCACGTAGACTCGAACACGGTCAATCATCCTTCGCACCTACGGCCAACAATCTCGCTGGCTCACTCGGATGGAGAGCCCCAGAATGTATCCAAGGTCAAGTAAGGCTGAACGAGGGATTCGATAGGAACGCTTCTAGTGGATCCTTTGGTTCCACGTCGTCGTTCGTAGACTTAACCGAGGTTGATGGAGAAACTAAACCTCGAATTCATCGTTTGACAAAGGCCGTTGATCTGTTCGCTTTGGGATGTCTTTATTTCTGGGTTCTTATGAATGGGGATCACCCTTATGGCCAAACGTATGATAGAGAGAGTAACATTGTGAAAGGTGATATCGTTAACATGGGGATGTTGGATATACTAGGTGAAGAAGGGACAGAAGCGAAAGATTTGATTGGAAGGTTGTTATCTAAAAATCCTGATGACAGGTGAGGCAGAAAATCGAGTGATGAACTAACAAGCAGACCCGATACACCTGAATGTCTGATTCATCCATATTTCTGGACGCCGTCGAAGAGATTATCGTTCCTATGCGAAGCGTCAGATCGGTTTGAAATTATGGAAACTGAACCTCCAGAAGCTACTTTGATTTCGTTGGAACTCGACGCTCATCAGGTGGTTGGGAAAGATTGGTATAAAAGTTTTGACAAGATCTTTATCAATAATCTGGGGAAATATAGGAAATATAATGGAAGCAGTGTGAGGGATTTGTTGCGAGCTATGAGGAATAAGGTAGGTCAGGTTGTTGTGTTTTGATTGATGCTAACCATATCTCACCGTTCTCAGAGGCACCATTATCAAGGTAAGTCTCACTACAGAGCCTCGAACCATGACTAACTTGACTAGATCTCGAACCAGCACTGAAAAGAACCCTCGGTTCTTTGCCCCAAGGATTCCTATCCTATTTCACCAAAAAATTCCCGAATCTCTTCCTACACGTTTATTCAGTCATTAAAAACAATCGACTAAGACATGAATCAGTGTTTGAACCGTATTTCAAGGAAGTTCATCATCATTAATCCAACAAGTTATCGTTTCGCTTCAGGGGATGTAGGATTTATTGTATTCAGTAGAAGTATTTTATGGTTGTATTGTAGCTTTTCTAGACTGACGGATTTCTGTGATTGTTTTAGTCTATCATCTCATTATCAATTTTGTTATGCATTTGATCTCAATACGTTATTGGTTGAAAGATCAGTTATGTCGTACAACAAATACATTGGAATTGAGATTAATCATCCTCTTCTTCAGATTCTTCTGATCCCTCTAGATAAACGGGTTTATGTATCTAAACCGAATGAGCTCTGTTCTGCCAAGTCAGAAAGCTACTCACAACATCAACTAAACCCAACCATTCGCCCAAACCTCTAACGAATTCATCACCCCCTTCACCCCCACCCCCAAGTCTCCACCAACCATCATTCAAAAATCCATCATCCGTCCCATCCCCCAAAGAAACTTTCTCACCGTCGATCAATTCATCAACCCTAAATCCCGGTAACGCAGTATCAGGTGTCCAAAGTGTAAAACAGTCGAACGTCGATTTGGGTACCAAATCCCTTATATTCCCTTCATCGTTGGTGGTTTCCAGTGCCGGTGTCTCTTCGTTGGATTTCGATTCTGTGATTGGGATTTCGAATTTGGGAGGATCGTCTTCGGTCGATGGTGAAGGTATGATATCCTTTTCAGTTTCCGATTCGATCTCTATTGAGGTCGTTATTTCATCGATAGAATTCGATTCGATAAAAGTGTCATCAGTTTCATACCGTTTCAACGATTTCGTTCCAATCGGTAAAACCTCTTTGGTGGGTGTGGGTCCAACTACCACTATTGACGGTGTAGAGATTTTCACCGGGGTAACATTCTCGAATTTCATTTTCTTGTTAGGCGTTTTCGTTGTCGGTTCCAGGTCCTCCTCCCCTTCTTCGTCATCATCAGAATCAAGCCTAAATCGTTTCTTCATCTCAACTTTCCTGGTTTTAGGTTTCTTCAAAACAACTTGAGTATTCGCCGAACCGCGTATACGAGATTTTCTAGGTGATCGTCTAAGACTTAAATCTTCTTCCTCTTCTATAACCCCCGAAACAGAATTCGATATTGATGAAGCAGGTGTGATAGGAGCTCCAACTGCAGTGTTACGAATTTCTAAACCACCTCTATCAGGTCTTTTATTCGTCGACAGTATAACTCCAGAGTATCCTTTTGGGATGTTTATGGTTTGAGCTACTAGTGATCGACCTCTGAAGGAGGCTATTGGTGTTCCCTCTTTTATACCTGTTAATTCTGAGAGGGAGGGTGGACATGGACGGGGAACGAAATAGGTTGATATAGAGGTTGAAGTGCTGGTGTAAGGGTTGTTTTGGGGTCCTAGAGAGAAGGGGAGGAGGGAGAGTGATGAGAAAGAGGAGGAATCTTTTGATCGGGGCTGTAACGTGAATACTGTCGACATTGTTGGTGTTATCCAAGATGCTAATGTCGATACCAGAAAGGTTGTAAAAATCAAAATCAAATTCCAAATCTCTTGGACGCGATCGACGCGTTAGTGGCCAAGTGGCCAGTGGCAAAAGCGAGGTGTTGCCTGTACTTGTACTCAGAATACCTTTACCTTTGTGTCACACCCATTCAAACACAACGACCTAGTAAAACTAATATATCACATCATAATTCTACAAGCAACACAGAAATCGATAAAACCAATACAGGATACTTTCATATGAACACAAACCTTCAAACCTAATGTTCTTCCTCATCCGCCTCTTTCTTCTTGCCTTTCCCCTTCTTATCAGTATAATTGATCTTGGCACCTTGTTCACTAGCAGATCCGGAATGTGTATCAACCTTCCCACCCCCAAAGACGCTCGCTACGTTTTTACCGAAATTCGTAAACATCTCTTCATCGACCTTGTCACCTCGAACAGCTGCATCCAACGAGTTTTTCAGATTTTCACCACCCTGTTTCCTAGCAGCTGTCGCACCTTCTTGAGTACTCTTGAAAATATCACGATTAGCGTTGATCAAGGTTTGTAGGGTAGCGGAATCCCTTATGAAACTATTTTGCATTGCTGTGATCATCGAAGCCGTACCAGACGGATCAGGCATAGAAGGCGGTGGCATGAGATTAATGATTGGAGTTGAAAATTGGCCTTGAGGAATGACACCTGCACCACCCTCGGGGAGTGTTTGACGAGTCTGTCCCATTTTTATCGCTTCGATTTCCGTAGCTGTCATAGGAATAGGTGAATCTTGCCATTTCCAGAAACGAGTAATGTCCAATTTCTCGGCACTGTTGTAACGTCCCAAGATCGCTTCTGCGAAAACACCACTCGAAGGCATGGGAACGGTGATAGGTTCGATATCCTTGATATCGTCCTCTGTAAGATGGTGATTTTTCAGCCAAGTGTTCCATTCACTTCCTTCTTCGGTCTTGACTTTCATCTATTCACGTCAGCCACTCCCTCGTGTACTGTAAAAAGCTTACTCTAAATGCCATATAGTTTGCGACTATCTGAATGGGTTCTGGGTCAATCACTTGTAAAAGTGGCTTCTCCTCTCCATCGACCGTCACCTTATATTTAGCGAGTAGCGATGATAACTCGGTGGTGGAGCATGACTGTAAGATGGCTTGAGTGAAATAACTTTTGTTCGTCGCAAAATAGTGTTGCCATCGTTGACTCCCGGCTCGATCTGCCTTGAATTGGACGAGATCGATGTTCTGGGTTTCCCGTTGCAGAACAAAGTTCCAGGCCGGCAGTCTCAGAGTGGATTCGATTCCGGCGTATCTGACAGTGAAAGTAACTTGCATTTGCCATGTGTGTATTGCTGGAGTAGTGATGAGACCTCCAACGACAACGGCAGCTTGTTCGACAGGGAGCTGAACACTGATTTTACTCAAATCTCGAAGCCAGATTGGCCGTTGTCTAGAGATAGGGCGATCGCGTTGTATAAACGCTCGACTGAATCGATCTGTCATTATCAACGGGTGGCCGTGAACATCAGAGATCTCGACTACTTCAATGTCATCGGGGACATTCAGTCCGTCTTTGTCAAAGTGAACAGCAGGTCCAAGTTCCTGCGAGAGTCTTGCCATTTGTTGTTCTGTCCACAACAAATTCAAGATGTTTTGGTTGATGACTGTACGTGGTCCTGTTCTGATGATAGGTTCAATTGGTTGTGGCCAGTTCTGATTGGTGGGCTGAAGAGATGGAGCTGGAACGGCTGGTTGGATATTTGGATTAGCGCGTCTTGCCTCATGGTATTCGACAAAGGTATTAATTTCAGTCATTGTGTTTTGAAAGAACGGGAGAAGTCGGACATTGGCGTTAAGATCTATGCGCACCGTTCCAGTACCGAGGAAATTGACAGCGGCATTTCGGTCCATGGAAGCTGCCAGTACGTGCTGGAATCGATCGATAATGTTTGAATCTTGAAAATCGAAATCTTTGAATGGAATGAAAATGACTTTGGAAACTCGAGGTATACGGGTGACCACTTTATAAACTTGGAGGAGTTCGTAATATTCAACGTTGAGGGTGTGCATGTGGTTGTAATTGGCAACGACTCGAGTTGCAACCTAAAGTATCAAGATCAGAATGTTTAATCAAGTTTGACTAACGTTTTCTGTGTCAGAATCATCCACTTCACTAACAGTCGATGCCCATCGATTACGAATTTCAGAAGCGTTCTGTTGAGTACTGGTGGTGATGTTTTGTATCATGTCCGCCCCAAGTTTAGAAGCTGCGTTAGAGCTTGACCAGCCTATAGACCTGCCATTGGTATTCGAAGAACTACTTCCTGAGGTGGACGCTCGATCGTATTTGGCGAAAACTCCATTAACACGACCTCTCTCAGCGACGTCTCTGGATTGCGACTGCGCGTTCGATTTGGATGAAGTACCTTGGAATCCATTCTCAGCGTCTTGACGAGTAGAATTACTAACTTCACTAATCGAACGGTTACTCTTCAAAGTATTTGAAATCGAAGATTCTTCTGACCCTTTCTCAGATTTGATCGAAGTGAGTTTTCTAGATCTATTCTGAACAGCGATTCGAGTTGATTCACCAGGAGCTAGCGCAACCGTATACAGAATTTGTCCGAGAGTGACCGCTTTAGAATACCATTCCTGTCTAAAATTGATCTCTGCACCGTAAGCTATACCCTTTTTTGTTTGAATGTTGCCCAGGGACGTAATGTCGATTCCTTCGAAATCGTCTCCAAGCAGTGTCCGCTCTTCAGTTCCCGGGAGTTCATCCATCACTAATGTCGAGTAGTGGACCGTTTCAACTGGATACCTTCCATTCTCAGGTATGAGATCTCGAGGTGCTTCAGGGTCTTCAAATGGTGCTGCTTCATCGTCGTTGTTAGGTGATACTGGGGGTGCTTCGGGTAAACGATCACCCTCAGGTTGAGGGTGCTCCTCCATTGGATAGAAGTTCCAAGAAAATTTTGTTGAGTTGAGTATGAGTCGGACACAAGGACGAGAAGTATGACTGAAAGGTATATCTAAAGAATGAGGAAATGGAAAGATTCAAATTCTGAGTAAAAGAATTGAAGGAAGATAGAAATGAGTTGGTCACCAGTAAGGTGATGTATCTGTATCCGAGCCGAATAACTATGCATGTTCAGGCCCGCAATCCAGGCCTAACAACGTTTGTTCTGGTTCGGTTACTAACCACCAAGGATCAGTTCCCAAGGAGTTGGAATTAGCCTGGAGATCTTCATCAGTAAGCGGAAACGGTTTTTTGGGTTGAAGGGGAAAGAATTCATGAAAGGATTTTGTTGTTGCAAACATTTGCGCAGAGACGTCTGTCAATTCAAAGTCCGTATTATCATCCATCGCGGCTCTCATGACATCTACTTTAAGGGTATATCTACTCCGACTCAGCTCTCACACTTTCTACTTTATATCACGAGGGTACAAACTATGAATTACTTTCTACCTCGACCTTGAAGTGAGAATCAATTTCACCATACTTTCGCAACTTCTCTTCGTTCGGATACTGAGCTCTGAACTGCTTTTCAAGGATATATTCACCATCATCTTCAATCCTAGCAATCTCCTCCATCTGCTCATGAAACTCCTGAGAGAGATAATCTTCAGATTCAAATTGGTCCGTGAGGTTTTCGATGGACTCTTGTTCGTCTTCTTGTAATTGTTTGATGTGTTCGTTAACATCACCAATAGCATCATTGTACTGTCCACGTTGTACTGAAGTTAGAGGATCGATGATGTTTATACCACCATCATTAAAGTATAGAGTCGTGTGTTCATTTACCGTACCATCCTCATTCAGAGGATGCATGGTATGTTTTTCGGTATCGACACGGAAGCTTGATTTGGGTGGGAAGTATGTGGAGATATTGGAGTTGGGAAGAGAGTTGGTGAATGAAGTGGCTTCAACATCAAAATTGGTGGCATTAATCTCGGACTTGACGACGAATTCGAAGCGAGGGGTGGGTGATGAGGAAGCAGACTTTAAGTCCGAGGTTGATTGTGTAGCAGTGGATTTGTCAACGCTAGGTGACAAGGAGGAAACACCTGAATTGCTGGAAGAAAAGCTCATGATTTTCGGGACTTGATCGTTGTATTGTTGTACTGTTGTATTTTTTTATTGGTTTATCGATGGAGGAAATGAGTTCACTTCAGGATATAAGTACCTCTACATGGTCAGTGATCCCCCTCACTCGTATGAGAAAGGAGCCCAAAGGAAAAAAGTTTCCTTTGAATTTAGAGCAGTTCAAACATGTTTCATGGATTGGTTGTAGATCCCAGGAGATCAATTGAATGGGAAAGTAAAGCCCGAATGTTATAGGTAGCAGGGTTTCAAGGGCGGGGGAGAGGGAGCACCAGGGGGAAGAGGGGGGACGTTTAGGAATACTATATCTCTTTTCTTGTGGCTATCGGTCCTGGGCCCGTCAGCATTGGTGAAAGGTGACTTCAGAAACGTGAAGGATTCGGTTTCATCAGTATGTGTGAGATTGAGAATACAGATGTCCACCCCGTATCTGTCACGATGACCACTGACCGCTGGCAAAACCGTGTCATTAGAGGGTAGAGTCGACGAGCGACATGATTTGTAGGTCATCCTCAAATACAATTGTCTCAACAACCTTGATGGTTATTGATTCAATTGAATAGAGGTAGACGAGACCGACGAGTTTGGGTAATCCATTTGGAGAGCTCGCGGTCAAGTCGAAGACCGGGAAGAAGTGATGGGGGAAGTTACACCACGTTCAGAGTGATGGGATGGAAGGAGTGCGTTAATGCAAATGGGTGTTCGTTGACCCAGAATCGGGTATACATAGATAAGAATACTAATGAATTGGGTATCTATTAAATCAGCATAGCCAAAATATATCACTCACATAGGTTGAAAGTCATTGTCGTTAACGACCGCCCGACAAAAGTTCTCCAATCTGAACAATCCCTTTCTGAAACCTCCTACTCTCCTTGAACCAATCAGCCTGTAAATCGTCCGGACCAACCGAGAACATTCTCGAAGTAGGATAAACAGGATTGATAGTTTTTTCCGAAACTTCCTGCGAGGAATTAGATGTAACTGGTGTAGCTTTGAACGTTGTTGGAAGAGAGAGGAAGGGATTTTGAGAGGTCGTTAGGAGTAACTGATGGATTGCTCTGAATATCTTTGAGGGTTAGTTGGGGTTGGGTTGAGTGGACCTACAGCGATGATATCGGCGTCTTTGATCATTGCGTCTACTAGTTCTACGGAGACTACCATTCGAAGTTTGGTAGGGGTTTGAAAGCCATAACTGGATGTCAGCGTTGTCACTCTGGATCACCTACAACGCCATATCCTCCATACAAAACAGGAGACCAAGATAAGAATCAGCAGGTTTAGTCGGTGTCGAAGTCATAACAACTATGTAAACATTGTATCAGTCATCAACTAGATTGAATCTGACTGAACTCACTTCTCTCCTCTATCACGTCGACCGCGGCGTGAGCTAGATGGTAATGTCTCAATTCGTCAGCTTCCCCTGTAAAGGAATGCACGTAGAGGGGAGCATTATTTGGAGCTAGTATAGCTAGAGACGTGAGATGTAATGGGACGAGGGGTATAGCTGTTCTCGAGTCCATGTTGGATGTTGGGAACTTGAATTAGAGTCAACCTCAACCTCAACCTCAAGTATCTAGCATCTTGGTCGTGTAAGTGGAGGCTCGAATAAATTCTCGAAGGAGTCATAACAACGGCAACGATGAAAATGGATGGCTATTCTGCAAATATCATCTACTCATCGCAACTCACTCAACGATGCTGAGCATAGGAAAGATACCTCTAACACCGAGGACACTAATATCCTTATCCGTAGGAGTAGTATTAATCTTCATAATCCTACAATCGAATCTAGAAGTGACTCAAAAAGTTCAAAATTACTTATGGCAACCTCAACCACCGTTCTATCCCCTACTGGAAGGAGAACCCTCAGAGATAGACAACTTACCTAACGGTATACGAGAGTTCAATGAACCCCAACTGGCTAAACTCGAGAAGGCGCTGTTGAACGGGACTGTTGGTGGGAGTGAAGCTTCTACTCAACTTGTCATGTTGGGTTTGAACTGGGCGTTGGCTTATACTTGGGGAGCTACCGGTGGTGAAACTTACTGGTGAGTGAAGGAGTATTTTGAAAAGATTAAGCTTACAGTTTATAGGTTGGAATCATTTGTGAGCTAGCAGAGACAGGACTGTACTAACTTTAACAGATGAAAGCCTGCATGTCTCTAGGTCATCCAGTCGTTCTCACACCCTCCTCGATCGGAAGTTGGGGACCATTATCTCTGGCAAGAGAATACAATCAAAGATATCCAGGGTGTACCAAACTGATACTAGTTGATCCAGCACTGGTCAGAAACGAAGTAGCAGAGAGTCGACGAATGAGGAAAGAAAGACAGAAAGGCTGGCTACCTGAACATTTAATGGTTGGAATGGATTATTTCAACGAGTAAGTGAATTCAATTGGTGTCATTTTCTGATGTATCACAGTCCTCGAGTTATCCTACGTGCATTCGGACAAGACGGTCTAAACACCGAATGGGGAAGGATCGATACCCCCTTCGGACCATCTTTCAGAGTCTCACCCAATCCAAGACCCCTAGAGACTGAAAGCCATTACATCCCCTACTCAATGGACGAAGTCAAGATCGGACAACACTTCATTCCACACGAACAACGACCAAAGAACCAAATGTACATCCTAGGCAGGAACACTGGATACCTAGTTAGACCGCATGTATGGTCAACCTCCACGTTGGAGGGATTGGAAGAATTAACCGGTGGGAAATTGATCATCGCTATGGATACCAGTGAATCCGAAGAAGGTAATCGGGCGATGGACGCTTCGAATCTCAAGAATCTGGGACGACTGGATCGACCTGCTTTCTACGATTTACTGGCTCATAGTAGTGTACTTATTGGGATGGGTGGGGATCCAGCTGTTTCACCTACCCCGTATGAGGCTTTATTCCTTGGTGTCCCAGTAGGTTTATCAGTAAGAGTTTGGTCGTCATACTGACAAAACTCATAGCTTATCAATCCGATTGTCATCTGGGATGAAGAGGATAAGATGAATAGAGATAAATGGGTAACTCTGCACGATTGGTTGAAGGAAGTGGGCGAGTGAGTGGGATTCAGTTGTGGAGACAGTCATTTTGCTAAATGAAACCAGACCCTACGTTTACAACGTGTTCGCCGGCGATGTCCCAGGATTACATTCAGCGATCAAAAAGGCTCTCGCTACTCCCATTCCTTCACATGTGTTACCGGAGATGACTCCTGAAGCTGTGAAAGAGAGGGTGAGGAGGTTTATCGGATTGGATTGGAAAGGTATGGCGGAGGATTGGGTTAGACATCATCCGGTCAATTAGGGTTGTCGTTAAACTTCACTGTATTATATTCATTGCATTTCATTGGGTTCGTTTTGAAAAGATAGCACATCCGTTTACTAGTTGAAGATAGTCTAAGTCTAGTCGATTCATCGATACATTTCTACTCTATGTGTATATCATACAACCAATTTTGAAGCTTCCTCCTTCCCCACAGCATCCTTTTTTACACTTACAGACCCTCTCAATCGTTCCAACCTTTCCTTGGTAATTCTGAAAACACTGGGAACGGTTGGATCCCATTCACCACCAAGTACGATCGACGCGAAACTCGGTGCACAGTGGAAGATTCGAGCCTGACTCGTTAACAAGATCTGCATTTCAGATTTCAACCCAGTTGACTTACCATACCTAGAGAAATTGATCAGCTTACATACTTATTATTTAGGAGACAAACTTACCATGACCATTGAAACCCGCCATAATATATTGTCCAGGTTTATCAGGAACCTCACCAATAAAAGGTACCGAATCAGGTGTCTAAAAACGTCAAAAATCAAAACGTACAACTAACATACCATCCCGATAATCCCACTCCATGCATATTCATACCCCCCTTGACCCTCTTTCATCGATGATGAATCGTATCCAGCCCCAGGAAAGATTTTCGTGAACAATTCAAAAGTATCGCGAGCTCTTTCAGCGTTGGGGCTCGAATCGTCCATCGTGTCGATTAACGATTTTTGGATTTCTTCGGTAACTCCTGGCCTGTGGCTGGGTTAGATACTGCAGTCCAAACCATGATTCGGATTGCTTACCAAGTCCTTGATGATCCTAGGACTACAGTGTTATCTGGACGTGTTGCCCTGACAAATCAGTATACTATCGAAAGGTTTTACGTACAAAGAATAAAATTGATGCAAAGCATATCTAATCGACATAGTCTGTTCCGTCCTGGGATAAACCTCCAACCCAACAGGTGGAGCACTAAGTTTCATAGCCTGAGCTTGCCAAGGAGTTATCAAGCCCTCAAACTCAGGAAGAACAAGTTTCGTATAACCGTTAGTCGCGTAGATGACTTTGTTGGCTGTAATCGAACCACGGGTGGTGTTTACTGACCAAAGGTTGGACGTGGGTGTGACTGAAATCACAGGGGTGTGGGTGTAAATGCTATATCCGTCATGTTTGAGATTGAGATGATGGACTCCATAGCATAGTTTCGCTGGGTTGATGGACGCTGCCTTCCATTCATAAGCCTTTCTCGCGAATGGTGATCGAGATGCCTAGGGAAAACAATGTCAATGAAAATTGAAAAACAAAATGGAAACTTGATCTACCTCCTTAGCCTGTTCCGAATCAAGTTCCTCGATTCCACTAACATCAACACCACCTTTTTCCGAATCACCAAAAGCCTTAGCAATATATTCCTCGAAAGTCTCCGTCATACAAAGATCAAGTGTAGGTCGTAAAGTGAATTCACATTCAATCCCATGAGTTTCAATAAATTCCTTAACCCTGCAAATCTTTCAATTCACTCCTACACAAAAACGACCTACCGATTCATAGTGATAGCTTCAGATCTAAGGATCTGTTTCGATACCTCCCCACCGAAATTTTTGGCGTAGGCGTTATAACCTCTAAAAGCGTCTGGTCGACAATGACCTGCGTTCCTACCTGAAGCTCCTGAACAGCATTCTCGAGCTTCGAGGACGACAATAGATTTAGGTCTGGAAGGAGAGTTGAGCAGATTATACGCCGTGGTTGCTCCTATTCAGCTTCAGCTATAGTTTCAAGCTCAAGGAGACGTGGTACAGACCTGATAATCCACTTCCAATGATTACTATCTCTGCTTCGGTTGGGAGTGGTTCATCCTTGTTTATGTTAACTAATGGATCTTGACGGGTACTTTGTTGCCAAACTGAGAGCTTCCATTCGGGGGGTAGGATACCTGGTCCAAATGGTGATTCTGTTACGATCGTCATTGTGTTGTAGTTGTCAGAGTAGATCAAATCTTCGATCTTGGAAGAGATAGTGCAACGAAGATTACGGAGATAAGCGAAATGGGCACCCTCCACTTTTCGACTCGCAGACTCCATATCCCTTCCTTGTCATAACCAAGACACTCGATACATCGTGACAAGCTACAATACTATGGTATCAATCTTCAGAATACACAGGCACACGGACACGAAAGGATTTCATCAAAGTCTGACGTCCTTGGGCATTTTACGCATCCTAAAAATCTCAGTTACGATTTGGCCATGGAATAACAGAACTCACGCTTGACGAACACCAAGATCACCCAATACCTGTAATTAATCAGTCAACAGTCCTAACATCTACTCACCTCTTCTGCTCCACCAAGGATAGCATCGAACTTTTGGGTTCTTTGGAATTGTTCGACGAATTTACCCATTCTAAGGATAATCAGTAAAATGCCACAAATCGACATTGCTAGACTCACCCAGTCTTGGTGATCCCTCTTCCACCAAAGATTTGAACAGCTTCATCAGCGATCTCACCTGCGAAACGCGTAGATTGCATTTTGAGGAAAGCGATTTGTCCAGCTAGGTTGGCTGATTGTTGTTTGTAATTCTGTCAAGATGTCAGTTAAGACACATGGTTCGAGGAGCTAACTAACCATGTTACACATTTGATAGGTGACGTTCTCAAGCCAAGCTTGGAGAGCTTCTACTTTGGCAATCATGAACGCCAGCTTTTGACGAATGACCGGTTGAGCAAGTAAAGGTTTACCAAAGACATATCTTTGAGCTCCCCATTTGAGACATTCCTCGACGATCAATCTAGAACTTCTTGCAGATGCACAACACATGACCCATCTTTCGTGCTATCCAATTAGACACGGACAACAACACAACTTACGTTAAAATTTGACAAGATAACCAACAGACCCCCATTCTCTGGACCTAACATGTATTCATCAGGAACTTTGACGTTGTCAAATGTGATGTAAGCAGTTCCAGCAGCTGCAGAGTATGAAGTCTTGATGGCTTTGGTCTCAACACCTTCCCCTCGTGGAACAAGGAAGACCGTAAGTCCGCCCTCTGTTCGACAACCGACAGTCTGTAATCAGTATACATCTTCAGGTGAACCTACGAAATAGTCAGAGTGCATTCCTCCAGTAATCCATTTCTTGGTTCCGTTGATGATCCAATCACCGTCATCAGTCTTTACAGCAGTAGTTCTCAATCCAGCGACGTCCGAACCAGCAAAGGCTTCTGAGATAGCCAAAGAGATGACTTTTTGGCCACTGAGGACTTCTTCAACCACGCGTTTTTTGATATTATCTCTGGCGAAATTAAGAACGGGTGGTAGACCAATGACCATTCCTGCGTTGAGACCGTCGGCGTAACCTCTTCCGCCCATTCGAGCAATTTCTTGGTTAACGACAAGTTCACTGAGGTCAGTGAGGATAAGATTATGAACTCACTGGAAGTAATCGTATTCCTCGCCTTTGACGGCACCACCCATGAGTTCTCTTCCGTATAAATGTTTACCTGGACCAAGACGCATAGCGTTGAGGTTGTTTTTACTAAAACGTCAGTAAGGTAGGTTGAAGATGACCTACGCCATAGCCTCGAGAACCTGTTTACTAGCTCTCTTGCCACTTTCCTCACAAGCCTGGGCATCAGGATAGATGACCTCGTCGACGAATTTTCTCATCTCTGCTGGATCAGTTTAACCCGGAACGAGCACATACCCTTCTGAAGAGCCCGGTGGGAATCTTTATAGTATGGACTTTTGAAGACCGGAGTGAGCCAAGTTGGTTCTCCGTATGGTACCTATATTTATTAGTTATCGTCTAAATGCTTCACTTACGCGAGAAAGATCTCCAACTTGCATAGCCTTGATACGTGGTTGTTCACCTTCGATCTGACCGATTCTCAAACGATTATATTGAGGTCGTTGAAGGACCTCAGATCGGTGTCTAGCATGGTGTCAATTGTAGACCAAGTGTCGTGAATCAACTTACAACCCGTAAAACACAGTGGTCGCGTCAAGTCCAGCTACGAGACTCAGCAAGGTTTTAAATTTGAATGGCTGGACATACCGACATCACGATCTAGCAAAACACCCAGTCCACCTGGATGCATTGCTGCAAATTTACTGAGGTCATAGACGATGGAATCGATGATGATCCATAGATCACCTTCTTTGTTGTGCTGCGGGTATGGACATGAGTGATCTGCGTGAGAATTTCAACGGGGGTTGACTCACCTTGGCGACTTCCTCTTTCGTGAGGGATTTAAGTTGTTGAGTGGCCATTTTGGATATAGGATGGAATTGACTGATGCTGATTTAGTGTATTCGTTGACGATATTTTAGTATGAAATTCTGTTAACGAAAGTGATAAATTGATGATAAATTGATAGAGAATTAAGATGGTATGGACGAATTGAATTGCAATCATTTCAGCAACAAAAGAAGAGACCGGGTAAGGGGAATGCAATGATAACCGGAAAACAGCGAGGACGACAGTTCCGAGCGTCGCGACAGCGACAAGCACGTGGCGACAGCCACGTGGACCCTGGGGGCGACTGACAAGTCGCCCCCAGGCACGGCCAGAGCCCCCGTGACAACGGGGGCTCTGGACACCCTTTTGCCTGTGGCACTTTTTGCTTCCGTTTTCGTCTTGACTTTTGTTGTAATCGTCGATCATCGTTGGGATCTATATTTGAGATGGAATACGGTATTAATTCACGTTAGAGCAACCAATTGAGAGAGATCAATGGAGAAGAATGATAGAAAAGTTTGTTGGCATTCGTGGAAGGATATCTTCGTTCAATTGACGTCCCCACACTCGTCCACTCCTTACTCATTCCATCCTAGTAATCCTAGTACATGCATTTCTGACTCAACACAAAGTTTTCAATTCGATATTTGCCTTGCTATGTATGATTAAAAACTTCTCTTCTGCCTATGACCAATTCATTCTTCTTCCCCATGTTCTTTCTTACACAGATGCTAAGCTAATTTCTTATTTCCCAATTTCCCTAATGCTCACCGCGATCTGCTTTGACCTAAGAAAAGAGTTAGTGACTACAATGTCAAATTGACTTTGACTCACAGCATCCTCGCTGGATGTTCTTTCAGGATTATGTTTGGCTTGATGAGATTCGGCACCTTTGTGTCCGTGTTCGGTGTGGTGGTGTTTGTGGGTGTCTACGATGGATTCATAAGCAGATTTCCATCATTGGTAAAGCTCTGCTTACGTGCTACCGTCTCATCTTGGAGAGCTTTGCCTGGTTTACCAGTTGGGCCATGTTGATCGGCCTAAGATGTAAAGTTAGCTTTCGATTCGGATAATATCAGGTCTACACAATCGCGACTGAGTTTTCTCGATCCTCATGATCGATCCAGTGTGTCCATTCCACTCCTTACGAAATAAGACGAAATGAGAGAAATCAATACCCACTTTAACGTTTGCCTCAGCATCAGACTAAAACACTCGGTCAGTTGAAAATGTATTAGAAATAACACATTTGACCCACAGCTAAATGCTCATTCCATCCTGGAGCACCCTTTTTGAAAGGAGCAGATGAATCTTGGTGACCACCTAGATTTCTTGCTTTCTCTTTAGCGAGTTTCTATTCGATCGATGAAAATTGTGATTAGTATATGACAAAGTGCGAATGAATATGAGATCACTTACATCTGGATCGTTACCGTGAACTGAAGCAGTGTAAGATCTCACTCCACTGAGGATAACTTGTGGTTGGGTGGATCGGATGGATTGAAGTGATCTTAGACGTAGGACTGACATTGTGATTGAACTCTGTGAGGATTAATTGGTTGATGATGTTACTGTACGAAGTATATATGCTGTTAGATATCGTATTTGAAGATGCACTTGGAAAGTCTTACCACGAAATAAACTGGCTCGGACTAGCGGGCTGATGACGTAATGACGTCATGAGTTGGTGCAATGGTTTAAACGTGATTGGGGGTAATGAGTCCATGTTAGAAATGTAAAAAATGCAGACTTTCCATGAGAGACATAAAATATGTCACTCTATAAGTGATTCTATTAAAACTGTGTACTCGTTCAGCTTCTTTCAATAGTACTAAGAGCAAAATGAAATGGACGAAAATCAGGCTTGCGGTATTGAGTTTTCCTGTGGCACCTAACTTTTGAACCTCACAAGAGATTTTGACAACTACTTCATCAATCTATGAACTCGTATGTACTCGTACATTAAAAGTTTGGAACCATAAGCTTCGTATTCTTCGTGCCCGGATTATCAATATCAACATCGAATCTATCTGGTACCCTAAGATCCGTCTTGTATCTACTGAGCATACGAACAGAACACCCATCACGCTGTAACCATAAATCACCTGTTTTTCTTTGCCAATCCTCCAAAGTATTTCTGAGCTCTTGAACCACATCCGCATATGCTGGGTCCTTGGCTAGATTGTTAACTTCATCTGGATCTTTGGTGACATCGAACAGTTCTTCATTGGGTCTGAACAAGTAATCTTTCAACGAACGTTTACCGATAGTTGGAGTATCTGCGTTTCTTACACCTTCGTACGTCAAGCTGGCGTATAAATCAGATGCGAAGGGGAAATCCAATCTCCAGGCAATGTTGCGATGATATTTGTACTGATGTGTTCGCAAAGTTCTTGTCGGCCAGTAATTTTGTAATTCGTGGAAAGTATGCGAACCGAAAACGTGGTGCTGCCATTTATCTTCTGGTAGAAGAGAAGTTTCGTTCAAAACTGGTAAGAAAGATCGACCGAGTCGAACAGGTGGATCGGCTTTCGCTTTATTGAGGAGGTAACCTGGTTGTAAAGCTGTTCGCTCTTCTGCTGGAACGTCAGAGAAACTGAAGGAAGGGTTCAACCCGGCGTAGTCGAGGAATGTCGGTAGGAAGTCAATGAAAGAAATCATGTTGGGGTTGCTGATTCCGGATGTAATGCCTGGACCGCGAACGATTAAAGGGAGACAAGTACCAGCTTCGAAAAGAGTCGTTTTAGCGTTGATGAAAGGTGGACCGTTGTCACTGGTGAACAAAACCATCGTGTCATCAGCTAAACCCTGACGTTTAAGAGCTTCTAACACCATTCCAACACCTTGATCCAAGCGATTGATAGCTTTATAATATTGAGCTAGATCTTGTCGAGTTTCAGGTAAATCAGGTAACCAAGTCGGAATATCAACCTCATCAACAGTAACTTCAAGATCTTTTACCCTCTCATCATATTTCTCTTGATTACCAAAACCACCTCGTGTAAGATCACGGTGAGGGTCGACGTATCCAATAGTCAAGAAGAAAGGTTTTTCAGCTTCTTTAGAATTTTTGAAAAATTCCTCTGCTTGGTCGGCAATCCAAGCAACGTCCCTCGTACCACTTTCATTCCTATAACTCCAAGGGTAGACCCCTTCAGGACCAACATGGACTTTACCGAGTATACCAGTGATATAACCTGCGTGGTTGAGTAATGCAGGAGCAGTTTCGACGTGTCCAAAAGTTTGAAAATGAGTTCGATAGATGTTCAAACCGTACTGACCATTTTCGTGTGTGTGAAGACCAGTGTAGATGTTTGATCGACTTCCACTACATGATGCAGTACTCGCGAAAGCTTTTTCGAATTTGACCCCCTCTGATGCGAGTCTGTCGAGAGATGGCGTGACAGTAGAATTACAACCGTAGGCACCAGTCAATTTGCCCAGGTCGTCAGCAATCATCAACAGTATGTTTCCCGGCATGTTGTTGAAGATGTTGTGAAATATCAAGAAACAATCAAACAGCTCACTTTGATTTAAATTAAAGTAGGTACAACCCACTTCGGCTCGATGTTGTTGCGATGATTGACGAATTTCAAAATGACCAACGGACCGCAGACGGACAACACCGGGTCGGCTTGTATTGAACAATGCACTTTTGAACAATTCGAGATTATAAACAAATTCGTGATGTAATCTCGAATTGCGATAGCAATCATAACGAATGTATAATACTTACAGTAGGTCAACTGACATGGTAGCTAGACAGTGGGAGCATACGAGATGTGCATGATGTGATTGACAGAGAGACTATCTTTCGTTCTTGAGGGAGGGTCGCCGTTTCGTTAAAGAATTGGTGCGTGCATTTTTCACCGTGGTCTCGCTCATTTTTACATACATAATGGTAATTTACATACTTCTATATAAATACTCATAAATTTCAAAGTCTCCAGACATTCGATCTCCATTCTCAGCCTCGCCCCTTCTCATAACCCTCCTTAATATTGTAATTTGGATGGATCAGTCTCTCCAGTGATTTCTTTGCGCTCCGCCAAAGCCTTCTGAGCATCAGTGACATAACTTCTAAACTTCCAGGGTTTGATCTTCTTCTCAAACATTTCGTTCAACTCTGCAGGAGTCCTGTTAGAAGTATCGGGCATAAGGAAGAAACATGCCACAACGACTGGTGTCGAAATTCCAGCGAAGAAGAAACATGTTCGTAAACCCCAGTTGGCGTAGTTCACGTTCAGCATGTAGGGAACCGATGTGCTGAAAATAATTCCTATTATGACACCACCTGCGGAAGCTACACCTGCTGTCTTGGCTCGAAGTCGACTGTTTGAAGCTTCGGCTGCGTAGGACCAGTGAAGTGTACCGATTGAGGTTGATGTCATTCTCCAGATTAGAGAAAAGAAAAGGACGAGCGAATTCGTGGCGTGGGTTGGATTTGGAATCAGACCCATTCCACCAATCACCATACACATTACCCATGTCGCAGTAACATAAGTGAGGAACAAACTTCGACGACCAGTTTTGTCGGTAATGAAAGCCGAAACAACAACGATGACCAAACCTGAAAGAGCAAGCAGAAGCGAGTAAAGGAATGGATCGGCGAATCCAGCAACCTGAGCAAAGTAACTCGAGTAACTTGATAACACTGCCAAACCTCCGATTTGTTGGACACCACTGGGCATGAAAGCGATCAAAGTACGAAGTCCGTTGACCCCAACAAAGATTTCTTTCAGTTCAAGGACGTTAGTTGTGAACCAGCCTTTGGTGGAACCATCGGTGTTGGTCGGCAGCTTCTCGTCCTCAACTGTACGACGAATGATCTCGTAATGGTAACTTGAGGAGAAACCTTCAATTCCACCGTTGATTCGATTCACGATTGCTTCGCCTTTTTCGTGAAGACCTTTGGTGGCGCACCAGTAAGGTGATTCGGGAATGTAGATGTAAATTGCCAGTAAAATGACCACCATCGCCCATTCTGTGTAGATAGCGTCTAGATAATTGTTGGGTAGGGTGTCGTTGAGTACTTTCAAAGCGATTGTCGCGAATAATTGTCCCATGTTATACCAGATAAAACAAGAAGTAATCAAGAAACCTCTAATTCTTGAAGGCGCGATCTCTGCCACGTACATCCCCTGAAATCGAAGATTTCATCAGGATTGCCCAATTAAAAGAGAACACCACTCACGTTCATAAACTGAATTGATCCAACTGCAAATCCAGAAAAGAGTTTAGCGACCAACCAAACTTGCCAAGTTTTACCAAAACTTTCACAACAAACCCCGATGAACAAAGTTATCCAAACCACGAAAAAGGCCTTTTTACGTCCGAAAGAGTCCGCGATGAAATGCATGAGAAGCATACCAAGACCTTGACCCAGACTCTGTATTCCACCCCAAACAGCCAGCACGTTGGCATCAAGAATTAACGCACCAGCAGCTGAATGAGCTGTACCGAATTGTTTGATAAACCCCGCATTGGCGATGATCGTTCCTGTAATCGAAATTTGATAACCATCGAATGCAGTACCAAATGCTGCGATCGCACCAATGAGAACAGCTTTCTTGAAGACCTTGACTGTTTTCAATACACCAAAATCTTCGAATGGTGATCGCATAAGCAGATTCACATCCTTTTTCAAGTCTTCAGGTTGAGTTTCGGTTTTATCCGCCACTTCGTAGGCAGGTTCAATTTCAAGTGTAGCCATTTTTGTGAAAGAGTGTGGGGCAAGTTCGATGTTTCCTTGGATTGAAATACATCTGAAAACATTCGTATATATGTGGTCTTAGTGACCTTGGTCATGTGATGACGAAAAATCACGAAGAATCAGTATTCCAGATAACGGTGGAAACTTTTACCGTGATTGCGTTCTTTTCGATCACAACTCTATTTTGGTCGCACATGGCGTGCGAAGTGGATCCAATGCCGAAATGTCTATGTGCCAACGGCCATTTATCGGTGAGTCATCCATTCATCAAGTAGAATTCGTATAAACAGATCTGCTTTTGTGATTGCAAGTCAGATTCACTCGGAAGAAGGCTACCCAACTGCTTATGGATACTCATTTTTGGTAACGCCTGGATGGGTCTTCCACAGAAGGCCGGTTTTGATAAGATGATCTTTACCTCGAGTCGACCAGTTTGACTCCATCCCTAGTGTTTATCCTCCAAAATGAACAGCATACACTACCAAAGAACTTGTTCTCATAACTACAACAATCTTTTAGCTCAAAATCTTGATCAATACGGTATTGGCTCCAGAGAAACTGATCATGCTCCTACAACCTACAAGGATTCCACCAACTTCTCATACGAGCAGTGTCTCTCAACTCCTAGAGAGCTCGTCGGGAACGATAATCTAAGCTATGCTTGTGTAAGTTTTCTTGAAACTTGTTTGACCTGTGGTGCTGAATACCTACTTATAGCGAGATGTCGCTAGTTGCAACGGACAAAATCACGAGTTCAGCAATTTCGTTATTCATATCAAGGGAGAACACATCGAAGGCTCTTGTTACCGCCATCACGACATCAACTTTTCTGGTTATCAATTTCCAGTTGTTGATGCAGGTGACGGAGAAGAGAAAATCGTCGTATCAATCGCTCGAGCTGCCAAGTCATTTGCTGATAATTTTGAGAACTTCAAATGCAACGACATTTCGTGCCCACACCGTCAAATCAGTCAAATCAGGTTGACGTTCACTGGTTTAACGGCCCAATTTTGATAGATCATCAAGAAAAGTCAAAATCATGAGAGGTGGCGAGGAAATCAGAATTCCTTGGGATGCATTTTCCCTTTCTTCCGTTAGATCTCGTTTTCGCAGAGGTCAAGCTAGTGCCTCATTGTAGAAAAGGGGAGCAGAATGTAGTTTGTAAATATGTATAGACTCCTGAATACCAACTTCCACTGTAGAAAGTGGCGGTGTGCAATGAGTGCCGTGGCGAATTTGGATACGTTATTGGAGCAATCATTTACAAAGCTGATACCGCAATCTCAAAATCATTCGCTCAACAACGCATCTTCAGGAGCTGGAGGGCGTTAAAAATTGCATAAGGAAAAATAGATTTAGCATAAAATCAAACATGATGCTACAACAAACATATCACCCTCCATTAAGGAGCGCGTGCAGGAATCTGAGACTTCATCTTGGTTCCATCACTAGTAACAACCTTGACAGCAGGTCCGTCCTCTTTGTCATAACCATTTCTCCTTTCGTGTTCCTTAATCGCTTCCGGACCACGAAGGTAAACACTGTCAACGCTTTCTGGACCTAGACCTTGACTTTTGGCGTGAGCTACCATTCTTTCCAATTCTTCTGGAACCCTAGATCGTTTGAATGCTGCGGTCCAAGGGTAGTAAACTTGTCTTGGTCTGGTGGGAATGTACTCTGGAATGGACTCCCGACCGAGGGCACGAAGAATGACTTGTTCACAGAGAGACTGAAGTTAGCTCTGTTGACATGCAGAAGCTTACATAATCACCATCCGGTCGATTGAGATTCCATGGATCTTTCATGTTACAATGGGGATTCGTGATCACTCTAGCGTAGCGGAGGTGATTTTGGGCACTGGAATGGGGCTACGACGGGATCAGCATCGTCAAAGGCATACCGAAAACACTCACCAAAAGACCATGCGTAAGGAAGGTGTCCCCTTTCTTGGCTACGACTTGGGTGAATTTCTTGCACTTTTTTCCCATGCCCTCGTAGACCCAAGAATTGGGAGGATCAATTCCTTCAGGATGCGCGTAGAAGGTATCACAAAGTTGTTTGATACCGTCTTCACAGAGATAAGTACCTCCACCTCGAGGTGGGATGTCGGTGAAGCAATGGATCTAATATTCGTCAGACAAAGGAGATCAGAACAAAGGGCCAAAACTTACAATGGTAAGGGCATTTCCTGATGAATCTAGGAATTGTCTATACCAATCGTTGTCGTGATGCCACCCTGGTGAGGCTTCAGGAGTTTGTTCATGCTTCGGTAGGTCAGTTTAGACCCGGGAAGAGTAAAATCAACTTACAGTGTCCCAGTATTCACTACCAAAGTTGATGATGAATTGATCTCCATGATATCTTTCACGAACAGGATCGATTCTGTCTTCGCCGCCGACGAGGTCAACTAACATGGCGTCAGAAGTGGGTACGACTTTGGCGAAACAGACTCACTCATGGCTTTCCAGGCATTGGGACAGAACTCCTGTACAGGAACTTCTCGATGTCTAGGCATTTTCAAATACTCTGCATCCCATGTTTCCTGTTATCAAGTAAGCGTTTCGTCTTGCATACCAAGGCATACGTACTGGATCTTTCTCATCCCATCCCAATCTCACCCACAAATCTTTCATCCAGGCATCGATGAATTTGGGCTCGATAGCGTTCTCAATCTTTATCCAACCATGTTCAACGAAATGTTGACGTTGTTCTGGTGTTAGATACTTGTATTCGTAAGGCATCTTTGTAAAATGGTCGGACGAACAATAATTGCAACATGTGGACTCTATTTATATGCATCCGGCGTCGGTAATCTGAGTGACCGGACGGACCGGGTTGCAAAACCGTATACGCCTACATCCGGACCTGTGAAGGTGGTCACAGCTTGTTCACAGCTCTGGTTTCGTCTTTATATTGGGAATACACCCCAGGCTCGTGTGATAATACCGGCGAAGAGGTAGATTTTTGAAGAAGAGACCTCTTTGTTCACGAGTGAGCTTCAACTGAAGACAGCACCGTGTACGAGGCATCTCCATGAACCTATTCATAAGCTTGGCTTGATCAGTGTAGTGTAGAAGTCGCGTGATTGTTTTATATGCATCATAATAGCCAAAGATTGTACGGTATAACCAAACTACATCAATCAGAAACCCCCGCAGATAAAGACACGTATCCTTTCCTAATCATATTCACTCATTGTTCTCATTTTAACCCGAACCCTCCTTCAAAGTTTGCAAAGCCGCGTGTGTTTTCAACATCAAAGCTCCTTCTAAAGAATACTTTCCTTTGATGTTGGCAGCATACGGATTGTGTTCAGGTAGTTTTCCTAGGGCCGTTTAGTCGTTTCCATTGTCTTCAGATAACTAGACTTACCTGACATGACCACGTCGAAATTCTTTCTAGCATTGACACTGTCACCTCTCCTGGCGTACAGTTTACCCAATTCATAATGGCAGTGGTAGATTATCCAATGATCGAGCTAAGGTCCGTTTCAGTAAGTTGCTCTCCACGAGAACACTGGTCAACTCACTCGAACATCCGGTGCGTGTTTGAGACAAGCTTTGAAATCTGCTTCGGCAGATCTGTCAATTTCGTCGTCACTTGGTTCTCCAGGTGTGTGTATAGAAGCAGTCTCTGCCGCCTCGGGTGGTTGATACCTCGCGACTGTTTGAACAACACCTCGTAAGAAGTGTCCAAGGCAGTAGTCTAAGCATTAGGTATGTCTCTCACATCAAGACTCACCGTCCCAATACTCGGTACCATTGATATACGTCTCAGGCGTTGATTTCTCCAGCTTTGCCAACATTCTATCAATCCTAGGCAAAGTTCCGCCCAACAGACAGCGGCGTGGTGAATGCGAAAGACTACCAAACACGTATGCCAATTCTACGGCTGGTAAAAATAGTTTGTCTCCTTGAGATTGGAATTTACGACCTTTACGGGAAACAAATTTCTATACCTTTGTTTAACAGTTGCCAAAGCCTTACGATCGTCTACTTACCTCAATTGGTAACGATTTCCCAGCCAACTTCTTTGTCAAAGACGGAATCGCTTTCATCAATTTCTCGACTTGCGCCAAATCAGCTGCAGGGTCACCATCTTCTGACATTTCCGTGAGACATGCTGCGGACGAACTAGATAGTTAGTGACACGACAATGTTAAAACCCACTAGGTGTAAACCGCTCGACTCCAGTTTGATTCATGGCGTAAAATGTCGAAACAGCTATATGCCGCCTTCCATTGAGACAGCATGAGGTAATTGCAAGCGTAATCCCACTGTCATAAGCTAACGCTGAATCGCATACTCACGAGACACATGTGTTGCAGCTACAGAGGCGTCAGCCTGAATCCGATGGAATGGGTAATTTACTTACTTGAATATACTCTAGCTTGAGGTCGAGAGCTCTTTGCAGAGATTCTAAAGTGTCAGGCCATGTTTACCAGTCTACATACTGTTCGCCAATTCCGGTTCACATTGTGTTGTATGGAGTCGAGCTTGGAAATAGAGGAAAAAAATCCCATCCGGATAACTAGGTGGTGTCAGAGTACTAAAGACGACGCGACGAACCGTTTCATGTTGTAGGCCAAAATGTTTCTAGCCAACGGTATGTCAACTCCTGCAACTGGCCTAGGGTATGTCAGTGAGTTCCATCATTACACCCACATTAGGACCGAAATGACCAAGTGAAAAGTCAGCAGAATCATGTCGCAGACGGGTCTTCTGATTCCTTCGTTACTTTCGTCGTATGACGGTGATGATTCGTTGGTGGTCCAACCTCCTGCTGACATCAATGTTGACAGCGCCACCTTTCGATCACCGGCGTAACCAAATACCTCTGCAATCTGCCGATCAGCTCTGTACATTCTGGAAACCCACCTTCAAGACCTTCCCTGGAAGTAAGCTCAACATCAATGAACTGGTACCGGTTCCCAGCAAGACACCCTTGATATCAGCTCGATCCATGAATCAGACGTACGGATCTGAAATCCATATCAATGTCCTCATCAAATCCATGTTTATCCGCGTCCTCCAGATACTGCTGTAGTGATCTATATATCCCATGTGCAGTACGCATGTTCAATCTTTCATCAGTTAAGCTCTACTTTGAACCTACGCTTCCCTGATGAGTCCCATCCAGTCACCTCCCGCAACAATCGCCAACATTGCCTTCATCAGAGACGTCTCTGCGTATACCAGCTCCGCATGTCGCTCAAGCACTGTCATGGATTTGATTCTAGCCAATGACTGAGACGACCCCACCAAACCACCAAGTCGAGAAACGAGGGACCCCGATGGTTTACGAACTGACGATGCCGTGAGAGACGTTGCTTTACAGATTTCCAATGCAGCTGCCAAATCATCCGCGTCAAATGTCATCATCCCCTAATATCAGTCAGTGTTGTACATTGATTCCAACTCACCTTCAAACCTTGGATGATACCATGTGCACTTTGAAGATATAACCTGTTCCCATCCGGATCTCTATCAAAACAAACGTCCTCTGCTTCCTTCATCCGACTCGTCAAGAAAAGCTCTAATGCATGCCTACAAGATTCCAGGTCAGTTGCCAAGATCGCCGCTTGATTGACGGCCGCTGGGGGTTTTCTAGAAGCGTCGCGTTTCCTGACCCGCGTTTCAGATGATGCGGGAAGGGATCTTGAAATGGTTGTCGGTGCTGTCCCATTGGTCAACTTTTTATGTTTCTCGTCTTCCTCGTCCTCCTCTTCAACTTCTGATAGTCCTTCCGATGGCGTCAAGAAAGCCTGATCGTCGTCTGAACTTTCTTCATCTTCGTAGTCCCATTGTGAATACATACTGGCAGTTCGTTCTCGCCTGAGTTTTTCTGGGGTTGGCGCGACTATTGTAGAGGCGATCGGAGATGCACTTTCAGGCGATTCAGTGATTGGTACATCTGTCGTTCCAAGATGCAAGCCGTTTACCGAGTCCGAAATACCGTTCACATCAAGAGGTCTTTTTTCGAGACCGGGGTATTTGTTCGATGGAGCTCTCGTTGGTGTGGACGCTCCCGATGATGGAGTGGTGACGCTTGGTGAGGCAGTACGAAGTGGGGATCCGTTTTTTTCAGAGTTATAGGACGACAGTGAAGAAGAAGAAAACAGGGATGAGAGACGTTTCTTGGATTTCTTCCTGTATTAAACATAAGCATCGGGATCGCGCTCTAGCAAAATGACTGACCCGAGGGACATTTTTCGACTGGCTTTCCCATCTTTCTCGCGTTCCACCTCAGATCTTGCTTCACTGACATTTCTTGATTTGGGTGGACGTTCAGCTCTCGATCCGTTCAAGTCTGGAACCTCGTTTGATGATTTTTTCCTCGATAGTGATCCTTTACGAAACATTTTGGCGTCAAGGGTGACTTTTTGTCTTGCTTCCAAATCCAGAATACGATACTTTTGCGATGACTTGTCAGGTAGAGGTATATTACCTCACGATCTTGTCGATTGATACGACCAATGATAAGAGTTGTCCTTGATATTTAGGTACTTAATTCTATGTAATCCATTCAATTCATTCAACATCTACGCCATTCAATGACCGTAGACCGATAAATACACGGAGATCCCTTCATCTCCGTGTTCTCACCTTTTACCGCCAAAATCTCAAAACACCTATGTGGATCTGTAAATCCCAAAAATACCATGTCGAACATCAACCTAAAACGAAAGAGATCGCAGTTCAGACCCTGTATAGACCTACACGATGGTGTTGTCAAGCAAATAGTAGGCGGAACGTTGGACTTGACGGGAAGCTCCTCGAGTAGTGGCCAGGAGGGGTTGAAAACTAATTTCGTTGCAACGTAAGCTTCTTCTATACATGTTTGCACAAGCGCTCAAACGCTCAGGAATCCACCTTCGTTCTATGCCAATCTGTATAAAGAAAACAACCTGATAGGTGGACATATTATCAAACTTGGTCCACGGAATGACGACGCTGCAGAAGAGGCCTTACAAGCTTGGAAAAACGGGATGCAAGTGGGAGGAGGCATCACATCAGACAACGCTGTAGAATGGTTAGAAAAGGGAGCAAGTAAAGTCATCATTACAAGTTTTCTGTTTCCATCTGGTAAATTCTCCTTGGAACGATTGAGAGAGCTTTCGTCGAAAGTTGGAAAGGAACGTCTGGTCGTGGATGTCAGTTGTAGAAAACGTGAAG
Source organism: Phaeotremella fagi (assembly GCA_001599715.1). NCBI lineage: Eukaryota > Fungi > Basidiomycota > Tremellomycetes > Tremellales > Phaeotremellaceae > Phaeotremella > Phaeotremella fagi. Next base: position 1,685,997 of record BCHU01000003.1, on the reverse strand, counting down.
AGGGGTGGGTTGTCGCCATGAACGGTTGGAAGACTTTGACAGATATGGTGGTCAATGCAGGTAGGTCCGTATCTGGGAGTGTCACTGAGTTGTATCAGAGAGTATCGCCTTGATCGAATCCTACTGTTCAGAACTCTTAATTCACGCAGCAGATGTCGAAGGTCTTTGCCAAGGGATAGATGAGGAATTGGTGAAACGTGGGTACTTTCCAACAGGACTGTATGTGATTGACGTATTTTAGGCCTTGGAGAATGGGTTTCTATACCGTGCACATACGCTGGCGGTGCGAAAGGCGAGTCTTGACCTTTTGCATGACACTAATCTTCGTAGATATCTCAGATTTAGACCTGGTTGACCGTCTTTCCGGTGGAAAAGTTGATCTCACTTTTGGATCGTACGTGAACTTCGCACACTTCTGTACTCGCACTAACTTCACGATCTGCTCAGCTCGCTGGACATTTTTGGCGGAAGTGGAGTGAAATTCGATGAGCTCGTTCTGTTAGATCAGAAGGCTAAATTGGCTTCGGAACTATTGTAGCAGATCGTCTGCAAACATAGCCTCAATTGCCTACAGCTAGTATGCATCCATATATCAAAACAAAACCACACCTTATTCTCACCAGTCGTACCTTGTCGCGTCGTCAGACTTCGAGGGACACTCTTCACACTTGCCACCATTTGGGCACTCGGACGAATTCTTTTTGTTATTGATCTCCATCTCCGATTCATGAGCACCGATCCCCCGGTTGGTCCAGTACAGGAGGGTGAAAGCTGATGGAACATACTCGACTGCCCCCTTCATGAACATGGACCTCTTCTCGGACATCTCTTCATCAGCGTCATGAGGAGGTTCGATCGTATGAACCTCTCTACATCTAGTATCTCTACTCTTCTCTGGTCGTCTTTGCGTTTGACTTTCATCGCTACTATCAGGTCGGGTCGACTGGGCGAGAGGGAAGACAGTGCGAACGAACTCTGTACCAATTTCGAACACATATTGGTATTTCTCACCTTTTTTACTGTTCTTATCATGTTTGTCAAATTTACGAGTAAAAACACCTGACCCTTGAAGCGTTTGCGTGAATTTCTGAGCCTCGTCTGGATCTTGACCCATGTCTTTTACTGGTTTCGACAAGTATTTTGTATCCTTGTACCAGTTTAGACTGTCTTTAGCTGTTACCTTGTACAACGTTGTGTGTCCTTGAGAGATAGACATTATTGATTTAAGGAATGATTGTTGTGATTCCCGATCGTTTTTAAGAATCAATATTGGAAAACTCTATTGTAATTTCGCAGAAACTGAATTCGAAATCGGGTTTGATAAGTCTCACATCACACTGATTTAGAAAATACCTCCTTTATGAGAACGTAAAACTCCTTTCAAGTCTTCCTGTCTGGTGAAAAAGGGAAATAATAACTAATTCGAAAAAGGCTTCCAAAACAGTAAGTCAAGTGACTTTCATACTTTCAAAATTATAACCAACTATTCCTGTTGAAAATCTCACAATGTCAACATCCATCAATAAAGCAAGACTTCGCAATTTCATCGCTCAATGTCTACAAACCGAAGCAGATTATTACAAAAAAAGGGATATCGTTTCCGAAATCCAAGATCAATCAGTGGAGTCAATCATGAGTAGTCTCAAAATCACTGATCCCTCTCAATTAACTGATCTAACAAATCTTGATCAATGGTCTCTGACGCTCTCAGTCACACGTACTGGTGGTTCAACGACTATACAGGTTAAAAGTAGAAAGTGTCCAATTGAAGGTGTTCAGGATTTTAATTGTCAGATTTGGCCTTCTGTGTTGAAGAAGAAGAAGAAGGAGAAGGAGAGAAGGGTTTGGGATCAGAGTACTGTTGAGTCTGCTGAGAATGATGAATCCTCAGATTCCGACGAGCCTCGTGTGGGTGGGAAGGGGAAAAAGGCAACTCAACCAGCAGTATTTAGACGAGTTTGATGATGTTCGCGTGGTCTGATTTCTTTGTATGTAGCGATAAAAATGTAATGTACAGTACATATAAGATAGTTAGCGAACACTCTCAATTGATATTTGTTCCACTCGTTAATGCATGTCAAATCAGCTAGGCACTCGTACAGTAACGTACTGTATTTGTACAGTACGCTCAACGAAACTAAAGTCCTTCCATCATTCAGTTCCCTTTTTCCCAGTAAGTTTCCTGCTTAGTAAGAATCTACATTTAGTGCATGCTACTGTATACAAATAATACGTTTTCTGAAACCTCGTCCTCCCAACGTCACCAATATCTTCGCAAAAGATCTCAACTCCCAATTCCGAAGCCCTCTTCCTGAACTCTTACACGATTCATCGCCTCCTGATCACTGTTAGCATCTGGAATATCCCTGATAGCATATTTGACCAAACGAATCTCCCTTGGATCATCAATGCTATCAAGCATAGTTATGGTTTTTGGATGACGACTCTGAGGAGTTGTGGCTATCGACATTTTCACGCCAGAAGTCTTAGGAAGATTCAAAACAGAATCTTTCCCGATAACGTGAAGATAATCTTTGTCTTCATCTTTCTCCCAGACGAAAACACATGTGGTGTTGAACTGAAAAGTATCCCAACTTGTAGAACCGGTGTCGATACGGGTTACAATTAGACTGTCTGTGAACCAATATTTTTGTTGTTGGCGTACCGAAGTTTCGTGACTCATTGGATTCGAAGTTATGTTCAACGGGTAGAGTGAAATGGAGGCACAAATGAAAATTGGGTTGATGGTTCGATAGAAGCTGTTCAGGTGACGGTCAGATCGAGACAGACGGACTTTGTATCTCCGCCATTCGTGGATAGAAGCCTCGTCGGAGAACGATTGGACACACAAGCATACGGTAGCAGAAGAAGATTTTCCAGTCATACTTTACGGCCCTACTGGAAAATAACCTCTTCCAATTCACTCTGGCTTTCTGGGAGAATGCTTGAGACTCGCCTCCGATAGTGATTGATCACATAATCTGTTGTTACTGTAAATTACAAGTACTGTTTACCAGAGTGGCACGCCACAATGAAAACATGCAGTATTCGTACTTTCGCCCAGGAAAGATTCGACATAAACTTCTCAGAAGGCTCCAGCTAGTTTTCCGATGCGAATAAGTTGAAAGTCAGTCATACCTCTCATACTTCCAATTGATATTGGAGCTACTCATACAGGTCTGGAAAACTTACTGCCATATGCGACTTGTTCAATTCTGTTTGATGGGTTCTAGGACCCACTCAAATCTAAAGAAAATCATATTCATCATGATCAGTTAAAAACAATCAAAGAGGTAAACGAGCGACTAAAACACAAAGGGATTGGAAATATATACCAAGTTCACATTCTGCCTATTTTCCCTCTTCCTCAGAGCGCTCCCCCGCTTTGACTGTGAGACTTCTGGACTGAGAAGAAATACGGAAATAACGGAGCTCTTCTTCGATATATTGGGAATTGACTTTTCCCTGTTTGAACGCCTTCAAAGAGAAGCAACTAGGGTGTTGTTGCTTGGAGTACCCCTCAATTGTCCCACCTTCAGAAGTTTGGATGTACCATACATCATCATCACCTTGAAGAAATTGATCTCCAGCTGATAAAACCGTGATGGTAGTTGGATTACTGAGATGAGAAAGGACAACACTGACTATAAGGGTTGATTTTTTCTTCCCGTCTTTTATTCACTCCTTGTTATGCCACCAGGGGTAGACCTCCTCAGAGTTGACTTGAGTGAAGCCGACGTGATCGTATTCTGTATTTTGTGTACTCATTCTTGATTATTTTCTCACGTTTCTTGAAGCAAGTGATGAAAGAAGAAGAAAACGAAGAACACATTCATTCCCGCCTCCTAGACGAGTCGACATCAAAGGAGGTCGGTATCAATGGTTTTTAAACATCGATGAAAATGGAAGAGCTGAGGACACGTCAAGAAAATACTCCGTAATTAATGAATGTCAAGAATGCAAATATGCTATGATGCTACGTAAATTAAACCTCTTTTGGTGCTCTCCTCTTCTTCCCCCGTTTCTTCGCCGAACCGTCAATCTCAACTTCCCTATCTTCATCCTCCACTTCCGAAACTTTAACAACCGTAGAAGATCCTTCACCTTCAAGCTGTCCATGATGAGATACACCATTTGAATGGCCGTTCGCAAGTGTAGGGTTGGGCTTATGTTTTCCGTTTATCAAAGGTTTCTCGATTTTAGTAAATGGTTTGACTATTTTAGTCAGCAGGGAAAGCTTTGCAGGACTTACCATTCCCAAGGACTTGTTTAAAGAATGCTTCCAATTCCTTGATTTCAATGTCATCGACCACCCGTCCAGAATCCTTCTGAGCCCCAACGGTATGAGTTACAGTTTCAACCGTTTCATAAACGATATCATCATTTTCAACGACGACATCCTCAACGACCTTCTGAGAAGCTGAATGACCCGATAATAGCTCATCCATGAACGCATCGAAAAGTAAAGAAACAGGTGGTAAAGTATGACTAGGACCGTCAAACACCTCTGCCGGTCTACCTGATCGTCCAACGATATCCTGCTGCAAAGCAGATCCGGTGGCTGTAGCAGCAACTTCCTCTGGAGCTGTGAGATCCAAATCTTCAAGGAAAGCTTCTTTACCAAACATTTCTTGCCAGATTGAACTGATTTTAGAAGACGAGTGTTCCTTTTTCAGTGATTTGGAATCCCGTGTGTCAGATGCTGAAGAGGATGCTTTGTCGCCGAATCGATAGATTTCACCTTCGGGAGATATGCCTGCCAAGAGGAGATTCTCGGTCGTGTTGGAGAGATAACATAATTCTTTGATCTTGTGTGATAAAACGACCTCACGAACGATGTTTGAAGTACTAGCATCGAGGATTGTCAACTTTGTTGACTTGTTATCGGACGAGGTATGAGCTGAGATGAATTGGGTCGATTCTGTACTCGTGAGAAGTAATTCGCAAGGCAGAGACGCCAGAGCCCAAGCAACTATAGAAAATGAGCATGACACTACAACACAACCGGTAAATCACTTACCCTCACAAGACAACAAGTCCCAAACAGCTACACCTTTTCTTTTCCCCGAACCAGCAAGATATCGACCGGTTTGTCCTACAAACCCAATCCGTCTGATGTCAGGTGTTGAACCCGAATCAAGAACCTTTAAAAGGATATTCGATTCAACGTCCCACAACGTGATCAGAGATTTATGAGCCAAGGCAATGATGGTACAATCAGGAGAGAAAGCTGCCGAGTCAATGTTTTTCGAGCGGTAGTTGAAGGTAGATCGAGCTGCCCAGTATACTATGACAACATCAGTACTGCGTCACTAGCTACCATTTATGAATCAAAGAAATGAAAGATCCCTCAGAAGTAAAGAAGAAAAATAGTTGTCAACACACGTCCGAAGACATTGAGACTGTTGAGCTTGTAAATTTTGTTCATCATAGGGAATGACACAGGTTCTGGGAGGAAGGGTTGAACAAACACCTACATTCAACAGCGGCAGGTTTCTTGGCAGAGGTTTTACCTTAAATTTAACGTCAGCTCAGATCATATATATTTTGTAAACAGGACATTAGTCGAAACCTCAGAATTGCAGAACATGTGATCCACACGGTCCCGAAGGACTTGAGTCAAGTGTGTAATGTGTTGTTGTTTTTTCATCGTCGGTAGAAACATTCCATCAGACAGAAAATAAAACTCACCTTGCTCGGTGTTCTTCGCTTGACGAACATGCCATATTTTTGCAGTTCCGTCTTGAGCAGTGGTGAGGAGATACGGATTTGTAATGTTGTTTGCGGTTGGTGAGAAAATAACAGAGGATATATCGGCGATACCGTGAGGACGAGGGAATTGGGTGTTGACCGTATACTTCTCTCCGTTCCATTTCCAAATTTTCAGATTCTTGATCATACCTCCACCTTCGTATTCATCGCCTTTTCTACCTTCCACTGTAGCCATCCACCTGCAAGTTCCATCCTGAGCGGAGGAAAAGGCCACACGTTCAACAGACACTGGTTCAAGTTCTTTATCGTCTCTTCGACTTATTCTGTTGGAAGGGGCAACTTCTAGATCGAAAAGAACAGATGAGACTATAGGATCAATGAATTGCAGAGTCGAAGGATGTGAAGACGGTACAACCAATGCGTTGGTCGATGGATGAAGTACCAAAGGATATTGATGTGAGTTATCGAGTGGTCGAAGAGGATCCAATCTGATTCCATGCCCGACATTTGAGATTGAGCCTGAAGCACCTCCAACTCGAATTACCGATCCATCAGCTAGACCCATCCAGTACTCCTCTTCAGTCCCACGAGTTCCTTGTCTGACAGCAAGAGATAGAATGGGGCGACCACCCAATCTTGGAATGTATTCTCGCTTCCCAGAAGCTAGATGCCATTGCACCAGCACACTTTCTTCACCGACTGACAGGAGTTGTGATCCGGAAGGAGTAAACGCGATAGCAGCAACAGCATGAGCGTGCCAATGAAGAGAAGTCGTTGGTAATCGTTTTTCCTGATCGTTACTGGATTGAGATTGTAGACCAGCGAGAGCATCGATTTGACGAAAAGCATCGCCAAGACCATGCCAGAGACGTATAGCACCCTTGACGTCTCCGGTAGCGAACCATTCTTCTTGATTACCAGCTAGTGTCTTTTCAGGTGCAAAAGATCCACAGGTCAGAATTTGATCGGTCACGAATTTGACGCAAGTTGGTTTGGATTTTTCAATGGGATCAGAGAGACGATAGGTGTAAGCTTTGTTGAGAGCTAATGCGACGAGGTAGGTGGAGAAAGGTGAGATGAAGAGTGCGGCGGCTGGGCCTGACACTTTACCAACTAGATGAGAGGCGTTTGGTTTATCTGTTGCAGAGGATGACAACGGTGTCCGAACGATTCTAAATGTAGCACCTTCGACAGCTTTTTTCTTGGTGATGGAAATAGCGGCGAAGATCCACCATTTACTTTGGTATTGACCAACACAGATGTGGTTCACTTCGCCGTTCAGGGCTAACACGATCGTGCGTATGAGACGACCTTCTACCCAATCCCATATTTTGACTGTGCCGTCGTCAGAGGAGGTGATTAGTTGTAAAGGGTTTGTTGGGGAAAGAACGAGAGACGTGATAGCACCTTGATGACCTTTTGTGTGAGATGATGATAATGTGGAGAGTCTGGTGAAGGAAGGAGCGGAGGATGAATGTATGTGTATAGAGTTGTTTGCAACGACGAAATAGAACCTGGCAGGGAGTCAGCGTCTCCTCACTGGGACAAACTGAACACTCACCGTCCATCTTTTGACCAAACTGGTGGTATCAGAGAGACCTCACTCTGAGCGATCGGTATACAATCCCATCTATCAGCAGAATCCAAGTCATCGACTTTTGCTCTATGACTCTTTCGTCGAGATTTAGAAGAGGAGACAGGAGGTATAGGAGGGAGTTTAGAGGAACCAGCGATGGATTCCTCTTGAAGAGGAATGGCAAGAGGTTGAGATTGATTAAGTAGAGCTTTCGCTTTACCTTTATCTTTTCTCTTCTTCTTAAATTCACCTTCTACAAGTGAAGATGAAAGTGAAGAAGACATTTTGTGAGATGTTGCCCTCTTTTTTAAGATGTCGAGATGAAATTCGTCCTTGGATGCAGAATTTTAAAATATCTTCTTCGCGAAATTTTAATGGGGGGCTCAGATAAGTGGAGGTACAACGGGAATATAATGTAATAATACCGTGTGGCAGTCGAATTAATTAGAAATATCTTTGTTCTTTTTCTGTGTACAAGTTGACTGTGACTTTATTTCTCTTACATATACAACACACCACAATGGCTCTAGATTTCATTCTACCACCTATCACAGACAACGAAGACGGTTCTTGGGGTCCAAGTACAAGTACTTTACCAACTCAATTCAAGGAGTGAGTTCATAGTCACTCTACCTCAACTAACAAACTCAGTATCCCATACGCTCCCTTTTCAAAATCCGATAAAATCAATCGTATCGCTGATTGGCATGATCCAGCTATCGAAGGTACAACCACAGCCACTACGACCCGTGGAAACACACGTCAACCATACAGTGTCTCAGCTCATAGAAGAGGTGGTCGTGAGGCATACGGTGCATCTGAAAGTAACGCTTTCGGTTACGTTCATGACGAAGATGAAAAGTCTTTCTCTCTAGTCGATAACTCTGCTAGTAGGACTAACGTTAGAGGTAGAACTGTTACCAGAGGTCGGGGTTCTACTCGTGGTGCTGCTGCCACTAGAGGTGCTGTTAGAGGTAGAGGTACGGGTTTCCAACCTCGCGGTGGTTTCACTAGTCGTGGACGTGGGGGTGCTCGAGGTGGTTTCGGTTGGGACAAGGTAGGTCAAAAGAGTTTCTCTATAAATTCGTACTAATTGTTATATTAGCCCCAACGTACTCGAGATTCATCTGTCACTATCAGTCCAGATTGGCAAATGCTTGAAGAGATTGATTTCGCTCGTCTGCTTAAATTAAACCTCTCAGTTGGAGAGCCTGATGATCTGTGAGTGATGAACCCATGAAAATGTGCTAATATATCAGTGAGGCCCATGGTACGATCCAATCTTTCGATAAGACCTACGACAGGATCAACACCAAGAGCGAGAAACCATTAAACATCCTCGACCGAGTTCGTTACAACACATCAACATCTGATGACCCTATCATCGCAAAATTAGCCGAGAAGAAAGTCGGACAAATCTTTGCTACAGACTCCATTCTCGCTTTACTCATGGTCGCACCCAGATCAGTCAACTCATGGGATATCATATTCGATAAAAGAGGAGATCAACTTTTCCTTGATAAACGTGAAGGCGGTCCATTCGATTTCATAACTGTCAACGAAAACGCTACCGACGCTCCACTCGATTCAGACGATCCAAGTAACATCAATTCACCAGCTTCTCTATCTTTAGAGGCAACTTATATCAATCAAAATTTCTCCTCCCAAGTCATCCAACCAACTTCAAAAGCTTATACACCAAAACCCAATCCCTTCTATTCACCAGAAGAAGAAACCGAACCCCTCGCATCATGTTTATACAGATACCGTAAATTTGATTTATCGGTTTCTGAAGAGGAAGAAATGGATCTTGTTGTTAGAACTGAAGTTGATGCTTATTCCGGTAAAAGGGATAACTACGTGACCGTCAAGGCATTGAACGAATTCGATCCCAGAGCTCAAGGTGCCGGTAAAGCACCTGAATGGAGGAAATATCTAGATTCTCAAAGAGGTGCTATCGTAGCTACCGAAATGAAGAACAATTCAGCTAAATTAGCTAGATGGGCTGTTCAATCTATACTTTCCGGTGCTGAAGCTATCAAACTTGGGTATGTCATTCAATCCATCACATCGCGAAATATTACTAACACTCTAAAAGTTATATCGCTCGGGTCAATCCTCGTGATGCCCAACGACACACTATCGTCGGTGTCCAATCAGTCAGACCTAAAGACTTCGCTCAACAGATGAACGTATCTTTAGCCCAAGGTTTCGCTATTATCAGAACCTTTGCCGATTTGGTTTTCAAACAACCAGAAGGTAAATATATTTTGATCAAGGATCCAAACGCACCTGTCTTGAGACTTTACGCTGTTCCTGATAACGCGTTTGATGCTGAGGATGAAGATGAGGAGTTGTTGGAAGACGTGGAAGAAGGTGAGGAGTAGGTTTAGTACGATATATGGATTTCATGTTTTTGCATCTTGATTAAATTACATCGTTCGTCTAAGCCATGAAATGACTTCTTGTCCGATCCTCGAAAACTCCTCGTGATCCATCATACCACCAACCCCCTCGACTCCATCTAACAATTCGTATCTCTTCCCAACTAAATCTAAAGCCAATAAATCAAGGAAACCTTGTAACTCTTGACGTTTCTCGTAAGTTTCTTGAGGGAGGGGTGTGAGATGGATCGAAATTGAGGTTATGAGTGCGTGTCGGGATGTTAGGGATGCAGACTGTTCCAATTAGCTCGTTTTTATGAAATTGGAAGGTGGAGGAGTGATTTACTAATGTACCGAATGATAACACTCCTTCGAATGAATTTGTGAATTCAGGTGTTTGGCCGTATTGCCATTCCCAACTCTAAAGCGAGTCAGTGACAACCAGATATTGTTGAAACTCACTTTGAGTTCTTTAACACCATCCCAAACTTTCGATATTGACACGGAACCTTCGGAAACGTCTTTCACCTCCATAACTCCATCGGTCTTAGTGTAGATTTTATGAAATTCTTCAGTGATTGCTTTAACGAAATCTTGATGGGTTATCTGGGATGAACGGGATTTGGGGAGATAGGTGTTAAGCGTGGTAACAGGGGATGGATGTGATGGAATCCCTTTAGTTTCGATGTTTGGCTAATACTCATTCGTTGGTCTTCTGGTTCAGTGAATGGAAGTGACTTACGGATGATGTTTTTAGTGATTTACCTAATGTGGATAACGAGGATGAGATCAGCATCGTTCCATGATGATAGGATCGATTTTGAATGATTTTGTAAGCTGATCCAGAGACGTAATCAAACTGCAATATCAGTATCATTCAAATAAGATTCCCAACTCATCTTAAATTCCTTCCCCGACGAACTATCTCTGATGATAACATCATTCCTCTCATTGACATCACAACCCGTTATCCCCAATCGATCACGTATAGCACCAGCGACCAACTGAGCACCATGAGATCTAGTAAATAGTAATCTTGGTAGTATGATTGAAAAATTCGTATTGCCCATATCCTGTTTACGATCAATTTTCATATCCCGAAAACACATTAATTGCTTACATGAAAAACTGTGCCCCCACCAGATCTTCTCCTTATGAGTGGAATCGAATTTTGACGTAAATCCCGAGGAGTAGATTCTTTCCATGGATTCTGTGATTACTCCAATCAGCTGGATTTCAGTTCTGATTTCAAGATGGTATATACCTGATTTCGACCTATCACTACACAAGGGATATTTCTGTAAAGAAACAGGATTGGTTGATCGTTCGGTGTATTTCTTAATAACCTTGAATCATTAACAATAGTCATCAGAACTCTTGAAAACTTACCAATCCTCGAATGAAAGATTGAACCATGGATCATGAGATTCAGAAATATATGTCACAGGCTAGGATGAATCGTTAGAATAGATCATGGATGAGATCAACACCTAAGCTCACGGCTGATAGCTCTATCGCTTCTGTTGCGGGTGTTTGAGGTTGGGCTTTGGTATCCCCTCGAAACGCTGTCGAAGAGAACTGGTGAGACGATTGACGACTTTTAATCCGGATTTGAGAAGCTAGATTCGCTGCGAACCTTGAAGTGCAAGGTTGGCTTGGGAGTAGATGGGAGATTATCATCCTTGAGCCTTGGGTTTGAGCTATGAGACAGAAAAACAACAGTCTCCAAAAATGAATTAGGACGGAAAGTTCTGAAAAGTACCACGTTCAGGCACGATACCAATTTCTTCCACAGCTGAAATCAACATATATTCCACCGTGAAATATGGTCAACATCTGCAGTTTATCGTATGGAAAGATACCTCAGACGGTGTATACAACGACCTCGTCGAAAAAACTAGAGTTGAATGCATGACCCCCGTGAAATGAAAGATCCGCATTTCAAATCAATCTTGATTGATCATCTTTGTTTTTGTTGACGCGCCCCTTTAATATTACTGACGCGCAATAGGAATAAAAATCATTGACTTTTTTTCGGATACACTACATCTACGTATCTACATATCAGTTTGGGGTCCACAATCTTATCACGAAGTAGTGCAAAGGGGGGTCAACAACCAGCTTCACTCTAGATACACATAACCTATCCCCCTTCCATCAATTTAGCTCAAACAGACACACATCGGGATGAACAGAAACGGTCATCTCTCGTTCAAAGTTCCAAATGTCAAATTGAGACCTGTACCATCTACATCTACAACGTCCAAGAAGAGGAAACATCAACAAGATGTTGGGATAGAACGTAGTGCGATGGATGAAGAGATTCTTCAACAGGCCTGGGAAGGTGCTGAGGGTATGTTTTTCCGCTATCTCTCGTGTATTATCTGGGTCGTCTGACTGGACTAGATGATGAAACTTCGACGAAAGCTTTGAGGAACGTTTCGAGACCTTGGAAAGGTATTGTTATAACTTTCACTGGTGTTGATGATAAGGTCGGTCATGTTCTCTCTGACATGTGAAGTGTTCAACGTTGATTGTTTACTAGCCAAATCTGTCGAAACTTGCAACGGAACTTGGAGCTACTGTGGAGAGCGCTTTAACAGTTCATGTAACTCATGTTATAGCTTCTGGATATGGGTCACCCAAGTATCTTGTAAGTTGAAATCAGATGTCTTTGGACATTATGATCTGATGCTTGATTTATCAGTACGCTGTCGAACATTGTTTACCCGTTCTGGCACCTTCCTGGATTGCAGTTTCCCATGAAGACTGGTTAGACGGTAAAGATCTCGATGTTCAGGTGGTAAGTGACTTCTACTTGGATGAGAATAGATCTGATTAGTTACAGGACATCGAAGCTCACAGATTGAAACCATTTGTGGGTTTGAGAATAGCTATATCAGGAATTGAACCTCGTAAGTATACACATCCAAAACGAAATTCCATTCTCACTAAAAACTCAAGTGGAACGAAGGAAACAAATAATGAACCACATCCAAGATCTAGGTGGAATCTACTCCAAAGATTTAGATAGACAATGTACCCATCTAGTCTCATCTCGACCATCGAACGATAAACCGTCCGAAAAAATAAAATGGGCTTTAGGTGAAATCGCAAACAGAGCTGCTAAAGTTAGAGCCGGTAAACGAGTCGGCGGCGAAGATATCAAATTGGTGTACGAAGAATGGATTTGGGATTGTGTTGGATTCAAAGGAAGATGGAAAGAGGATTATTATGATATAAGGAAAGCTCGGAGAGATGGTAGAGCTAACGCTTGTGAGTTATCGCTTTTGTGGAAGGGAGGTTAAAGACTGACGATAATAGATGATGTGATCAATGGAACTTTCAATCTTAATCACCAAGCTGAACCTCTAGCAGGTCCATCGAAAGAAGGAGACGAAGAGAGTGAACCGGCAGTCATTAGAAAGAAGAAACGAGAAGGGATGCCTAGTTTGGTGGACGAAATCATTTCAGCTACAAAAGTGAAATCTGAATTCTTGATACCCGTGGATACGAATCAAGACTCGAACGTCATTGAGCCAGAAAATCTAGTGGACGAAACGAAAAGTGTCGATGTCAAAGCTGGAAGACCGTCTTTACTTCATGTATCAAGATCGACAAGTTTTGCGTTGAAATCAGAGGCTGGACCATCGACGACTAAAACTGAGAATCTAATAACTCCAGTACTCAACAATGATCTGGAGCAATCCGAACCTGTACCAGAAGATATCAAACCAACACCTCAATTCTTTGATGGATTACGATTCAGTCATATCCTCACAGATCAAATAGCTGGTCTGGAAAAAGCTGTCCTTGATCATGGAGGTGTACTAGTCGATGAAGAGGATAGGAAAAACGGTCAAGAGGTTGATTATGTTGTGGCGAAATTGTATGATCGTCTGAAGAGTACTTCAAAGCAGACAAGCTGATTCCGTCCTAGATCTTCATCGATTCGACCTTGGATGCCTGATTCTGGTAGATTACCGGAGATAGTGACGGAATGTTGGATAGAGGGATGCTTCTTTGAGCAGAAACTCCTATCTCCCGATGATCATGTTGTTTTTCGTTTATTGAATATTGCAACTCCGATACCTGGTGGGTGAACAGTGCAGATCTTACATGGGTTAGAAAAATCCCCGAGGCTGACGTCTTGCAGGAGCTCCAGAGTTATCTATTCATTTATCTGGGCTCCAAGCAGAACAAAGCGTTTATCTTAGACGGCTTCTCAGAGCTTTAGGTGTGTTTCATGGTATTCAACGCGACATCACTAACCTGGTACTCAAGGCTTCGTGCAATCTCAATCTCTCAACAGACGAACGACGCATCTGATATGTGGGCAACCACAGGGATTGAAATACGTCAAAGCCCTTGAATGGGGTGTAAAAGTGGTCAAAGATACATGGCTGACTTCAGCGGCTGTCTCAGGTCGTATCGAGATAGCAGCTGAACATCGTCATGAGGGTGTTGGTGGTATGTCGTTCACGATGTTGCAAATGAATGAAACTGATCGTTTGAATAAGATGGCCCAACTCCTAAACCTGGAACAACTATCTCAGCGAATCTATCCCACGTCTCAGAATTAGGTTCAGGCTTTATCGAGAATGTCAACATGGGCACGAACGCTCTTACCAAAGCGGACCAAACCGCCCATCCTAAATCCTCGCAAAAGGTCGAAAACCTCAAAAAGGAATCTTCCCAGAATTCAAATTCAATCTCACCATCCAGAATGTTGAAACTCACCCCAACACATATCGACGACGATATCAAACAAAAGCTTGTGAAACAGAATTCAATGACTGGATCAAGTTTAGATGTTTCGATGATTAAAAATGGACCTTTATCACCACCACAGGCTGAAGCTGCTCGTCGATTGAATTCAACCAACACTACGAATTCTAATTTGGTCAGTGGTTTATCGAAATCTACTGGTGAAAGTGTTTCGGGTGTTGTTGGTGAAGGGAAGAACAGTATGATTGACGCTTTGAAGATGTTGGCTGAGGAGGGTAACGCCAGTGGTGAAGAGAGGAAGAAACAGGTTAGTAGCGTTTCAAATCGACTGGATTAGTAGCTGATATTTGTGCTAGAGACGTGGTAGACCAGGATCTAGAATCAAAGTATGTATAAAAACCCTAAAAACCCTAATCATCAACTAACCGAACCCAAAGTCAACGATCTCAGCCAGTCCATCCTCACGTCGAGCCTCCCCACCCCAAACCTATTCACCTGAACCGTCTTCCCCATCCAAACCCCAAAATCGTTCAGAAACCGATAACGTCAACGACATCGACATTGATCAAAGTATCAACGTAACTTTTGTCGATGTCGCTGCGGAGAAGGAAAAGAAGAGAATCAAAGATGCTTTGAGAAGAGGTGAATTGAGATCTAATGGTACCAGTACGAATACTGGTGTTGCAGTCGATAGTCCAAATAAGAAACGTAGAAAGTGAATTAATTTTATCCTGTACGACCTGGTTTTTATCTTGGGTTTTCATTGATGCTGATGTGTTTTTTTACTTGTTATATCTTAATGCTATACTTTAAATGCAATGCAATGAATTCATTATCGTTTTCTGGTTGTTTTCAAGATCATTTCTGCATTTCATAAATGAATTCTTTTGTCTACATGAGATTTTCCAAAAAAAGACTACATCGTTCTTTCCCTTCTAATCTTTTCCCATTTCCCTACTTCTTTGATTTAAATCTCTTTCAAATGAATGGCCCCATTTCTGTTTAATGTTGATGTTTTGTTTATTGAGTTTTCGGTTTTGATTTCAAATTTGTTCTATTGATTTGTTTTCTATGTTTTTTTCTGATTTGCATAATATGAATTTGTTCGATGCTGGATGTAAATTGTAATGTAATGTAAATGTGATGTGATGATGAAATGCTGAATACCCGATGCCCATGCTTGATACTCGATGCTCGATGATGATTGAATGGGTTTTCGAATGAAATAATAAATGGCGATGGTGTTAGATACGGGATATGATCTAGAAACCCGGAATTCTGGCCAACCCTAGGTAGGTCTAAGAACCGCAACCCTCAAAGAATCATTCCTAACCCTCTTCCTAGGTCCCTCCTCATTATCCTCCACCTCATGGACTTTAGCGTGTTTAACCAATTTATTCAATTGACCATAAGCCTTGCCGCAACCCGGGAA
This sequence comes from Phaeotremella fagi, assembly GCA_001599715.1. NCBI lineage: Eukaryota > Fungi > Basidiomycota > Tremellomycetes > Tremellales > Phaeotremellaceae > Phaeotremella > Phaeotremella fagi. Next base: position 1,670,165 of record BCHU01000003.1, on the reverse strand, counting down.
AGAACATTCGAAAGGTTTAACCCCGTTGTGCATGTTGATATGTCTAACTAGATCAGCGTTGGATCTGAATGTTCGAGCACTACGTTCACATGTTGGTTCAGGACAGAAATGGGTTTTCTTGGGTTTCGGTTTCGGTGAGGTGACGATTTGTTTTGATGTTTTGGATGATGTTGAGGTCGAACTTGGGTTTGATGATGTTGATGACGAGGCGATTGATGGAGTTGGGGTCGGTGTTGAGGTAGGAGTTGGGGTTGGGAAGGGGACTTGGGTTTGGAAACATGATTGTGATTTTGTAGTCGATGAACATGAACTTGATGGTCTCGATTGATAAATCTGATTACGACCACAAGATCCAGATCGATTATGATGATGATTCGAAGTTTGATTCTGTGAAGTACCAACGATGTTGTTCACACTCATACCGATCCCAACCAATCTAGACATGTTGGAAACAGACGAAGATCGCGATAAAGATCTCGACGGTGGTGTATAACTTTCAGTCTCGTAACATGTAAGAGCTGGTGTCGATGGGAGAGAATAATCAATCGATCCAGGTGTACCGGGACCTGGATAATTGATCATCGATAATCCACGTTTATGGATTGATCGACCTCGCATGGGTGATGTCGAAATATCGTTCGGGATTGGGTTATTGTTGGAATACAAGAATGAATCCGATTGTTGTAATGGGTTATTGAAATTCAAATCCGTTGGAATGAATTCATCATTAACACAAGGTTTTTGAGATTCAGACCCTAAAACGTTCTCAAACGTGAAATCCAAATTTGGCTTGACGTCTTCCATCCAATTCTGTTCATGTCCATGATGATCGATAACAACACCAGAACCAGAATTAGGGATAAAAGGTGAACCGTTATTTGGGACGAATCCTAATTCCACAGCTGGAAGTAAAGGATTTACAGTCGTAGCTGGAGCTACAGCGGTAGCTGGATAATTCGAATTGAAATCTGAGGTTGAAACTAGATTCGACAATTTTGAGGAAGTTTGACAAGATGATGAAATTGGGAATGAGATTGGAAGGGGAGTAGGTAGATTGACAGGAGTCGAGAAAGTCGAAGTTGGACATGAGACAGTTTGACAAAAAGGTGTCGAAGGTCTTGAACCATCGATCGTCGAGTATGAATGATTCCTCCCCAAAGAGTTTCGTAAACCAGCATGAGCTTGAGGTTGAACAGAAAATTGAGTAGGAAGTTGGGGTTGGGGTTGGACGATTGAAGATTGATCAAATCCATTTCCAAGAACTCCACCATCACCAACAAAAGAGTTATTCCCGACACCCATGAAATTAGCGATAAAATTGGGATCATCTTTACAAGCTGATCTGATGATTGCCAAAAGTTCTTCGTTGATAATATGATCGTCTACTTCGTTCTGATTCCCATTCTTATCTTTGGTGGTAGTGGAATCTAATCCTAGATCACCGTTTTCAAGAGGTCGAAATGGATCTGTAAACGGAGTGAGAGTTGGAGTTGGGATTTGATTCCTCATAGTGGTATTGATCGAAGGATGATTTTGATGTTGAGCCTGGATCTGATTATGTTCATTAACAGGGATTGAATGTGACATCGAAAAAGTTGAATTTGGATTTTGGACAAAAGGAAAGGGATCGAAAAAAGAAGAATCCATCATATAGATCAAAGATCCCTACTCCATGAACCCGAAGGGAGTCAAGAGATGATAGATGGTGTGAGAAAAATCTGAGAAATAAATTGAGGTTAGTGATTGGAATTTCCCGACTGAATCCGATAAAAAATTCTTTCGACAGTTTTTTTCTTTCTTACCACGTCGAGAATCATGTCAAGCACTTACATTTTCTATGTCTTCGTCACCACAGATACTACTTAGTAACCTTTAATACCATATCGAACTTATGCTAGAACATGATGACTTTGTAAGTAAAATGAAGATTCAATGAAATAATGAGGATTGAATTTTAATTTGAAATCTTGGTTTGACTTTGTTTTAGCTTGGCTTTTAACCTGTGTGGCAAGTGTGGCACATACACGTAACATTTCATCTCATGTTTATACTTGTACTTGAATCATCTAAGGAAACATAACTTCATCCCATATCAAACGAGTTTATATGAAGACAAAATAGAAGGGGATGGAAGGGAAGGGAACATATCTAATAAAAACTAAACTACCGAGAAAAATCTATACACAAAAGAAACTGAGAAAAAACCTAAGCATTTCGTATCAAACCAAACCTATCTATGGAAGAGGGAAGGGATATAATTATTTGCCGTTAAGTTTGTCAGCGGCGGCAGCAGCTTCTTCTTCGGCCTTTTTCTGTAATTGAGTTAGTTAAAGTAGTACAGCAAAAACTTCCAACTAACCTTGGCACCGATAACGTAGTTGTAGATCTCGTCAACGACTGGCTTGACTTGGTCCTAAAATGTTTATTAGTATGAAGTCGTCTTGAAATAATGCACCACGTACAACAACGTAAGCACCAAGTTTGTTTGACTTGTCTTGGATGGAAGTTTCCTTGGCGAAGACAATGCTCTTAAGTTCATCGGTGACCTTGCCAGCTTTCTGTGAGGTGTGTCAGTGAAATAACAAAACGAGTCTTAACTATCAACTTACGTCAAGTAAAACACCTGGAATCTCAGAACCATGAGCAGCTAAACCCTTGAGTTGTTCGAAAAGAGCGTGAGACAACTCTTGAGAAGAATGAATGGTGGCGGTAGCGCGTGCACCCAAGGCGGAGTTGACTTGTAAAGTCTTGTTGTAGACGTCTTGAATGACTGGTGAGGCCTGTTGGAAGATGGGAGCGAGGCGCTGTAATTGGTCAGCTAAGACTTGATTCTCGATCCAGCTGACTTACCTCGTCATAGACGGCTTTAGCTTGTTTGACAACAATAAGATCTTGGGTTGGGGTGGTGAATGGGTCTAGAAGTTGAGTCAGCTTTGAACAGATTAACCTCGAGATAGCTATACTCACAAGGGAAAGTAGCTTGAGCTCGATCAAAGCTATTGAATGTGAGTTTATGTCATCCAAACGAAAGACTGAAACTCACGTAGCGACAGCAAGACCATCAGCAGACTCAAGGATTGGTTTAGTTCTAACTAAAACGGGGGTAGCGTAGTCGTAAGACTCTGGAGAGGGTGTAAGTTGATGCTTGCATATCCTCAAAAGGCAACTTACTGCTAGCAACAGCCAAGGCAGTGGCGTAAAGTTGACTAGTGAGTTGAGTGGAACCCAAGAGAGATCTAAACATTACGTGTCAGTTGAGTATCCTCACCCACACGAGACGTCAACTCACTGAGCGTAAGCAAGAGAGTCATGAACGACTGGGACACCATCGAGACGTTCAACAATCTTGAAACCTACGAGCCGGTTAGTTGCCAAGATCCTCGGAGGTAAATCACGATCCCAATAGACACGAGGTGTGAGAGTTGTTGAAATAAGGGAGATGAAAGAGAGGTATGAAAATGAACTTACTTGGAACGTCACCACCGTTGACTGAAGTAGCAGTAGCCATTTTTATATGTTATGATATGGATAAATGTAAGAAAGAGCTAAAAAATGAGATGAAGGGTCAACAATGATCAAAGTTGATTGATGAGATTGCGTCAGGACAAATCAATGGAAGGATGGTTCAAAGCTCTGTTGTGTTCTATGGTTTCCGTCGCACAGAGAAAAGTTAAGTAAAAGACAAGAGAGAGAAGACTAAGAAGAGCGGGGAAGAAATGGTGCCCAGTGAAAATTCAACGTAAGAAAATCCCAAGAACCCAATTCCCACGCTCGGATATCAGAAAATCAGAAATGTTGGGAGTGAAGATTTCGCAGTGGAGTGGGAGTTGTGTTGTGTTGTGACAGAGGAATTGGGGGAAGGGTGGTTCTACTCACTGTGTAATGTTATTTATTACTTTGTTATATTTGGATTATCAAATGAAAGTATAAGTTAGAAGTTGATGTAAACGTTAGGAATAAGATTTACTCAACACTACTACTACACCAGAATATTCACACACAAAGTGGCGGTTAATGACGGGTGGCAAAATGACGCGCTAAGACGTTCAGTTCAAGTGTGTTTCTCTTTCTCACGCAACCAGGGTGGAGTGAATACGAAATAAGTGACTTAGCAGTCCTGTTAGGTACTCGTCCATACATACCTACATACCCCATGTCGACATTTACTTCCTGTGCATGTGCTTTTCAATAAAGTTCCGCAGACAGACCCTCAGCCTCATTCTTTCAGATAAGAAACTTTATCTCTACACCCTGAAACCACACCCCTGATTAGCGTCATACTCTTACGTTAAGATCAACGTTTCCATCGTTTCCATTCCAATCCCGTTCCAACGTTTCACAACAACAATGTATCAATCAGATACTAAGATCATATCTTCAGCGCTCAACTACGCATCAAATCCACTCGCATCCACTCATGCATGAACAAAATATATTGAATCATCATCTAACCAAATCATATCAACAACTTGAATCTCTCCATAGCCAAACTCAAAGATTCAATCTCAGTTTGGATCTTATCCATCTAATCAAACATCAAGCATCAGTAAATCAATCAACAAATGCCAAACAAACAAAACCACCCACTCTATCCCTATTAGCCTCTTGAACCTCAGCCTTGACAGAACTCTCATAAGAAGGCTGCGAGATCAATTTGACTAATTTCTCTTTGTTGCTCTCAGCCAAAACACGTTTCTTCTCGAGTTTATTGATTTCCTCCGCGGCGTCGACTTTACCCTAAAAACAACCGTCGTAATCAATAAATTGTAATAATTAGTTTAGTGTATAAGACTTACCTGTACAGGTATATGAACAGCGATATCAGAAGTCACAATCTCAGTTCCACAACCCGAAGGAACCTCCGAATCCAATTCGACAAATTGAACGACTCCACAACCTTTAGTCAAAGCCGTAATAATATCTTCTTGAGATTTGAGCATAGTCAACAACTCCGGTTTCTTAGCTTGAATAATGACTATTCGAATGTCAGAAACCATTTGCCCCATATAGAAACAAGAGGACATACCAGTAATCTTCTCCTCTAGGGTTTTACCATTCGTAGGTAAATTGTATAAACCAATGACGGATCTAGCGGATTTGATGACATCGAACGTCAGATCGAAATCTGCTTCAGCTTGTGGGAAATCTTGTTCGGGAATCTGGAAATTTGATCAATCAACAAGCCAAGTGAGATTTAGTACGACAAACAACCCACCCTTTCGGGGAACGACGCGACCATGATAGAAGGTGTCGAATCACCTTGACGTCTTGGTAATCTCTGCCAAAGATCTTCTGTGACATAAGGCATGAACGGGTGTAAGAGTTTCAAACCACCTTCCAAACATGTGTAAAGTGTATTTTGAGCTGATACCTTGGCTGCTGATTCCGCATTAGCTTCGAAAAGTGGTTTCGTAGCTTCCTAAACGTTTCGTTGGTTTTAGTATATTCAAGATTCAATGTAAAAGTCAAAACGTACGATGAAAACATCACACAACTCGTACAAGAAATAATGATAAGCAGCAGTCGTGGCATCGGCGAAATCTCTATTCTCCAAAGCGGTAGAAATAGCACCAGCAGCAATGTTGTATTTATGGAACAACCATTTCTCAACGATACTCTCTTGACCGGTAGGCTAAACATTCAACACATCAGTTTCTTCATCCATAATTAAAACTTCGAGACTTACCAAGGCCGAAGCGTTGGGAACGAAACTACTCTCTTGACGAACACCTTCAAGATTGACTTTATCCATACGGAACAAACCGAATTTAGTAGCGTTCCAAACTTTATTACAGAATTTACGATAACCTTCAACACGTAAAATTTCGAGATTGATGTCACGACCTAAAGTCAAACACACAATCGTCAATCATCCATTAACATTTAGGATTAGAATAAAACCTACCACCTGAACAGTAACTGGCCAAAGTGAAACGTAAAGCATCAGTTCCACATTGTGGGATACCTTTAGGGAACAATTTCTTCTGTCCCTCCTCAGCTTTCGCAATCTCCTTAGCAGCAAGATTACCGATTCTCAAATCGTTATGTAATTTCTCTAATTTCTGACCAGTGATAACATCAAGTGGATCGATAACGTTACCGGTTGATTTTGACATTTTCCTTCCGTAGGCATCACGAACCATTGGATGGAAGAAGGCCTCTTTGAACGGCATCTGACCTGTTAGGGCGTTACCGAAGAAAACCATTCTGGCGACCCAGAAGAAAATGATATCCCATCCTGTTTCCAGGATCGTGTTTGGATAGAACAATTCGAGATCTTTGGTCTTGTCTGGCCATCCCATGATGGCGAATGGCCATAGACCAGATGAGAACCATGTATCCAGTACGTCGTCGTCTTGAGTGATGGTGTAATTTTTACCGTTGGCACGTTTTTTGGCTTCGATTTCGGCGTCTTCTGTATTACGAGCGACGATCCAGTTTTTGCTATCAGCATTCTAATAAATGTTTAGCGTGAAATCACCTTTGATGTTCTCTCACTTACATCAGGTTCACCAGCACCTTCAATACGTAAAAGCCAAGCAGGACATCTATGACCCCACCAAAGTTGACGAGAGATACACCAATCTTGCATGTTCTCCATCCATCTGACCCATTCGTTATGCGATGTTTTGGGTTTAATCAAAAGTTCACCAGCTGCGGTTCGCTAAAGACGCGAGTTAGCAAATCAAGTTATATGTATGCAGGTGACTCACGGCAAGAGCCTCGTCAGCCATAGGTTTACAACTGATCCACCATTGAGGTTTCATGATGGTTTCGACGACATCACCAGAACGTCTACCCCAAGTCAGTATCAAACAAAAGCCAATGCCACATCCACTCACGAACAGATAGGGATTTGCATCGGGTTATCTTTAGCCTCAACGAACAAACCCTTCTCCGTCAACTTCTTGAGAACGGCATTTCTAACATGGTATCTCTTCATTCCTTCGAATTCTCCAGCGTTACTGTTGTAAGTTCCATCGTCGTTCATGACGTTGATGAATTCTAAACCGTTTCTCATACCACATTCGAAATCGTTAGGGTCATGGGCGGGTGTGATCTTGACGGCACCAGTACCAAATGTCATGTCAACGGTGATGGCGTCAGTGATGATTGGGATTCGTCGACCGTTGAATGGATGGATAACGAATTTTCCGTGAAGATGCTGAACAATGGACGTCAGTTTATGTTCCTCTTTCCAGCCAAAACTCACAGTGTAACGAGGATCATCGGGGTGAACAGCGATAGCTGAATCTCCAAGCATGGTCTCAGGACGGGTAGTAGCAACAACAATTCTTTCGTCTAACAAACTTGTTAGTATGCCAAAGATAAGATGAAAAGTGGCATACCTGAATTTTCGATAGGATAGGCAAAAGATGTGATAACACCAAACTCAAAACGTTCCTTTTCATCGTAACCTTTAACGTTCATCAAAGTACGACCTTTGAGTTCTTTTTGGTCAACCTGTTGACGGTGAGTTAAGACCGAGGTCAGTGATACCGACTTACCTCGATGTTTGATAATGTCGTGTTCAGATATACACACCAATTGACGAGTCTATTGGCACGATATAATAGACCTTTCTCGTACATTGAACAGAAAGCCTCTTGAACAGCTCTAACGTAAGGCTAAAAGGTAGAATATGAGTACGAGTATTGGAAAGCACATTTCATTCAACTGACCGGCGATAGAGTGAAAGCAACACGATCCCAATCGTAAGATGCACCCAATCTCGACATTTGTTGAGAAATTCTTTCTTGGTATCTAATCGAAAGCTCAGTTCCCTTTCCCTTCAAAAAAGGAACACGAATCCACTCACTCCTCTTTCCATTCCCAAACTTTTTCCAAGAATTTCTCACGACCGTAATAATGTCTAGAATGACCTTCATTCTTGATTAATCTTTGTTCAACGACGGCCTGGGTGGCGATACCAGCATGATCATAACCAGGATTAAAAAGTACGGTGTATCCTTGCATTCGTTTCCTGTTTTAAAGAAATTGGTTAGCATCCAGTAAGAACTTCAAGGTCACAATACATACCATCTGATTAAAGTGTCTTGAAGAGATATGGTAAGAGCATGACCGATATGTAATCCACCAGTTACGTTTGGTGGTGGAGCTGGAATGACGAAAGTACCTTTTTGAAGTGGATCACCGTTCTCTTGGAAACGAGGTTTAAAGAATCCCTGCTCACGCCACCAATCGTAATGAGCAGCTTCGACTTGAATGGGATCGTAACCAGTTGAAGGGAGATTACCAGAAACATCTATAAGAGTATTAGTACATGCTGTGATGTATGAGGGACATACCTTTCTTCTGACCTGCCGGTGTGGTGTTAACCCATTCTTCAGTTGGTGGTGCTTCAACTTTCGCAACTTTCTCTTTCTTCTCCTTTTTAACGGCACCTGCAACAGGAGCTACGACGGCTTTAGCAGCTAGTTTAGCTAACTTCTCAAGTCTTTTCGCTTCTTTTTTAGCTGTTCACATTTAGTCAGTCTAATTATGCTATGGTGAGCAGGAATTCATTTACCACCTGATTTGGAATTGATATCCCTCTCCGCTGAAGCTTCACCACCAGCTGGAGCTGGAGCTGGTGGATTTACCTCCTCAGCTGGAATGATTTTAGATTCACCTGACATTTTGTAAATACAGAATGAAGTTGTAAAGGTTTGTTTCTGTTGATAAGATTTGATTTGATTTCTTGATTGATATTGAATTGAGATTTGACTGTTTGAAAATGATGATAATCTAGAATTGAAAAATCGAGTTGAACGACGTAGCATACACCTTTTAATTAATTTGTGTGTACGAGTCGACTGTCTCTGACTTTCCTTTGACTTTAAGTTGTACTGAGAATGGATGATTGACTGACTATGGTTGTCGTTGTCGTCGTCGTTGTCTATCTTTTCTGTGTTGAGTCGAAGTCAATTTAAAATATATGGTTGCTAGTTTCATTGATTTGATAAGATGTTGCGAATAAATGACGTGTAACATACAATAACACGGACCTCGGTGGTGTAGGTGCTAAGCAGCAGTTGTTAGCATACCATAGTGATAATACAGTATTGACGTACAAGACAGAGCATACATATAGGTATAGGATAAGAAAGGAGATGATATCAGTGAGTGGTCAATCCATCAACCTAACTAAATCATCCACTAACCTCACAAAGGCATTCTTCATATTCAACCAAAAAGGAGAGGCAAGTCAAATCGTCAGCAAGTCTAACCAATCCATTCCAGGTCCTAATCTCAAGACTCTTCAGAACAGATCTCAAGTAAGTCAAAGCTCTCCATAACACACCTCAAGTGACAAAGCGATTAACGCACTTCACCCTCCAGACGATCGATCTCAGACGTCTTCAGAATCCAAGTGATCTCCAACCCCGATGTCAGATCACCGATAATAACACTTGGTTCAACGTCGTTCTTCCATGTCAGAGTGAATAACGTCTACGTGTTAGGTGTAACCAAGTAAGTGTTCAAGTAATTCATCTTGCATTCAAGCTAAACGGTGATAGATGTAACGCATCAGCCGCATTGGTCTTCGAATTCTTATACAGATTCATCTCTATCTCAAGAAGTTATTTCGGGAAACTAGATGAAGAAAGTGTTAAAAACAATTTTGTTCTCATCTATGAATTACTGGATGGTACGTTTCGTTTCGATAAACATCATCACAATTCTGATTGAAAATACAGAAATTCTCGATTTCGGTTATCCACAAAATTCAGAGACTGACACGTTGAAAATGTACATCACGACTGAAGGGATTAAATCGGAGATTGCTGTTGTACGTGGTTTTCATAATCTCCAACGTGAAAGCTAGCTGAGACTTTATAGCGCGAAGATTCATCTAAAATCACTATTCAAGCTACTGGTGCAACTTCTTGGAGACGATCGGATGTCAAATACAGGAAGAACGAGGCTTTTGTGGATGTCATTGAGACCGTCAACTTACTTATGAGTAAAGAGGGTGTGTGGTTTGGCACAAGGTGATGATCAGTGTTAACGTCGCTTTAGGAGCGGTACTGCGAGCCGACGTCGACGGTCAAATTCTGATGAGAGCTTATTTGAGTGGTACACCGGAATGTAAATTTGGTTTGAACGATAAATTGGTATTAGAAAAGAGGTCAGTCACACTAATCTCGGAGGGTAATATACCTGACACCGTTCCAGTTCTAAAGATCAAGGACCGAAATCAGACAGCGCAGTTGAACTTGATGATTGTCAATTCCATCAATGTGTTCGATTGGGTAAATTCGATTCAGACAGGTCGATAAGTTTCATCCCACCAGATGGGGAGTTTGAACTGATGCGGTAAGTATCCCCAAAGCATCACCTATGAGAGGCTGATTGAACCCCAATAGATATCGTTCAACAACGAACATCAATCTTCCATTCAAACTTCAAACTCATGTGACTGAACCGACGAAATCAAGGGTTGAATATACCATCCATCTGAAAGCTAATTTCGATCCGAAATTGAACGCTAACAACGTCGTACTGAAAATACCTACACCGTTGAATACGACCGGTGTACAATGTAAAGTTGGTATCGGGAAGGCTAAATATGTACCGGGGGAGAATATTATTGTTTGGAAGTGGGTCGCTGTTGCGTTCATTGGATTCTTTAAAGCTAATAGAAATTCTAGGATACCACGTATACAGGGTGCACAGGAATGTACACTCACTGCTGAAGCTGATTTGGCAATTACGACACATCGACAACCGTGGTCTAGACCACCTATAGAAGTAGATTTCTCAGGTAGGTAACCTAAGTAATAACCATCGAACACCATATTCTGATTACATAAATAAACGATTAGTGGTCATGTTCACCTCATCAGGGTTATTAGTTAGATTCTTAAAAGTCTTTGAGAAATCCGGTTATCAATCTGTGAAATGGGTTAGGTATCTATCAAAAGCGAATGGATCTTATCAGATTAGAGTGAGTGGGAGTTTCTCCCTCAAGTTCAGAGTCGTGCTGATAAATCCCAATAACAGTTTTAATGGATATTCACGAATTCGGATTCGGATTTTTGTACGGAATTTTTTTCTTTCCGTTTTTAAACGAGAAGGTTTGTATAAAGTTATGTATTCCACGCGACATGATCAAACGTTTTTACTGTTTTTGCACAGATAAGCGTTATCGGTAGTATTGCTACATCGCATCTATAAGATATAACATCTATCTATCTGCCAAACAAATCATCTCCTACTCCTCTGAAGCACCTAACAAAGCCTCCTCCTCCCCAACCCCAACCTCATCCCCAACTTCCAACCGTCTCCTCTTCAAAAGTTCCATCCCCCTAACACTCCTTCTCCCAAACAAACTCATCCTCCCTTCTTTCCATTTAAGTCTAACCAAACTCCCAACAATCACCAACCAATAAGCACAATAGATCCCACAAGTCCAAACCGTCCCAACGTTGTTCCACCCAACTAAACTATTAGCGAGTTGATAGAACCCACTCCCGTCTTCCGCTCCAGGTTCAGGATTGCCGTAGGTTAGTTTCCAGATGTTTCCGGAGACTGGGTAGCTGCCTGGTCCAGTTCCTGATTCGGCTACTTGGTTGCCTACGCCGTTAACGAAATTTTGACGTTCGAGAGAGAAAGCTGCTCTGGAGGCTAGACCTGAACCGATTAGGAAGAGGAGCAGGGAGGAGAGGGTGGTGAAGAGTGGTAAAGGGAGGGGCAGGGATGATGAGAATAATAGATAGGCTAGATTGGGGGTTAGGATATGGAGTAAATGATTTGACGACTTTACCTAGTAACGATCCAACTATAGCACCTGAGATGGAACCACCGGCGATCTGAGATCCAGTTTCCGAAAGTCCAATCCCACCGATGAAGACGACAGCTTCCAGTCCTTCACGTAGAACAGTGATGAACGGTAAACCAAAGAGAATCCATTTCCCATTCCCTCCACCGGTGTTACCATCGGATGATGAATCTTGATATGCTGCTAATAATTTTAATCTCCATTTGGTTTGGGCATGGGGAAGTCGTAAAAATGCCAGACCTTGTTTGAGTTAGCTTTTTGGGACGTTGGAGGAAAGGGGATTTTATCTTACCCATAACTAAGATTCTATTTTTCTGGTTAAAATGAGGGTTTAGGAAAGGGTAGAAGATCACTTACAGCAATGAAGCGATTGCGCAGAAACTACCTTCCCATAGTAGTTCAGCGTCAGCCCAAAGATCAGTTGTATATGTATAAAACTAATTCACGGTTTGTTCAGCAGATTTTTATATCAATCAAACACGAGATTACCAACCATATATAGGAACACAGCACCAATAATCGAAGCCGTCAAACCTCCCAACAAAGCCCCAGACCAAATCTGGAATTTCATCCGTCGCTCAACGTTACCCTCATCAAGCCATGATCTACTATTCCTCGACAAAGGTTCGTCCTCCTCATCGTTATCAACAGGTATTTCTGGAACAGGTGGTGAAATAGGATCATCGTGATATTCGCTCGGTCCTGGTGTCGATAAACTTAATCCGTTGGTTTGTTGGGGCGAAGAATCCAAACCGATCGAAGTTGGGATAATCTGTTTGATGAAACCTAACAACACCGCAACTTTTTCTTCGTTAGTTTGAGCGAAGGGGAGGGGGACGTACTGATTAATCCTGCTTCCATCACTTCTCTGAGTGTTATGAAGAACGCTGCGGGCTGGGGAGGTGGTGGAGATGAGATGAATGTCTCGATGCCAAGAGGGAGAAGTAAACTTCTTTACTTACTGAGAAATAATCATCGAAGGCCATGATTGTTTTTTTGGATCTAGAATGTGTTTGTCTCTTATCTGATAAAGAGGATGTATTGAGTTGTCTGTGCTGTAGGTTATGTACTAAGTATGGTATATATATGGATCGGATCGCAGTTCAACAACCCAACTAGTCCTAAACTTGACATCTATCGAAAGGGCGCAATCTTTACATTACACGTGAGGGTTTTCCCGATCGGCCGAGGATGAAAGCCGAGTTTAGAGGTAGGGTCATTTAAGTAAACAGATGGTTATCCACGTGGTAGCCTTACAGTAACTTCAAAAGAACTGTACTTAACCTTGTGCTATTTACTCTCATTCAAAATGTCAGCTTCAGACGTAGAATCATCAGCTGTAGCTACACTAGGGAAGAGATCAAGACAACAAGAGGAAGATAATGGAGCTACTTCTTCTTCTGTACCCGAGATGCCTCCTGCTGAATTAGACGACTCAGATGATGAAATAGGTATGTCTTCCTCTCTCTCCATCCAAATAAATCGTTACTAACACAATCTAGGTCCTATGCCTGGCGGTGATGATTCTGAGGTTATAGTCAGTAACGGTAGAAAAAAGAAGCGTGCTGGTAGGTCTATCGAGAAGAATTATTGCAGTCTGTAATTGACATTCAACGATACCTTCTAGTCCTCCCTCACGAAAGACTTTATTTAGATCATCTACCTGATTCAGATAGATATTTTAAATCTTTCATGCATCGTGAAAATCTAAATTATGTAACCATGACCAAGTGAGCTTGACATCTTATTCAACCAAAGATCTCAAACATTAATACAACCTCCAGGACATCCTTCGTTGTAACCACATCTCTAGATGGACAGTTGAAATTATGGAAAAAACAAGATGGCGGTATAGAATTCGTCAAACAATATCGTGCATCTCTAAAAGCTATTATTGGAGTTAGTGCAAGTGACGATGGGAAATTGTTTGCGACTATTAGTGAAGGTAACAAAGACGGTGGTGAAGTTAGGATATTCGATGTTGTCAACTTTGGTATGTCCCATTGGTCACCATTCAAACTGATCTTGTAGATATGATAAATATAATTCGACTTGATGGGTTCACACCGAAAACTTGTTGTTGGGTACATGAACCTGGAGCTGGTCAATCTTTGTTGGCTGTTTCCGATGCTTCCTCCCCTATTATAAGGATCTACGATGGGCGAGGTGATGGAACTCCTTTGTATGTTTTGGATAAACTCCATCGAGCATCGGTTCATCTCATGGTGGTATGTCACTTTAAATGGGTGTTTGAATTTCTAATGACTCGCTTCAGTATACCTCTAAATACGATTGCGTGGTTTCAGCGGATGAAGATGGATTCGTTGAATATTGGCAACCATCCGAACCGTGGGGATTACCTCAGATCCCAAACATCTGGCAGTTCAAATCATCAACTGATCTATATCATTTCAAAAAGGTAAATCCAACCACTCCCAAACATCCAACTAACAAAACCAAAACAGACCAAAACAATCCCAACCTCCTTAACGTTTTCGCCCAATTCATCCCATTTCGTCTGTCTCGCCCTCCCCTCCAGATCAGTTCATGTATTCAATTTCTTGACCGGTAAAATCACTCGAACTTATGATGAGAGTTTGACGGCGATTTCGGAAATGCAACAAGCTGGTACGGCCGCTTTACGACTTGAAGATATGGATTTCGGTAGACGGATGGCGTTGGAACGTGAACTCGATCAGAAGGAGAGTGGACCTGGTGGAATGTTGAGAACTGCTAATGCCGTTTGGGATGAGAGTGGGAATTTCATTTTGTACGCTACGATGCTGGGTGTCAAGGGTAGGTCGGTTCTATTATTGAAAGTCTGCGTAAGTTTACACTGTTTAGTGATCAACATCGTTACCAACAAGGTTGCCAGAGTTTTAGGGAAAGATGAAACGTTACGTTTCTTGAATTTATCCTTGTATCAGGGAGCACCTTCGAAGAAATTACAAACAATCGCTATGGCAGCTTCTGCTAATCCTTTACTCCAAGATAAATCTGTTAGGGATCCGACATTATTCGGAACTGCGTATAAGAAATCTAGATTTTATTTGTTTGGTTCAGCAGCTTCAGAGTAAGTTTATTGGTTTCATTGATCGAAAGGAGTCATGCTGATTCCTTTGTAGGGATCCTAAAGGAGGTGATAGAGATGTGTTCAATGAAAGGCCTACTCTTGATGAACAACGTGTTGCTCATACTACTGTGGAAGAGAAGAAGAGGGACACTGCGTCATCAGCCGTTATACATACCAACATGGGTGATATCTTCATCAAACTCATGCCTGAGTATGCACCGAAGACCGTGAGTCTAGCAATAACTTAACAGATGATTAATGAGTATCATAGGTTGAGAACTTTGTCGGTCATGTTAAAAGTGGCTATTATAACGGGTTAATCGCTCATCGTATTATCAAAAAATTCGTAAGTCACTCCTGCACGGATTGAAGCTTTGCCTAAAACGCTATAGATGATCCAAACTGGTGATCCATTCGGAGATGGTACAGGAGGAGAATCCATTTGGGGTGGCACGTTCGAAGATGAGATACATCCCAAAGCGAATTTCTCAAGACCTTATCAAGTAGCCATGGCCAATGCTGGTATGTCCTAACACCTGGCCTATACAAGTAACTAACCCTATTTTAGGACCCGGTACAAATGGCTCCCAATTCTTTATAACGACTGTGCCAACACCCCATTTAGATGGTAAACATACTATATTCGGGAAAGTCGTTGGTGGATTTGATATAGTTCATTCGATTGAGGAGGTCGGGGTTGATAAGAACGATAAACCGTTTGAGGAAGTTAAGATGGCATCTTTGGAGGTTAGCTAGGGTGCCACATGAATCGGGATATGACGGTGATAGTGGGGGTTGAGGTGGAGATGGAGCACGTCTTTGGTAGGATGGATGTCTTGGTACTTAGTATCTTGTTTCTACACCGTATGTTAAATACTTATAGACATTCTATACGTACATTACAATCAATCAAACCAGTCTCCTCTTATCGTAACTTACAAACAACAGCAATCAGAATGGGTGTTACAGTTGAAGTGAGTATATAAGCTGAGAGCTGAAGCTGCAACGTCAGCGTCAGCCTACTCCACGTTCACGTTTACTATCATAAATACAACCCTACTAACCACAACGACAACAGACTCTTGCCGCCGGTGACGGAAAGAACTTCCCCAAGAAGGGTGATACCGTCAGTATCCATTGTACGTGAAACCTCTCTTCCATCCCCAATGAGAAACACAACTGAACCCACCGATAGACGTCGGTACTCTCCTCGATGGATCTAAATTCGATTCATCCCGTGATCGTGGATCTCCATTCGTCACCGCCATCGGTGTAGGTAGAGTTATCAAAGGTGAGTAAAAACCGTTACTGTTTGGATATGATGACTAAAGTATTTGAATAGGTTGGGATGAGGTATGTTTCACTATTGAACCCCCTTCTCCTGTTGGGAGAATGATCATTCCATTTTTCGATGTCCATACTAAACTCTCATTTAGGGTGTACCTCAACTCTCCGTTGGTCAAAAAGCCGTTTTGACTTGTTCACCAGATTACGCTTACGGGTGGGTCTCTTTTTCCCCTTTAGATAGATCGTCCAAGTATTAATCAAGCTACTCGTTCAGTGCTCGTGGTTTCCCACCAGTTATCCCAGCTAACGCTACTTTGAAATTGTACGTCGAGTAACCCAAATATGACACTGGGAACTGATAAAACCTTTTTTTGTTTCTTTTAGCGAGGTCGAACTTCTTAAAATCAACTGTAAGTCTGCTCGTTAGCTTTAAACACATTTCATGTTCATCGGTGTTTCGATATTGATTCATTTTCTCTTTACAGAAAATGTTTGATTTTAATTTTGTCGTTCTGAGATTGAGTTCAAGCTTAAGAGAATGTGAATATACAAAATATGGTGGTAGTTTGAAAAGACGGTGGAGGGAAAGTGTTCATAGGTTGATGCAGAGTTGATGTTGATGTTGATGCTTTTACGTTGCACCCACCGATAGTCGACTTGAACTGGGTACATCTGACCTCGAGCATATCATCTTCCCTTGCATTCACCATCACCATCCCCATCTCTATATCCCATCCACATTACTCTAATCGTCATCATTTGCACCAATCAAATTTGCTTCCGTCCCATAAAACGCAATGCCATTCCCTTCCTTCTTAACTATTCGAATCCTGTAAAATTCAACCCCACTACGATCCCTCCCCGTAAACCAAAACTCAAATGACATCCCTCAACCCCTCCCATAACCCCTTCCGAACCCCAGAAGGTAAACACGCCCAAGCAGTCCACCAACCCACTTCTGACGAAGCTACCACCTCCTCCTCAATCTTCCCTAACGCTTTACCTGTAAATATCGATTCGACTGATGATCCATCCACAAGGGCTGAGAAGAAGGGAAGGCGAGAAGGGAGAGAGAGGGTTAGAGGGAATGTACCGCCTTTACCTGATTTGAGATTCGAGCAGGTGAGTGGATCGAATTCTTAAGCTTGTAGCGGTCAAACTGAAACTTGGATTTTAGTCATATTTACTCTCCATTCGTCCGTTCCTCACTCCGAAACCAACTGTTCAGACTCTTAACGAGAAAGGTCCTGTTGAAGGCTTTGAACAGACATCGGGCTCTTTGGTTAATGATACAGATCAAGATGAAGTTTTCCATTGGGGTCGACAAGTTGATGTAAATTGGAAAATGGTTTCATGGATAACGATACGGGATCAAGTGAGTTCAAAACTCTTATTCTCGTTATCTTTACTGATGAAACAAAAACATTAGCTACTCTCCCCCCTTGCCCAAGGTATATTATGGGGTTTCGGTACGTTGTTCTTAGGTTCTGCATCGATGTATCTACGATCAACACTTTATCCCGCGTCGCACGTTAATAAAGGTAGAATCACTGGTGGGAGTGGTGGTTCGACGGGTGTTGCTGGAGGTGGGAAAGCTGTCGGTGATACTGATGGTTGGTGGAGGAAGTTTGTTAAAAGTTGGGCTGGTGGGGTTGAGACTGCTGTCGTTTAAGACTAACCATCATGAATGTAACATTATCTATATAAAATACGAGATCCATCTTCCGTGAACACATGTAATCAAGATTAAATAACAGTCTATCTAAAATATACTGGATCATGCAGTTACAGCAGTCCCAACGACTTTCTCTGAACTCCTTCGATCCGATCCAAGAACTGGTGATTTCTGGAGAGATCCAGATCTAGTTGGATAGTTGGAATCACCTTTCCCAGCTGCACTTTCACCCCAAGCGATCGGTGCTGCTGCTGATACCGGTGCCGGTGCTGATGTTGAGGTTGATTTCTGACTACCCCGTCGATATTGTGGGATGGGGATGTAATCTGCACCAATTATTCTTGAGAGTTCTTCTAGATCCGTGTGGTCGGCTGTATTTTGCATTCGGTTTATGAAAGTGCAAGATCCATCTGACGGTCGAGTTAAATTCAACTTCTTTGTTTTTGGCTTGGAGAGTGAAAAGTGAAGACCTACCTGCTTCGATCAACATCTCACCACCGTTCTGAGATTTTGGTCCAACATAGGTAACCATGTTCAAATGTTTTAATCCGTTCTTGACACCATCCCAAACCCTGACGAACTGACTCCCAAGTCCCTTCTCGTATTCCTTATTCCTTCTCCTCTCCTTTTTTAGATACTGCTAAAGTCTGTGTGAATTGTAGATGTTTATACAGGTCGTTCGAGAGGTTGGCGTAGATCTCATAAGTACATTCTGTATCTTCGATGTAGTTTTTTATAGGTTGATAATTCCCACAACCTATTATTATTACTATTGAGATATTAGCTTGGTTGTTCCATTTGTTCTATTTGTGAAGTTTGACGTACGTTGGGTATCCTTTGGTAAACTAGACGGTGGGATTGAAGAGACCAATTGGGCGATATAAGCTTGACAGATACCACACCCTAAAACCCAGCTTTATCAGTATGAATACTACATCAAAAAGAGATGGACATACAGAAATGTCTGATAAATATAACAACGGTACGTTTCCCATTGACGACCTGACCAAAAGTCGTACTAACACCTTCTCTATCTAGAAGTTCACAATCTGACAAAGAAAGTAGAACCTCTTTCGATGGTGGTGAATGAGCTGATGGTGAAGGGGAGGTGGATGATGTTGATGATTTTCTGGATGGTATCATTATAGATTGGTTTTAACAAGGTGGATTGGTTGATAGTTGTCTTGTAAGATATTCCTTCTCCATCTTGACGACACTACCTTGTACGAGTGGATTGAATTGAATCGTGCCATCTTTGATTTTTGGTGCTATTTCGGTGCTCCACACTCGTACGACCCCCTGGTTACGTCTTCCCTCGATCACCGTCGATCATCTCACTCCCGCATTACGGTCATTATTAGGACGGATGGGAGTTTAGGTTATAGTTTCGGGTTATCATTACCTGTTCACGAGAAGCAAGACATCATCAAATCCAAATTAACTTTTATATACGAGATGGATGAAACTCGCAATTGCAATGTTCAATAGTTGTACCAGAAAGGATATCGATGGCGGTGGCGGGAGGCATGAATCACATCACTTTCTTTTGTACAATAAAACTCAGACTTTCCTTCCATTCTCCCTCTCATTCTTCTTCATCTTCAAAACCAAACCTCCTCCCTCTACCCCTACCGAAACAACCATATAAACCCACCAAAGCCCTATTCTTGAGGTCTGACGCTGACTCGATAGTATGATTCGATATTACTACCTTCCAGAACCGGGATTTGGTGAATGACGAAATTACTTTCGAGTTCTTCTTCACTCCATTCAGAAGGTTCACGATCTCTTGAGATAGATCTAGAATACTTTTTATCGAAACTGAACTTGGCCTTAAAGGGGTCCATATCCCGGAAAGCAGTTTCTGTTTGTTTAACCGATTTGAAACGAAAGGAAACGTTCCCGTTACCAAGGTCGAGACTCTCCTCTAACTTCTGACAAGCAGCCAGACAGCTTCTCATAGCTTTCTTTCTTCTGAGCTCCTTATGATGGAATGCGTGTCTCCTGTAAGGTTCGGTATGATTATCGATCTCTTCCAATGAGTAAGTACCAATCATTTCTTTAATTTTTGAACCAAGTTCGGATTCTGCGGATGGCGTTCCAATGATAATTCTATGTGGACAGCGGTGACTTTCTTTTTCGTGGGTGAAATCGAGGGCTACACTTAGATAAACCCGAGTATGTGGGGCTGATGTATTCGCGACCGAGGTTGAGTCGGTCCCAGTGGTAGGGAGTTCGTGGTCTTCTGACATGATATTGGAGTTGTTTGGCGAGGACTTGATTTGTAGTGAGATATTTCAAAATGAAAATCAAGAAGAAGATGAATTTAAAAGAGTTGGGGGAAACAATATTCTAGGTCGTTCTCCTCTACCTTGACCCATTTCGTTCGGAAGGCTTCATGACAATGGATTTCGATTTTTGGAGAAACAAAGGACAGATTCGGTGTAGATACAGTACTTGTTGTGTTAGAAAGGATGTCACAAGCGGGTGGCATGAATCACATAACTTTCTTTTTTACATTAAAACTCAGACTTTCTTTCATTCTCCCTCTCGTCCCCGCCGCCTACATCTCCATCCTCATGGTCTGACGCTTACTCGATAGTATGATTCGAGAGTTCCACCTTTCGGAACCTGAATCTCGGAAACCATGAAATGACGCATGAGTTCTTGTTCACTCATCTCATCGGGATTCCACTCGCTTGAAAACAACCTACAAGAGTTTTTATCGAATATTCTCTCGGGTTTCCCGTCCTTCCAAACATCACTTCCACTGTCCCCATCCCTAAGCGAATGAAAATAGAAAGAAACTTCACCTTCACTGGCATCAACACCCTCCATTAACTTCATACAAGCTCTCAAATAAGTTTTCCTGGCTTCCGTCCTTGCATATTCTGTATCACCGCCGGCGAATGTTGCAAAAGTTTTGGCGTGAACTTTGGCGTCGTGTATTGATTGTCAACTAATCAATTCTCTTGCTCTCGAGTTGTCACAAGACGCATAATAGGCTTTATGATGAAGAATCATGTTTCGTTTATGACTGTATTTCTCTGTGGAAAAATCGAGGGTTACACCTAAATGTACCTTCTTATGTTGTATTGATGAAGTATCATTATCACCTGAGTTTGTGTTGATCTCGGTGGCAGCGGGTTGGTCGGGTTCTGACATTTCAATAAGGTGAGAACTTTGGTCGAGGTATACGGTAAACAGAGATTATAACTTGAAGGTCAATAAGAAGGAAACTGGAAAGAATGACAATAATTTTTGATAATCCCCGTTCAGACCAATTTCTTTTGGAAGGCTTTATGACAATGGATTTTGATTTTTGAGAACAAATGACAGTTTCGAGTCCTTGGAAGTATTGGCATCAACTCAAATACGTCGTTCATTGTGAAGAACGTATTTCACCGAAGCCTTTTACAGTAAACGGCATGCCGGAGGGAGCACCAAATACAGAGGAGAGAGAACGATGACATTTGGTGATCTACGTAGGGGATTTACTGGTTTTCACCTTTACGTCGCTATCGCCAATCTTTTTTTCATTCTTTTCAGCTAATCATCTCATAAACTGCAACAACATGTATTGACAGCTTGAGAGACATCGGCATGATCACAATGACTCAAGTCCTACCTCAATCTGTCTTCTAGATGCATGCATGCACCGTAGGTTTTAGCATATTACTGTACTCGTACAGTGATCTATGGGATGTACTCTACAGTATCACGTGGAATGCACTCTTCTCTTCGTAGTATCAGCACAGTACACATTTTCGTGCTGGAACATTTAATCTATACAATCTTATTCTATTTCATTCACGTCTCACTGTGAAGAATTTAAGCTTCTCCTACTTATAAAGAATGAACAACAATCGTAAGTCAACCCCGTTTGACCTCGACAGCCTCTTGATCTTGATCTTGTGCTTGAGTCTGACCTCGAACATGAAAGCAGACCATATAGATGCTCTCGACCAATTCGATCAAGTGCTTAGCCAAATAGACAATCTGAAGAACCTCATGGATCAACTGCTCACAAGTCAAAAAGAATTTCAGCAAGATTTGGATCGAAACTCTGCTTTGGTATGTCTCTCATCTCTCAGACTGGGTATCTCCTTATACTAACACCATACTTTCAGTATCGCAATAAGATCATTTACTCCAATTGTAATGGCTCAGGTCTCCTACCTGTCCCTGTACGTGATGCCCTTTACCCCCCAGGCGTACCAGTTGTATGTATCTTTTAGTTTTTCATTATCGTACACTGTCACTCTGAGCTGATTCCTTCATTTTTCGTACTCCAGAACAACAGAACTATCACTGGTATTGAAGATATCAACGCTATGCCTGAATTGATCATTGACTTGTGGTTGGAGTTCTACTCGTTACCCGCAGAAGGATCCCGTGATAAAAAGACACGACTGCTTTTGACGTACTTGAGTTCAGACTACTAGCTCCTGATTTTTTGCTGTACTTGTGTTATTCATGATGTTGTATGCATATACATAGTCTCCTGTATCAATTTCCCTACCTCAGTCTCTTCTCTTCCCCGACACCAAACTCCTCAACGGTAATTCCAGAATGAGGAACAGACTTCTTGATCTCACCTTTCAACATGATACCTAATCCCTTGGCACCTTTCCCAACAGTGAGAAATTGATTGATAGGAACAGCCTTCCATCCATCTGGATTATCATCTGTCGAATCTGGATGACATGTGGTTTGCGGGTTATATAATTTTGATAATGTTTTATGCCATCTCAATTGATGGGTTAGATGGTTTGTTAGAGATACTGATAGATTCTTCATCTGGATTGGAGGGTAAGTCGAGATCGAGTAGGCATGTTGTAGACTTACAGGATTGGTAGTTACTGGATCTAGTATCGTTATTCCCGGTGAAGTGTTATAGAAATATAATCTATCTATGACAGATCCAAATTGAGGTAAAGCGTGTTCCATAAGTTTCGTATTATAAGGGCATCTGCGATCATCAGAAACTTGAATCTAAGGAGTACTCACGGCATGTGAACATCCATGACTGGATTAGCCAAATAGAGGTATTGCAATCTATCAATGACCTGTAGAACAGCATTTTGAGTGCCCTACAAGACGTGTATGTCAGTAATCATCATCGTCCCCATCTATCTTGTAGAGATGTTGGATTGAGATATGGGATGGGCCAGTCAGCCGTCAGAGAAGTGGGACTCTCAGAACGGTTTTGACCTAATCAATATGATAGATCACCACTAGATAAGAGAATCACCACGGACGGTCACTCCAATAGAATGATCCTCGTACGAACAAGCAGATGACAGGTATAACAAATAAGAAGATGACTCACAGTGACAACACAAACTTTACTGGAATTGATAATCCCAGCCTCAGCCCACTCATCCTCCCCATCCCTCTCCCAAAATCTCTGCATCCCATGAATCTCATCCAAGATCAACTGCATAGCCCTCCGTCTTTTTTCAGGTTCACTACTAGATTCACCGATGGTGTTGATCTCTTCTCCCGAAGAGAAAGGTTGGATGGGGATATAGGTTGGTGGTGATAACGAATGTGAATGATCTGCTCGTGCTGATAGGACCGTCGTTAGGTATTTCGTTGGATAGATCTGTTTCTTTGGGTAGGAGGGGAGGTTGGCGTATATCCTCTAAGGATTTTGTTAGTTGTCTGTTTCCGAGGGTTTGTATTTTGACCTACAGCTAATCTAACTCCAGTTGGTAAATCCAATCTACCAGCCGCAACTAACGCCGTAAGTGTACCTATAAATCCATGACCTGCAAGATGACTAGTCCCATCAGGAAGTAAAGAACCAGAAGAAGATTTTTCCTAATGAAGTACAGTTTGAGCTTTGATTCATCAACGGGAGTCTAGAAGCTCACCTGAGCACTAGCCAAGATAGCAATCGAAGAACTAAGTATAAAAGCAGCCGTTACATCTGCTCGACTCATAAGTTCGTCCTACACCCCATTAGTACTATCCAGAATAAAAATCAGAAAAACATACCAAAGTCCTACCCTCCACCCAACCTCTCAACCAACCCCTAACCCCTCCAGCGTTCAATCCCCCTGCAAACTCCTCCAAGCCCCTAACCTCATATCCAATAGTCATATCAGGATTCAACAAAGCTTCCGAAGCCTGTTCCCAAATTTGCAAAGAAGATTGAGTAGGTGAATAAGGTGTATGGGGGTATGAACCCTGTAGGTTAAGAACGTCAGTTTGATGAGTGATATTGTATGTACTGGAGGTGACGTACCAGACCAGCGAAGAGGAGTGCTTTCCCGCTTTTGGGGGTTTTGGGTGACTCGACAGAAGTGGTTTTTAACCATTGGACCCAATCTGATGGACTGGCTGTTGTTGAAGCGTGTCTGATTGCATTTGGGGTTGTTGTCGAAGGATGAGGACAAGGTCGTAGTTGGTGACCATGAGGTGTAAATTGATTCTTTATTCCACTGGATATTGATCGAAGACGTACCAAACGTTTCACGCTTGGGGACATTATTCTCAAGTCCCTATAGTCAAGATATAGCTTGTTACTACTGATCTTGATGTTATCGTCAAGTCACTCTTGATTTGTTTATAGAAGAATGAATTGAACTAACTTAAAAGTCATTTAAATGTTATGTTGTTGTCTGTTGAAATTCCGACTCGACCCTACCGGTTATTTATTACACGCTTACAGTAACTCAACTTAAAGCCGATACAAAGTACACATCGTACATGAAAATGGTATAATCCAGCTACAAAATGATGAATAATACGACAACCATCCTACTCATCCTCGTCCTCATTATCACTAGCCAACGCACTATCCGTCTCCCCCATCCCGAAAACAGCTTCCATCCGTCTACGTCTCATAAGTTCACCTTCTGAAACATTACTGATATTCTGTGGGACCAATCCAGCAGCAGCCAAAGCTGGACTAGCAGCTCTTGCCGAAGCTACTGCAGCAGCCACCAAACTGTTGGTAGGTCCATTCGAAGGTGTTGAACCAGGTGGGATAGGTTTCGGTGAAGATTGATCAGATGGTCGACGTGAATTCGATCCGAAACCGTAATTTCCATATAACGGTCCACTGGGTGGTGGTTTGTACGTTACTGGTGATGCTGATCTACCACCACCAAAGAACGCGAACGTCCCTGTGCCCCTAGCCTTCTCTTGTGGTAATGATCGTAAAGATAACGGGGGAGTTTTGATAATCATCGCCTCGCCTGAACTACCTTCATCCATATCAAATTTAGGAGCAGACGACGAACGATGTAAATCCAATTCACCTTCCAGCATTTCTTTAGAAGATCTTCGTGGAACTGGATTAAACCTTGAAGGAGGTGGTGTTTTACGTTTAGATTTGGGTGTAAACGACACGACACCTTCGTCATTCTCTGGATCGAATCCAAAGACTCCACCAAGATCCGCTCCACCTAATGGTTTCTTCGATGGTGGTTTATACGATCTAACCGGTTTAACTGGATTATGAGGTTCGATAATGGTTGGCGTATTTTTCGACAGTTCCATTTGCGAATGTCTCGAAAAAGACTCATCGATCCAATCAGCCATTTCATTCAAAACAGCATCCACCTCTCTCATCAAACTTGTCATCTGCATAAATCCATGACCCCAACCTTCGATAATCCTCATTTGAACCCAATCATCCTCGTTCTCTTCAAGTATAGGATCTGATCGTTTATCTTTAGATTGCGATTGTGACATTTGAAGTGATGCACCGAATTTCGCTGATTTTCCACGAGATTCCGTTTCAGCTTGACTGCGTCTGTTACGCTTGGCTTCTCTGACTTTACCAGCGAAAATTACAGTGTCATCCACGAACGGATCTTTTTCACCGCAAATGAGATAAACCGGTGGGAAATGAGCTAACAAATTTGGTGGTGAAAGTATAGGTGAAATGTAATAATCCGTTTCGAAATCTGGACATCTTCTTGGTCCGATATAAAGAATAGCCATCGCTCGCATCTGGAGCATCAGCACACGTCATGGAACGATCACTTACCATACTGGGTGAGATGATTCTATCCTGGAAATATCCTACACGACTAGTCATAGTCAGTCTAGTCCCTATCGGCGCCTTCTTCTTCTTCTTGACCTCAACCTGACGTTCAGGTTCAGTCAGCACAAACAATGATTCTTCTTTTGGAGTTTTAACCCGTTCACGTAAAGATTTATCAGCGTCGTTTCTCCAATCAGGAAATCTAGTCTCTCCGTCCCCTTCTTCCTCCTCCTCGTCATCCGAATCAACAGGTTCAGCTTCTTCCGTGTCAGCAGGAACCATCCAACCAGGAACTTTTGATGATAAAGTCCTCGGAATAGACCATCCAGGACTCGTAGGTTCTTTAGACAAACCATCACGCTGAGGTGAAAAAGGTAATTTCGAACTAAGAGCTTCTCCCCATGATTTTTGTCTACCCCGTCGTCTCTTGTCAACATCTTCAACGACACTCAATGGCGATTTATGTCTCATGTGATCTTTGGCATGAGCGATTCCAGGTATTTGAGTTTCTGATTGTTCGGTACGTAAAACCCTTAGATTGGCTGGAGACATCCAAGAAGTGAAATTAAAGTCCAGTGCTGGATAAGCCAAGATCATTGAAACAGGTCGAGGAATTGATGTTGGATGTTCTAGAATTCTCAACATGATAGTTGCACAGATGTTACCACCACTATAAAGTCAATTTCCGTTGAACAACTCTTGACCTACGCTGAATCTCCAGTCAAAACTATTCCCAATTTCCCACTTTTGATCCCAATACATTCCCCAAAAGTCTCCATCAACGTCCTATAAGCATCAAACCCCTCCTCAATAGCCCAAGGATAAGGATCTAATTCAATCAGTCATCAAACCCAAGACACACCCAAAGAACTCACATTCGGGTGCTTTACCATAATCAATCCCCAAAACGGGTTTCCCAGTTCTCTTAGCCCAAGTCCTTAATCTCTCTTCATGACATTCCGGTCCCATAGCTATAAAACCTCCACCTGGGAAATCAACGATCAACTGGGTGGAATTTTGGAATTCTTTCTCTGAACCTGAGAAGAATAACATGGCTTTGACGGGTGGTAGAGATGATCGGGAAGATGAAGTTGGACGTGGGATCGAGACGTGTTTGACTAGATTGAGTTTAGGTCGATACATTGCTGTAATCAGTCGAACCTATTTAGTCAGTATGGAAGTGAATTGAG
Organism: Phaeotremella fagi; assembly: GCA_001599715.1. NCBI lineage: Eukaryota > Fungi > Basidiomycota > Tremellomycetes > Tremellales > Phaeotremellaceae > Phaeotremella > Phaeotremella fagi. The sequence goes on along the minus strand of BCHU01000003.1, from coordinate 1,643,153 downwards.
GACCTTACATAAGGATTATTAGTTTTTTCCCATGTTACTCGTAACATCTCCACCGTGCATAAAGTTCTAAATCGACGAAGCTGTTGATAGCATTAGATGATCGTTACGAAAGTGAAAATGATCACTCACCACTTCATCACCTTCATTCGCCCAGACTAAATAATAACCAGCAAAAAGAAGACTACAAATGTCCTTCAACCATTTGGGTCTGATGGTCATTGCAGAGGCGAAACCTGCGTCGAAAGCTGTATTCACATAAGTAGCTCGGTAGTAGGAACGAGAGTACTAATGAATGTTAGTTGGTAGTGTATCAATTTAGAATGAAATTCAACCTACAAGTCTAGCCAATGGTTCAGGAGCTAATCAACAAAGAAATCAATGATCAAAAATGCTTATCCGAACAAAAAAGAACCACCTACCGCCTAAACCTAACAAATCGTCCAAATGTCTGATAGCATACATGATAGTCAAAGTCCCCAAAATCAATTGATACGGTGAGAATTGTTCTATCCCAATGATCATCAACACCAACCCCTTTCTAGTACTCGACACTAGATTTGACTCACTGAACCTATCGTTAATCCTACGAACGAATAAATGACCTTTCCTACCAACGACTAAAACCCAAATCTTGAACCATAAACTTCTTTTCCCTCGTCCAGGTCCTCGATGTAAATGCGGTTGATTAGATCCATCACCTTTATATAATCTCCAAACCCAGAAGAAAAGAACTAGGAAGATTTGGGATCTTCGGAAAGTTGGTGATGGTCTGCCTAGGATGTGGTCTATCATTGTGAAAAATTAAACGTCTCTCATGTAGGTTTTTCTTCCCTCTTTGGTTTGATTCTAGAATCGAAGTTCTCTTTTGGTTATTCCCGTATCTATCGTTTATATGATGATTTGGTGTACCAGAAACCTTGTCGATAATCAATTATGATAGGTTTGACTTGAATCTAAATTGAAACCTAAATATGGTTGAAAGACGTAACCACAACGTCAACGTGATCAAATCACGGCCTAGAGTCTGTGCGTTGGAATGGATGTTTAATGATAAGATTTCGTCAGGAATAGTCTTGAACGATGCGATAGATATGTTGAGGTGGATACTTGGATAGATGAGAGATAGATGATGTTTAATACAAATAGTAAAGATGCATGAATGATCAGATGGTTGAATTTAAATTACCTTATTCAATCTAGTTGTTACCATCGCCTAATTCAACACCTCAATAACCGAACCACAACACCACAACACCGTTGTAACAAATCAATTTGCATTAAACATATCATACATATCATGTCCAACTTTCATCATGATCTTCTTCTTCTTCTTCTTCTTCTTCGTGTCCTCTCTTCCTTAAGCAGTAGCATTAAAAGCCATCTCATTGATCAATTCAATCTCAGCTTTATGAGCAGCTTTAGATCCAGTGGCAACTGAAGAACTTGGTTTTCTACCCGCATAAATCGGTACTTTGTCTTTATGATTTTCCGTAGCTTTCAAAGCAGTGATTAATCTAGGTTGGACGTATGTCCATGCACCGTTGTTTAATGGTTCTTCTTGTGCCCAGACTAAATCGGCGTTTGGATATTTATCGAGATGTGGGGTGAGCTAACAATAGGGTCAGGACAGATTTCTGTTTTGGTAGGAAACAGCTACTCACCAACTCATATGGTAAAGGTGATATCTGTTCCAATCTTGAGATAGCGACATCAGTGATACCACGTTCTTCACGTTCCTTCAACAACTGATAGTAAACCTGTCCAGAACATAAAATATGTCTTCTGATTTTATCGTTAGAAACCAAATTATCTGGATGGGGTTCAGGTAGATATCTCTGGAAGATGGTATCACCGGTCATCTCTGATAGTTCAGATCTAGCCATTGGATGACGAAGGAGTGATTTGGAGAAGAAGATGATCAACTAAAAAAGGTGCATCAGCATACTTCTTCCAAAAGAAAAATTTAGACGATGAAGGTGACCTACAGGTTTTCTGAACTCTCTCTTGTTTTGACGTCTCAATACATGGAAATAGTTGGCAGGGGTCGTAGGATAAACGACCTGCATGTTACAATCTTGATGTTGACGATCCAATTTTTCAGGAGAAGGATAGATTCTAGGTTCATCATCACACAACTGTAAGAAACGTTCCAAACGACCTGAAGAATGTTCTGGACCTTGACCATCGTAACCGTGTGGTAAAGATAAAACTAAACCGGTACGTTGAAGCCATTTACGTTCACCTGCTGCGATGAATTGATCGATGATACATTGAGCGTTGTTACTATGATGTTCACAAATCAGTATTTGATCGATGGAAAAGGGAGATTTGACCTACGCGAAATCACCGAATTGAGCCTCCCACATTGTCAACGAATGGGGTGAAACCAATGAATAACCAAGTTCGAAACCCAAAGTACCGAATTCCGACAAATGAGAATTGGTAACAGTGAAAGAACCCTGCTCAGAACCAAGATGTTTCAGAGCGACATAAGTCGATTCGTTCTCCTGATCATGAACGACAGCATGACGTTGAGAGAAAGTACCTCTTTCAACATCCTGACCAGAAACCCTAACATGTGTACCTTCCAAGCATAAAGTACCGAAAGCCAAAGCTTCAGCGGTACTCCAATCAATGTTCGTCCCCTCAGAAACGGTTTTACCTCTGGTTGAAATGATTCTAGCGAGATTTTTGTGTGGAGTGAAACCTTCTGGGAAGGATGAGATGACTTGACCGATCTTTTGGAGTGTACCTTCCTCAGCACCGGTTGGATGATGAGGTAAGACGTTCTCAGCGAGTTCTTTGGGTGTCGGGAAACCGTCCCATGAAGATGATAACCATTCCTTAGCAGATGGTTTATATTCTTTCGAAGCGTCCATGGCTTTTTCCAACATACCCCAAACCCATTGTCTATGTTCATCAACCTCTTTCTCAGTGAATGTACCTTCTTTGATCAATTTATCAGAATATAACGCAAGAACAGTTGGTTGTTTCTGAATAGCCTTGTACATTTTAGGTTGAGTGAAAGAAGGTTGATCAGTTTCGTTATGACCGTAACGTCTGTAACAAACTATATCGATAACGACGTCCTTTTTGAAAGTAGCTCTCCAATCAGCTGCAAGTGTACAAACAAAATTGACAGCTTCAACGTTGTCACCGTTAACATGGAAGATTGGTGCATCGATGGATTTAGCGATATCAGATGGGTAAGGTGTCGAACGGGCGAATCTTGGATCTGTAGTGAAACCGATTTGATTGTTAACGATTAAATGGATCGTACCACCTGTACCATAGTTTTGAAGGGATTGCATTCCCATGGTTTCATAGACTACACCTTGACCAGCGAAAGCTGCGTCACCATGTAACAAAACACCCATAGCGGTAGCAGCTGTACCTTCGTCACCCTCGAAATGTTGGATAGCACGAGTTTTACCTAAAACAACTGGATCCTCTGCCTCAAGATGTGAAGGGTTGGCGACGAGTGATAGAGAAACTTTTTTACCTGATGGAGTAGGTCTAACGTAATTAGCACCAAGATGATATTTGACATCACCACCACCTGAATCATCTGCGTCCTTGTTTCCAGCGAATTCGTTGAGAATAGCTTCGATAGGTTTTCTGATGACGTTACCGAGAACGTTGAGACGACCACGATGAGGCATACCCATAACGATGGATTTAACACCTGAATCGACGGATCTATCGATCAAAGCTTTCATACCTGGAATAAGGGATTCACAACCTTCCAAACCGAAACGTTTCTCGTTTGGATATTTGGACGCGATGAATTTTTCGAAAAGTTCAGACCACATTGTACGATCTAGAATCATTCTTTTTTCTTCAGTTGAATAATCCCATTGGGAAGGGATTTCAACACGTTCTCTGATCCAATCACATTGACCTCTATCTGTGATATGAACGTATTGAATACCGATGGATGCGCCTAAGAGCGTGAAAAACAGTCAATCGCCATATAGAAATGTAAATCGAAGCATGACTTACAATACATTCTTTTTAATTCTTCAATGATTTCACCCAAAGTCATCTTATCGTCTTTAACATGACCAACGAAACGTGGTAAAATGCCATCACCCAAACTGAACTCTTTCTTCAAATCATCCTCTGTCCAACCGTAATAATCGAGTTTCAACTCAGGTGGAACTTTAGAATCTAAATCTGCATCTTGGATATGTAGAGGATCGAGATTAGCGACGTGATGACCACGAACTTGGTAAGCTCTGACGAGGAGTTGGACCTGTGGACGGGTGTCAGAAAGGAATTGACGTTTACAACCTGTTAGGATATGGACTTACTTTCAAGTAATCAGTTAAATCACTTCCACCCTGAACGTTTAACGATGGACTACCATCAGCTGGTGTGGGTACACTACTAGCAGCCCCAATAAACCCAGGTGGTGGTGAATAAGCAGAAGACGATGGAACACCTTTATCGAGACCTGAGAAATAAGTTGCCCAAGATACGTGAACGGATTTAGGATCGGTTTTCCAATGACGATACATTCTGTTGATTTGTCAGTGTGTGTGTGTGTGTGGGGGGGATTGACTCCAACTCACTCCTCTGCATAGAAGGTGTTACCTCCATTAGCGAACATGTCATTTTTACTTGGTGGGATGGCAGTTTCAGTAGCATAGTATCTTGGGAATGAAGATCTCGCTAGAGGTAGAATACATTTGTTGGGACGTGATAGACGTGCTCCTACACGTAGAGAGCGTATCATTGCGAGGGGGGTGGTGTTGTTAAAAGATTAAATGAGTAAATGATAGAAATAAAAGTCTTCGTCGTCGCTGTTTTGTTGCTGTTGCTTTGTGCTCCCATCCATGCGGTAATTGAAAACGGCTGCCGATTTGCTTCCGCTTCGGCTTTTTCGGTGACATAGGATCTACACTGGCCACTGGACATGCCTGTTCTCGTACACATGCATAATTTAATACTCATACAATGATAAATGATTCGATTCAAATGGACATGGAAAGACAAGGGAGAATAAGAATATGATGAGCAGTCAAGAGAACATGAATCAAATAAAGTAGAAAATGAAACTTTGGAAAGACTCGAGAAAAGATACCAAAATAAGAAACGAAATATCCATCGAACCGAAAGAAGGATCACTGCCTTCTCGACCCTCAATCGTTGCTACTCTCCAATCGAGCATAACTCGGTCTTTCCTCAATTCCCAAACCAGATTCTGATTCTACAGTATCCAACCTATTGAACGGTGGTTTAGTCGTGATCACCGGTGATGTCGATGTCGACGTTGAAGTTGAAGTCGAAATAGACGACGTCACCGTCGTTGGAGAAACCACATTATCAGCTCTAGTAGGAGTTAACGGAGCCATGTCCAAACTCAATCTTGGACCTGGAGCAGTTAAATTAGTGGTAGATGAGGAAGCTCCTCGAATCGAAGGCGTAGGTGTAGGTAAAGCCGATGAAACGTTTGATGAAGGATGGGTATCGATAGGAGTGGACGGTGAAGGAGCGAATGAAACTCTATGATCTCCACTACCTCTTCTACCTGATACACTTGAAGACGATCGATTTCTGTTACCGAATTTTGATAAGAGTTTTGATGCTGCCGATGGAGAATGGAGATTGATACTACTTGAACCAGGGGTACTGGTATATGATGATGAAGTTATTATGGGTCCTGTAGCAGAATTCGCTCTGGCTCTTGATGATTCACCGTTACTTTGGAAATTTGGGTTAAGCGGTGACGAAGCGTTGGTGGCATTTGATGATCTCCTCTCGCCGTCTCCAACTTTCTTTTGTTGCTCTTCATGATCGAGTAACGACAATCTCATAGCTTCCATGATCATCAACTAAGAAGTGATAAATTAGTATTTACCAAGATCTTATTTTAAAACGCTTACCTCTTCCAATTCACGTTCTCTATTGGAACCTCTTCTACGATCTCTCCTAGATCCATCCTCCGCAGGTAAAGACATACTGAAATCAGCCGTTCCAGTCGCTCGTGAAGAAGTGAAACCGATAGGAATAAGTCGATCACCAACTTGACGCATAACGATTCTTCTCGATGCTCGTCTAGCAGCAGCAGCTTTAACTGCGTTAAGTTTATTTTCCCAATCAGGACGAATTTGATCTGTACTCGTTAGTCAAGGGTCTCAGAATTCAATTCGACCAGTATGTTATTTACTTACCTATGGTAACAACCTCTTTCGCTTTACTACTAACACTCTTCCTTCTGACACTTTCTTGAACCTTTGGTGCCATACCTGGACCAACGTTTAATTCAGAATCTGAACCTAAAGATAAAGCTGAGAAAGATGATGTACCAGCTTCGGGTGAAGTGCTGAGAGCTGATTGCAGATCCGCAGCGATCGGTTCTAGAGGTCTCTCGTAGATGACACCGAAGTCAGTTTCGACACAGAAAGGACAACAAGCAGCTTCAGAGTCGAGATGGGTGACAGTAGCTTCCGTTCGTTTGATTTGAACGAAACATTCAGTGCAAACCGGTTGTTGACAACATCTCGATGTGTTGATGTTAGGTGGGTAATTCTGCGTTTCGTCAGTGACAACTCCGTAATCAATGATTCAAGACCTACCAAAAAACAAATAGGACATTCAACAGCGTTCCTATAAGCTTTAATCTCCCTTCTATCTCTCTCCTCCTTTTGTTCAACTTTACGACTCTCCTTACCCCTTTGAATTTTCTTAGCGACACTGCCCATCGTACTCCCACCCTCTCTTTCCTCCTTCAATCGAGCCGTAAAACTATTCTCTACACCGTCAACATAATCTTTCTCACGCATTTCAGTAAGCACACGTGAGATATCATCGTCAGTCCAATCTTCTTCGTAATCTTCTAAACCTCTGTAGAAAGGTGCTAATCTGTTATCTAAGATTAATTGGGTGACTACTGATTTGGAATAATCGTGGACTTGGGAATGTGACAATGCGTGAGGATTTTGGGGTGAGAAATGACCTGCATAAGGGAGTAGGGTTGGTGTTGGAGGTGGTGGTGGGGAAGGTGATGTGGATGGAGTTGATTGAAGGGGTGGTGTTGAAGTGGATATCGGTGGTGTCGGCGCGGGATTTGATGATGAAGGGATTGGGTTGGGGTTGGGTGTTGATTGTGAAGATGAAGGATGAGATGAAGTGTTACCCATTATGTATTATATGAAATGGGAATAGTTGAATTTGATGTATAGATATAAAAGTATAAAAGGATAGAGAATAGATTGGTGATGAAAGGGAAGGGTGAAAGGCCGATAAGCTTATGTCAGGGGAATGTGGGTGATAGTGAATGTGAATTGTCTCAGATGGATAGAGTGGTCTACTGAATGTCACTCTTAGCAGTTGTCACCTCTATATTTAAATCTATGTTATGACTAACCTTTAGAGATGTTGGAATGAATGTGAAAAATGAATGAATATGTGAATGAGATAGCAATATAGCTCTACGCTAAAATGACGTTGTCACCCACCTACCACCTCTCACCGCATTGCTCACTCACGCTTGTAATGTCACCGTGGGAGATTAACCACAATCACCTATCGGCCGTACTCAACATCTGTCGTCCGTCATCCCATTAAATCCATCTATGCATACATCATCTAAATACTATACCGTAAGTAGAGAGGAGAGTCAGGACACATTCTCGATGCATACTGTATAAGCAGATTGTCGAAAATGTTCGTCATGAAGAAAAAAATGTGTACGAGTGAAGGCAACCGAGATGAGTGATTAAATTGTCTCAGATTGTGGAGTTCAACTGGACTGGATTCGAGTCAATCAGCACCTCAGATGATGTCAATCGTAACAAGATTGAGGGTTATTGAAATGATTATACAATTTCTGGGATTGCTCACGATTGGAAGACAACTCAAGGTCTTTCTGAAAGTGGCGTTAATTGGAGAAGGGGTAGAAACGCTTTCTTATCTAGTTACTACATATCTAGTGTAGTATATCGAGTAATCCCACTCGCACTAATCAGAAGCTTCATTTGAGAACCTAATTTCTGACACCCCAATGAAACAGAACATATCATAACCGTGCATGCAAGAGACTCACTCCCCACAAATCCAATAGAAACACCATCGCCACAGACCACAAACGATGATGAAACACAAGATCAATGCACCAAGGAATCCCATCAAAAATCAAGTATCAAACTCCTCCTCTTCTTTCGAATTAATCGATTCATCCTATCAAAATGGCGTTCGAATTCAGAGTCACCCTCCCAGATCCAGAGAACGGGAAATCACTCTTAACCCCCAAACCCTCACCTAACCCCAATCGTCATTCCCCTACCCACACTCAAAATCGAACGTCTAAAAGACGATTAACCCTTTTATCCCTTCTAGGAGCTTTCGTGGTGCTCACGATCCTATCTACGAACTACTTCAGTCAGAACAATCACGCGGTTTCAGAAGATCAATCTTCGTTCACTAAGATCAAAAACGAACCTTCATTCCATGGGTTTACGAGTTGGTTTACAGGAGACGATAGAGTTGAAGATCCTGGGTGTGAGAATTGGGATCATCTGGATGATATCTCCAACGATCCACCGGAGTGTCTCAAAGCTCGTCAATATAGACAGGTTTTGGTAGCTATAGAAAGAGAATCTAGACCACATTTGTGAGTTGTCAACTAAATTCTTACGTTGTACCGGAGACTAAATGACTATCCTCACTCATACTGTAGTCTATCTTATCAACATACCCATGATCATGTATTACAGTCCCTTCATGACATGTTGAACTGTTTTTTACCAGTTACCGAACCATCATTCAAACAATGTCCACAACGACCAGTAATCCTAGCAGAATATCCATACACATCCGAAGTATGGCGTAAAGCAACCACTGGCGAGGTGAGTACCACCATAACACCTCTCTCCCATCACACTGAAAAAACAAAAATAAAACTTCTAGGTGATATGGATGGAATCGCTAGTAAAACAAATTCAAGTTTTGGGATACTACGTCCTCCCAGTTGGACCATACGACCATTGGATCCAATTCGCCGAAATCATCCCTGATCTCTACACCATCCTTTGGGCACAAGACAAAGTCGTAGTCTCATGCGTTCGTGATCCGAGATGCATAGCTAAAGAACATTTCGTTGGTGAAACCGATGTTCCTGATCATGAGAGGGGTGTGATTCCAATTTACAGACTTGGTGTGGTGGATTATGTCAGTTGACTTGAATTTCCCTCTTCATGAGAGGTGTTTACTGATTTACATACTGTATATATAGTGGGGAGCTAAACCTGTTGAAATTGCTAATGTCAATTATTGGTGGAATCACACGCGGAAAGGTGAATGGAGTTATCATCCCCTAGGTCAAGAGTGGATCGCTACGTGAGTGATCTAGTGTATTGGATAGATTCGCAAAATGTGTACTAACCTCTCACTCAGACCATTCCCAATTCCAGGTGGTCATTTCCATCTCCCATATTCGATAGAAGAGTACTGTTTAAAACTACCAATAAAACCTTTTACAGAGAGAGAAGATTCGGTGTTGATATTTGCCAAAATGTCAAGTATGTTTATGAAACAATATTACACCTAGTAGACTGACCAATGAATTCAGTGTATTTCAATAGATATGATACCCCAGAAGGAATATGGTCTTCCCTCTCCCAAGACCCAGCCTTTAACCTCCTAACAACAGCAGAGATTGACGAGTCCGAAACCCCAATTCCAGAAGGGTTGATTTCGTTAGGTAAACAAACTAGGGAGAACTATGAAGAATTAGTTGGAAGTGTTAAAGTCATGTTGGGTGTTGGATACCCTTTAATCAGTCCTTCTGTTTATACTGCACTGTAAGTTTATCTATCCGATTCTTCCATTGACTTGCTTCGACGTTAGATGCCAAGCTACTCCGGTGGTTGTGCCACATTTTGATAAAATTTATGATCTGAAGGGTACGAACGGATGGGATATTTATGGAACGTAAGTGATGTCCAGAGTCTAAAGAAACTCTATCAAACCAAGGATGATTAATGTCTACTCCGTTGTAGAAGAATGCAACACGGTCCAGCGATGACAATAGGCGAACCATACGTATACACCTATCATCTCCAAAATCAAACAGAATTATCTGAAGTTATTCGTCGAGCTTTGAAAACCCCAATCAAAAGATTGTACGTCAGTCCAACCTAACACAAGACAAAGAAATACTAACAAAAAGAAAAAAAAAAGTATTCCAAACGACATGACGTTCGAATATTCGCTCAGTAAAATGAAGGAATACCTTACAAGAGATTTAGAAGGGATGTTCAATGATGTGGTTAGAGTTCATGGTGGGGTTCCAGCTTTAGAGGAAGGTGTTTGGGAAAGGTGTATGGAGTTGAAGAGATGTTATGGACATATTGAGAGTGGACGAATCAAGAAGGGTAAACCTGGGATGATGTTACCGTAAACGGGGTAGCCAGGAGTACAAGGGATAAATATCTGAACATAGAAATGTATATGGCTTGTAGATAGTTAAATCTACTCATCAAACCTCTGGATCCAATCAAGCAGCTCCAACGACTTTCCTCCCATCAACCCCCAACCCCTTTTTCTTCTTCGCATTCCGTCGTCTCCCTTCACCCTCATGAACAATCTCCGTAACCTTCTCTTCAACGTATTCCCATTCCCCCTCCGACCCAGACCCAGACCCAGAGCCAGTTCCAGATGACCCATTCCTCCAAAACCTATCATCCTCATGTTGACGTCTAACCCATCTATTCCAATCCTTCTCGATTTTCTTGGAATCACATGGAGATTCTTTTGGTCGTTTGATTAAATCCCCTTTATCCTCTTTCGATAATTCATTTGAATTTGTGTTTGAATCGACGATCCTGGTATATGTAGTAGTCAAGATCGCTTTGGATTTACCTTTCCCTTTCCCCCCACCTATGGTCAAGACTTTTCTACCGGGTTGACTTTGATTTTGTTGTTGATTGGATGACGATGATGGTGTACCCCCGTTTAAAGTTGGGAATGCACCTCCCCCAGAAGCTATTTTCAGTCTCTCCAATCGTTCACGTTCCCTGAGTTCTCTTTTCTCGTTTTCGATAGATTGTTGATTCTTAATATCATCTTGTAATCTCAGTACTAATCTAGATTTTTGAGAGGGATTCATTAGACTGGATCTACATGATGGACAAGGGACATGGGGTTTTTGGATTGTACACAGTGTCAAACCGCAATTCGAACATGAGGGTGTGTATGATGAAAGTGGATGTATTCGGGCTATGATAGGTATAACGACTTGAATAAACTTCTTTTTCAAAATTGATCAAAACTCCCACTCACCTTGACAAAAACATTCATCCACCTCTCCAGTCTCTACCGTATTCTCAATCAAATCCCTAATCATCCCTTCAAAAACCAAAACCTCTTTACTCTTAGGTAAATCCCAAATCCTCTCCTTCTCTCGAGGTCTTTCATTCTCCTTCCCCTTAGCTTGAACCTCATGAACACTCAAAAATCCACCGCTTCTAGGTATATCCTTATGCAGATGGGTACGTGAATATCCACTACCTGAACTAGGTCTTGATAAACCGTTATTAGGTGAATGAGTTCCTGATACAGGAGTTGAGCTGTTATAACCATCGACTTCACGATTCTTTTGATAGATTTTACCATTTGGTCCGAATGCTTTTAAGAAATCTTCTTGGGTTGGGATATGGTTTGGAGTGGGTTTTGGTGTGGACGACGGTTTTAGATTCTGATAAGTTGGATTTTTGGGTTTTGGTTTTGGTTTGGTATTGGTTTGGGTTGTTGGAAGTGGGGGTGTAGGTGAGATTGATGATGATGACGATGAATGTAGTGTTGATACTGGCTTTGGTAGACTAGGAAATCGGAATGATATATATTTATCAACGAAATTCTTGGCTGGTATCGAAGATCCCAAAAAGTCCTATCAACAGTTTCCCATCAGCGTCACTCTAAGTCTTTGCATATGGATGTCGCGTTTGAGTTACCTGTAAATGCCCTCTCAGTCTAGCTTCAAGAGTATAACCCTCTAAATCAGGTATGATAACTTGTTTAACGGTTTCTTCATCTGTCGCCGTGTGAGCCAAACATTCATGATGAAATACCTACCTAAACCTAATATACTTCTCAGCTCATCTGATACCCATTTAGGTGTCGTCATGATGTACTTAAACTATCAGAAAGAAGAAAGAGAAGAAGAAAGATGAAGAGAAATGAATTAGTTTGTGCAGTCCTTGGTATTTGAAACCATCGATTCATTGTCCAAGGAAATTCGGTTCCGAACCACGCGAGTAATCTTTATTCAAATTTATTTGGGTTGCAGTCATAAGGTGTTTTTTTACAGCTGGTACTCAACGATACTCGTATGCATATGATATAATAAGGATGCTAACAATAAAAATACATGAGCCAAAGCCACCTACACCGCATATCTACCACCAGAAGCACCACCACGATCAGCGCTCTGAAGAATGGAAATCAGCAAAAAAAAGTTACAAAACACAGCTAAAGAAACTCACATTCAGAGCCCCAATCGAAGCTTCAACCAAAACTCTACGTAATTCGTCAACAGCGGCTCTAACTCTGAATTCATCGTTCGATTCGATAAGAAGATGAAGTTTAGGTTCTTGACCTAAACCAGGTTCTTCGCCTGGTGGATAGTAGATACCTATATCGTCATCAGCAAACGACTCTTACTCGACAGAAAAAGAAAACACCCACCTTTATTCGTAATAGAAGCACCAGAAATTTCAGCCATCAACATCATCTGTTCCTTATTCGTAGCTTTCCATCTAGCCTTCTGTGGATAATCATTAATAGGGAAAACAGCGTGCCAATCCGTAGCGTCCGGATCTTTAGTTTTCCTTCCCAAATCAGCCGCTGCGATCGCCGCACCAAACTTCTCCGCTTTGGTAGATTCAATAGATTGCGTCAGGACACCAACGATCTTGGCTAATCTAGCCGCATCCACATGTTTACCTTCAGCTTTAGCTTTTTCTAGTGCTGCCAATGTCGACGCTGGTAGGACTACCTTTCCAGTTTTACCACCGGCAGGTAACAATCTATCTGGAGCTGGACCATGAACGATTTCAACGTTGATTTCAGTGAATGTATAATCTGCGTCTCCTTTCCCAGAGTGCTCGGAATTCTTCGAAGGTTCAGTTCCGTGAGGTTTGTAAGGTATAACGGCGCCTTCTCTGGAAGAAAGAGATAACGCTTCGGACGTATCTCCATACGTCGACTTTTCAGCTCTTTCCTTGTCGTCACGTCTTTTCTCAATTCTTTCAAGTCCTTTACCAGCGTATCCAGAAGCTGCTGCTCTGGCTTTACCAGATTTGATTTTTGCCAAGAAGTCTAAGACAATTGGTCAAATCCTCTTCTCTTGCCATCCGTATATTCCACTCACTGTTTGACATTTCCTGTAGATCCTCCGGTACAAATGCTTTACTAGCCTCCATAGCTCTGACAATATCCACCGAGAATTTCTCTTGTTCAGGTGTAATAAAAGTGATACAAACACCTTTATTACCGGCACGTCCAGTACGCCCAGCTCGATGAACATAATCTTCCATATGGTTTGGACAATCGTAATTCTATTGACGTTAGCTCTAACCAACAATAATTAACTCACAATAACCAATTTCAATTCTTTGACATCCAAACCTCTAGCTGCTACCGATGTAGCCACTATAATTGGGATATCACCAGTTTTGAAATTGTTGATAGCCTCATCACGATCAACTTGATCTTTACCACCATGGAGCGAAGCGCAGATATAACCTTTTTGTAGTAAATCCCTAAACAAGTCATCCGCAGATTCTTGTCTATCAACAAAGATCAAAGCTCTCAGATCTTCTTCTTCATTCTCTTGACTCATTTCACCCAGTATCTCCAATAATCTATTGAACTTTGTGTCGGCGTCTCTGACTTCCACACGTTGATCGATTTCAGGAGCAACTACTGATCTTCCACCAACAGTAATTTCCAACGGCTTGACTAATATCTTTCTAGCCAAAGCGTCCATCGTTTTAGGGAATGTTGCCGAAAACAGCACTTTCTGTGCGTTAGGTCGAACGTTATTAAGAATCTTCATCACTTGAGGTTCGAAACCCATATCAAACATTCTATCGGCCTCGTCCAAAACGATGTAAGTGACTCGTCGTAAATTGGTCACACGACCATTATTCGCCGTTAACAGATCGATCATTCTTCCTGGCGTGCAAACGACTAATTCAGCACCCTTTTTCATATTGGCGATATCCTCTGAAATCGGTGATCCACCATAACATGCGACACCCTGTTTGTCAGTAAGACCTTTAAACCACGAACTCACTCTTAAATTGAGAACTTTCAAAAAAGGTTTGGCCTCTCGATATATCTGCATAGCCAATTCTCTCGTTGGTGACATGACAATAGCAATCGGACCCTCTCCTCCTCCAACCGGCCGTTGATCCTTCATATGTCGAAACAGAGGAAGGAGGAAAGCGATAGTCTTTCCGGATCCAGTCTTTGCGACACCAATGACGTCTCTACCAGACATTATCGCAGGAATAGCTTGAGCTTGAATCGAAGTAGGAGCACTCCATTCGTTACGTTTTATAACGTCGATACTGTCATTTAGCTAAGTTAAGTTTAAAACACTCACCATCCAGTGGGTAAACCAAATGCACCCCAATTCTTAACCGGTCTAGGAGCGTCCTGTCCACGAATTTTGATACCATCCATTTCTAATCGGAGTAACTCTGCCTCCTCATCATCCATCTCCTGAACTTCAACTGGAGCAGAATAGAAAGCCTTTCGAAATGGTTCATAATTTATCTTTGAATGGTCTGGAGTTGGTAAATCCTTTTTCCTTGATTTACTGGCTGCTTGACTAAGACGAGTCAGCAAGATTCATTAATCAATGACTTACGCTAAGATAGCTTCCTTGTTAGCCAAGTCCTCTTCCAACTTATTTTTAATCTCCTGTTCTTCTACATCTTCCTGATCTGCGACGGCTATTCCTAAACGACTAGCATCGGCTTTATTGACATCCTTGACCTCGAGAATGTTTTCCCTCATGAAAGCGTCAAGTGGATCTTCCTCCTCTTCTTCCTCAACTTGCATTTTTTCTTCCTTGAGTTCTACCCCCGGAACAGCATCGTCCTCATTCCCATCATCACCATCCACAACATCTAGATCCGCACTGACAGCTTCAACTTTTGCAGCATCACCACTTTGAACTTCTGGGTTTACTTCAGGTAAATCCAATTTCTGAAGTTTTCTATCTGTAGAATCTTCGTCATCTAGAGCTATCACTGAGCGTTTTAAATTCGATCCATTTCTAAGTGGTAATCCAATTTTCGCAGAGTTAAAAGATAAAGCTTGGGGTTTAGGTGGTAATCCAACACCATTTGTTGAAATGTTCGAAACGGATTTTGGCTTTGGTAAAGAGTCAGGTTCAGGTGTTGGAGTAGACGGTTTAGAGTCTTTACCCTTTGCTAATTCTCTAGATTTTTTCCACGCTTCCAATCTCTCCTTTTTCAATCTTTGTTTCTCTTCTTCAGTCGTCGGTGCGGGTGAAGCGTTTGATGTGGGAGTGGATACGGGAGGTGGAGATCGAGGTTTGGAAGGGGATGCTGCGTGAGGTCGTTCTCGTCGGTCATCTCTTCGGTCGTCATGACGATCTTCCCTCACTCTTCTGCCCTTTTCTTTCTCTACTTCACGAGTTCTATCTTTATCTCGGTCTCTTTCTCTTTCTCGTTCTCTATCCCTGTCTCGATCTCTATCCCTTCTATCCCTCTCCCTGTCTCTGTCTCTGTCTCGTGTCCTATCTCTGTCCCTATCCCTCTCTCTATCATCATACCGTCTATCATCCCTCCTGGAGCTGTATCGATCCCTGTCCCTGTCCCTGTCCCTAGAAGGAGAAGGGCTTCTATAGGAACTTCTATGATCTGATCTTCTCTGTTCTGGAGATCTTGATCTACGAGGTGAACGAGGCATGGTGATGATTGTAGAAGTACAAGTAGAAATAGAAGAGTAAGAAGGAGAAGAACATCAACTTATGCTAGACAGTGGCAAGTGGAGGAACCCTTTATTACCGTAAAATTCCGAATGTGGCACCTTGCCTTTGTTGTTGTTGTTTTTGTTGTTTTTGAATTGCACCTCATCCTTATCCACCACTCAACCCACCCACCATGCCATTATCGAATCATCACGATATATCGCTACCCACTTTCTCAACCGATGAAGTTAACCTAGATCCACTCTTCCCACATCCAGAACAACTCGACGTCAACCACTACGACGATGATTCCTTACTCATAGATCCCTCGTTGACGAATCAAGAGCACGACGACCAGGACCAGGATCAGGATGAGGACGATGACCTATTCCTCCCCGAATCAGAGATCAACACCCACGACAAAATCACCCAAGACATCAAAGAACCCACCAACGACGATTCGACATATAGATACAGATTGAAGAGTGAAGAGCAAAGTTCTTCTATCGAGATAACGATAGATTCCCTCCGTGAAGAGAATGAACGTTTGAAAGCGATAATCAACGTTTTAGGTGGTGAAACGATTTACGACAACACCTTAGGTGAACTCGCGACTGCTGCTGTTAAAGCCACGGGGAACGGGGTGGAAGATTTCGGTTTTGAAAGTTTACAACATCATTTCGAAAACGTTGTTAAATCTCAACAATCTAAAATACCACCTACAGCGTTCGATTTCACGCAAGGTCTAGTTACTTCTATCACGCTATCTAAAACAGGTCAAAAACTGGGTAGTGAAACTGAAACTGGTAACAATCAATCTGATCCATTCGAAATCACACGGCTGGCTCTTGTTAAAGATTTAGAGGAAACTAGGTCGAAAATCGCCGAGAAGGATGTTGAATTGGCATCTTTGAGATCAAGCAGTAAAGTAAACCCTGATAATCTCAATATCCAACTTCCAGAAATGGTAGACAGAGATGGCGATAAACGACTGAAGGTTTTACATGATCTGGCAACGAGGTTAGGGAAAAGTGTTGAAGAACTCAAACTTGATTTGGAGGATTCAAAGGCACAACTTAGTGAATACACAATTGGCACGTATGAAGAAGATGCGAAAATGGCTCTATCAGATGTTCGAGGGTTCATTGAGCGATTATTGAAGATATGGAAAGAGGCAAGTTGATCTAATTTCCCAACGTTATACGTCAATTGACAAATCGATCAAACAGAAAGGAACTCTTCCAGCTATAACGAATCTACCCCTCTTACCCTCAACAACAACGAACTCGACCTCCCCACTCCCACCTCCTTCATCCCTACCGAAAAGAAGAGGTAGACCACCAAGAGCACTGAGCAAACCAACGATCCTTCCTCCGGCTTTATCACATCTTCTACCTGATCCCGATGAAGTCAAGGCTAGAGGTCAGGAGACGCCCATGAGACGTAAAGGTGTTAAGAGGAATCGTGAAGAGTTGGAGAGAGATAGAAAGAGAGAGGAACAGGAGAATAAGTTGTTGAGAGGTTTGGTTGGGTCTGGGATGGGTGGAGTTGGTCGCGATCTGGGTGCGATGGATTGAGTTGGATTTGGAGGCTGGAGCTGAAGTCTGAGGTTGTATTGTATATAATGGTCTTCGCGATGGATTTTGTGGTCGAGCGTCTTTACAGGAATGAGGGTGGAATGATTCAGTCACCAATGGTTCGAATCAATTTTAAAATCTGCTTCTCCTCTGCAAATTACAATCATATGCTACAGCGAACATCCAAATTCGAACGAGGATCGTCCATCCTCAAGCTAACCCCTTCAACTCCAAAAAGGCATTAAAAGCCTTCTCCATAGCACCCCCTTTCGCGACCTTCTTCCCAACCCCAGTCCCAGTCCCACTCTCAAGATAATCACCATCACTCCCAACCCTCTCACCCTCCACCACCCCAAATTCCCCTTCATGAGCCAACAAATCGCTCAAAGCATTATAATCAATATACCATTCCCTGATCTTCCCCAAAACCTCCTCCACACTAAACCATCCACGTTTTCTTTCATGGATTTCCGGCCAGGATGTGATCGAGTCAACGTCAAGGGCAGAAGTTTCTAGGACGTGGATGTACCATCTACTTGGTTTTTTGGAGGGGAGATCGAGGGTTAGGAGGAGATTCTTATCTTCGGGTGGAGATAGGTTTTTAGGTGTTCCAGCTAGGAGTGTTCGGGTTAGTAGATTCTACTTGTGGTTGATTGGCTTACCTTCCTCCCATGCTTCTCTTACTGCTGCTTGACCTGATGTTTCACCTTTCTCGATCCCACCTTTAGGTACTACAGTATATCCAAGATATCAGAATTCCATCCCGATCAGATGGGGTTGACACTTACATATCCATAGATGTTTATGTTTCCTGCTTGTCACCATTAACACTTTCTTCGTGGTTGGGTCAAAAACTATTGCTAGAGCTACCTTCCTTGTCATTGTATTGTCAAGTATATGGATTTTTTGGAATATCGTTTTGTATCTAACCAGAGTTGTGGAATTTGAGTCCTTTGTACCTCAGTCGGATCAGCCGTACCGTTGATGGACCGGTATAGAGTTATACCGATTCTCTTATTGGTCAATAAAAAGTCAACATCCCCAACCTAACCTTTCTCTAGTTCCAATCCAAAGAAATGTCAAGATCACTCCCATTCCTCTCACTTCGATCAGCACTCCATCGAAAACCAAGACCAAATCTCAACTCACTAAGAGGTCTATCCACAGCCCCAACCACATCAAGAGCTCCGTTATCGGGATCAAGATATTTACTTATAGCAGCAGCTCTTTCTATACCTGTAAGCGTTATCTCTGGAACTTACAAATCTATGTATATCATATTGATGACTGAAACATATCATAGACATATGCATATTTCAAAACTATCCATCTCGATTCTCAACCTGATAAAGTTCATTCTGCTACTCCCGATGCAGTTCATTCCTCCGAAGGAGACAAGAAAGTTGGTAAACCCATTTCTATCAAGGAAGTGTTATCCAAGGAATCAAGTGATGAAATCTGGGTAGTAATCAATGGTGAAGTGTACAAGTAAGTCAAACTTGGATCATAAAATGGACATGAAATGCTAAAACGAGTCCCTAAGCATGTCAGAATTTCTAGAAGATCATCCAGGAGGATCAGAGATTATCAAAAACAATCGTTCCAAAGATGTAACTCCAATATTCAAACCTCGTCATCCAAACGATCAACTCGATGAAGAGAATTTACCACCTAACGTCTATCATCTTGGGTATCTTGATGTAGAATCTGCGAGTGACGAGGAGAAATCTCAAATTAGATTGAAGACTTCAGCGGGTGAAGAGGACGAGGAGAGTCGGGTTCAGAGAGAGAGGGAGGCTATGGAGGAAAGAGGGTTGGGGGCTGTGATAAACATGGAAGATTTCGAGGTGGGTTCGAGGTTCACCAAAACATCGAATACACTTTCTCTCGATAAAACACTAACATTTCCTACTGGTACATGTAGAAATTCGCTGAACCACTTTTAACAAAAGTAGCTTGGGCGTATTACGCTTCAGCTGGAGATGACGAAATCACAAAGATAGCTAACGCGGACGCCTATCAAAAAGTTCAATTCCGACCTCGAATCTTGAGAAAGGTTTCAGAAGCCGATGCGACTACCAATCTATTAGGTCATTCTAGTACTATACCTGTCTTCATTGCTCCTGCGTAGGTTTTAGACTTACTGTGATAGAGTTTGAAAGTTGATAACGATGACACAGGGCTATGGCTAAACTTGGACATCCACTTGGTGAAGTCAATTTAACTAAAGGAGCTGGAAAAACTGGTATAATCCAAGTGGTATGTTACATCAAGTCCGCGGCCAGGGGCAATCACTTATCCAACATCCTAGATCTCATCTAACGCCTCTTGCTCACTGGAAGAAATGGTTGCAGCCCGTATCCCAAACCAACCCCTCTTCTTCCAACTCTACGTCAACCGAAAAAGAGATATCGCAGAACAACTAATCAAAAAACTCAACACTCTCAAACTAGACGCTATCTTCTTAACAGCTGACGCACCAGTTGGTGGGAAACGTGAAAGGGATTTACGATTGAAGGGTGATTTCGAAGCTCCAGCCGCTGGGGTTAGTATCAAGACAGAAGGTGAATCTAGTCAAGGTGTTAGTCAGGCCATGTTTGCTGGTGTAGATCCGAATTTGAATTGGGACGATATCGCTTGGATAAAGAGTTTGACTGATTTACCGATCATCGTTAAAGGTGTTCAATGTGTTGAGGTGGGTCAAGTGCATTAAGTGATTGGACGATAAGCTGAGCAAATGTTTTTAGGACGCTTTGTTGGCATACGAAAAAGGTGCATCAGGAATAGTGATTTCAAACCACGGCGGTCGACAATTAGACACCACTCGACCATGTCTCGATGTCCTCCTCGAAATCCGTAAACACGCTCCCCAACTCCTCAAACCAGAATTCAGAGGTGCGACCGGTCTACAACTTTCGTCCCTGAAAACTCCAGAGAAATTAACACCGGATGACCAACCTGGTAAAATGGATAAACCGTTTGAGATCTTCATTGACGGTGGTGTGTCGAGGGGTACGGATGTGGTTAAAGCATTGTGTTTGGGGGCTCAAGCTGTTGGTGTAGGTAGAGGATTCTTGTTTGCTCAATCTGTCGCTGGTGAGGAGGGGGTTGAACATGCAGTGTCAAGTGAGTGGATCAGTCTCTGACAAAGTATTGCTTTTATTGATAATACATTTACGTTAGTTTTACAGCAGGAAATCCTTTTGACGTTGAGGTTACTCGGTGTAAACAGGTTGGATCAATTGAGACCTAGTCTAGTTGAGGTCAAGGAATGATTTAGTACAGATAGATGCATTGCATGGAGGGTAACCAACGTCGTTAACATCGCATTTGAGTAAGAGTCAATTCCTCCTATAGGCCATAATTATTGGCGCACACGGAGAATTGCGGCAATTGAGTATTTAGGTTGATGACGTCTTTTAAACCTGAAACCTATACTTTTAACTTGGTTCGGAAACACGCTATTATCGCGCGTTTAACGAAGCTGTGTCATGGGTGCATAAGGTGCATAAAGTGCGTGGTGAGTGAGATGGATTGTGTGTTGGACACAGGATTAGATTAGATTGCGATGAAAGGATAACCCTTTAGGTAAAGTGGTGGAGTAGATTTTGAAAGGTAAAGTTAAGAAATGACGAAGTGATGAAAGGGAATTGAAATATATAAGCCAAGTCGAAATTCGAATAGTGATCTTTCATCTTCATCAATAAAGTCATTCACATACAGAAACAACCAACAACACTTGAAATGATCTCAAATTTCCTTTTTGCCCTCACAATCCTCCCACTCTGTTTCGGAAGGATCTACAACCTGACCTCTCCATCGACTGTCACAGCCGGTCAAAATCTAACAGCTGTCCTCTACACTGAATCCTACATTCAGAACTGGGTTGATTACTCCGTAAGTCCTATATTATCATCGAAAACGTCAATTAATATTATGCATGACAGGTTGTTTGGGGTATCCAACCGTCTTCATTGAATTGTACAGAATGTATAGGAGATTTCATCAAATTCACTGATTTATAGTAAGTCCCCCCTCCCTTTCCAGGTTTAGTTTTTACTTGTGTTGATAACTAACACCCGTTACTCCAGTGATAATAACGAAAGTAACACTCCACACGGTAATATCACCGTCTCCAATCTCCCAATCCCATCAGGTATCTCGGGTGATTATCATTTGATAGCTGCAGTAACTTATTTAGTTGGTGTATGTCGGATGTCTTTCTCACTTGATTATTATACTTCATACTGATTCAT
This sequence comes from Phaeotremella fagi, assembly GCA_001599715.1. Lineage (NCBI taxonomy): Eukaryota > Fungi > Basidiomycota > Tremellomycetes > Tremellales > Phaeotremellaceae > Phaeotremella > Phaeotremella fagi. Next base: position 1,621,368 of record BCHU01000003.1, on the reverse strand, counting down.
CTTTTAGGCATCCGGAGGTACTTCACTTGGGTTCTTCAAGACTGATTTAACGATCTCTTAGAGTGGAGACTCATGTAGGAGTAGGAGTGGGAGTAAGAGTAACGGACAGTCAATAATAGGTCTGCTCTATTGATATATATAATCAAAGTGGAAGAAAATAGTATAATCAATCACTGAATTGACATGTTTATAAACTTGTATTTAGAGTATGTAGGAATGTGGAAACGGGATGAACAATGCGTATAAGCACAGTTACATATAGTGATAAACAGTTATCCTCTATGAAAAACGAAACAGTTATCAGTGTTTAACTTTGATTCTCAGGAATAAACCAAGTAGCAGCCGGTATCCCGTCTTTCTCCCAATGACCCCATAAAACCCTTGGATCCGCTCCGTTCCCAGTCCCAGTGCCACCACCACTTTGATCACCAGGACCAGCCCCAACATTAACAGCCGAGATATTAGCTCCAACTCCACCATCTGCATGATTAACTTTCAAACCACCAACGTAGAGTTGTGGATGTTCGTTCATGTGTGGTAACGAACTCAAACCGAGATGCTGATTCTGACTCTGGTTTTGGTTTTGGTTTTGATTTTGGTTCGGTGGTGAATTTCCAAAAGTCGCTTTTGAACTTTGAAGATTACCGTTAGAGTATAAATTCACGTCACCAAACATTGAATTCCCTTTAGGTAACGAATTTGGGTTTGAATCAGTTTGATTCGGTGATTCTGAATCGTTCCTTGTTACCTGAACACTAGCGGCTGAAGCACTCGACGATGAGATCGAAGGGTTTCTATGTGCATGTGGCATGTTGGTGAACGATGAATTTGGATTTGAATTTTGGTTGTCGGAAACTGCTGAATCAGGCGTTGATCCGAAAGGTGAAATCCCAGTTGGAGTTGGTGCTGTCAACTTCCAATAACCTCTTTTAATGTTCAAAGCGTTTAAAATGCATTTACCAAAGTTGGCGTTGACATGCAATTCAGGTCTGTGATGATCATCAATACACGTTGTGGTTTAGATAAAATCGACTTACGCTCCAGGTCTGGGATGTTCTGGATAATGGGCACTCAATTTCTCGTATGTTGGACTAGACGCTCTGTCCAAGAAATATTCGATAAGTTGAGCGTGATGATGACCGATTTTGAATCTTAAACCAAATTGGCCTAAAGCCATTCTGATAAAATGGTCAGTATTGATATAGGACATATATTATCACTCACTTTATCATCTCGATATCCGATCGAAGAATATCAGCCGCCTGTTGATCATTACGATTGAGTGCATCTCGATAGAATAGCAATCCCGTTCGAGCAGCGGTAACCAAGCACCTATAGCTAATGTCAATTACAACAACAGCTGCATGTAAAATATACTCACACTGAGGCGGATGAATGCATGATGGTAGATAAATCATTTCCAATAAGACTAGCCAGTTGTTGGACAATGTTGACGATAGCTTGACAAGCGTTTAACAGTCTACGACCAGCTGAATCTGATGGATCCGTTATATCGGCGAAAGGTTCGTATAAGAATATGATAGATGCGTGGGGTATCATGTGAGCAGCCTGTACCACGTTAGTTGGAGATCCGGGTTCCAGTCTATCTAACTAACAATTAAATTTATATCCAACTTCTTCTTCGCACTGAGTTTACAAGGATTCTTGAGACTAGGCGGGAAGCTCATTCTGTTTTCCGTTCGTCAGCTACCTATCTATGCCTTTGAAACCAAGCAGCAGACTTACTGGAAACAAGCGATCGCATTGGCCAATTCCCTAAATTCAGGACGTTGCATACCGTCCAAATCATCATCATCTCTCAAATGACGATTCTTCCATTTTCGAGCGAATTTGTTGACTCGATTCAAGATGACCGAAGCTGAAATGTCAACTTTGAGCAATGACTTTGATCTTACCTTTAAGAACCATCACGAAGGGATCGGCTACCGGATGTTTAACCCATAAATCAGGTGAATCGAGATCTTGCGGGTTGGATGGCATATGTTCCTATTTTTCATGAGCACAAAGTCATACTATGACGAATGACTTACCAGTCCAGATTCGAAATCAACAGTCGAAACGGGTAAAGGAACACTCTGAATCCATGAATCAGTCCAGAAACCCCCAAAACAACAAAACTTGAGCAACTCACCAATTCCTCCAAAGAGATCGAGGTACCCCAACCAGAGGCTGAACTGGCGATGGTGTCGTGGAACAAAGCCATCCATATGACCACTCTTCGTTCCTCTCTCTCAAGAGCGTCAACGGGTGGAGGTAACATGACAGATTTAAGTGATAATTCCGCCGAACGAACGTTTAAACCCAAAGGCAAAATCATTCTAGCAACTAGACCGCAGTAAGCCCAACATTCTAACATTCTAGTGTCGTCGATGAAAACTCGACTCATAATAATCTGACATCAGTAATGATTTTGAATGGTTGGGACCTACCATTGCCCTGACGATATCGAACAATCTGTTTCCGGTGTTTAAACCCTCTTGAATAGCTTCTTTCGCGAACGATGCATGTCGAAGTCCAAATGGTAAACCTGCTGTAGGATGGTTATCACCTTTCATAGAAGACGTGATACCGGTATAACCTTGTTTATTAAGATCACTTCCGAATTTATCATCATCATTGGTCCATTTGGGTGCGAAACCTTGATCACCACCGTAGATACTTGGTGCACACCATGCAGCAGTAGCTGAACAGATTGCATGAATCAAACCTGGGTGAGGGAAGTTTGAATGGGTAGGCGGTAAAGCCATACGAGAGAGTAGACGTCCTTTATGGAAGAGTCTACCCATGTTGGGCACGACTTCGAAGAACGCTTCAATTCTGAAAACGTCAGTCATGCCACTATGGAAAAACTTACAGATCATTGACGACATGCGGTGGTGGAAGGTTTGGAGGCCATCCGGGCCAGAACAAATCCATAAACAGCTGTTGCTGTTGAGCGATTTCTTCTGGTAAAAGACCTTGATCCAGATCTAACTGTACGGGAGGATCAATCGACATGTCAGGTAGGATATTGGTCGAATTGTTGATAGCGTCGATCTTGTCCTGATCCGTCAAACCATAAGAAGAGTCGAACATGTTTTGAGAAGTTTCAATACTTCTCCAAGGTCCGTCCAATGAAACACTAGCACTTATCTTTCCATCAACTCCAGGTGGAGGTGCCCAATTACCGGTATTGATTGGTGCGGGCATGTTGATGGGTCCAGGGGAAAAGTTGAAAATTCCATTGGGAGACAGTACAGATGGTCCAGAAGGTGAATTATCAGAATTGAAGGCGAAAGGCGATTGACCTGAGCCACTACTTCCACTTTGAGTAGAGGGACGAGTATCGGTTGAAGTCGAAGTCGTCGTAAACTTTGTATGATGGAATTCAAACATTGGTGTGAAGCCTTTGATTTTGGAATTATCGATAGGTGGGAAAGGACTTGGACTGGGTGCGATGTTATCGCTCATCATTAAATCTGGAGCAGCACCTGAACGGAATCCATTGATTAAATTGGAATCATCGAGTTGGGAGGTTGCAGCTGATGATAACATATCCAAGAAAGCTGTTGGGGAAGGAGCGGTCAAAGCTGGAGCTTCCATTGGTCTCATCGATGTCCAAGGTCGAGTGGCATCCTGTAGATTCTCCGATGAAGGTGTAGGTTCTTTATCACCAAGATTCTTTTTCGCGAGTGCTTGTTCAAGTTCCTCTGTTGCTTGTCAGTAATCTAAATCCTTTCACAACATACCTATTCTTTTGGCCAATTTTTCACGTTCCTCATCGGCATCTTCATCTTTCTTCTTTCTTCGGGTATTATCGCCAGCTTTTCTTTTACGTCTTTTGGCATCTTCGTCGTCTGCCTCTGGAGAAGCTGCCGATCCGACACGAGGTCGATTATCATCTTCGGTTACATCGTCGTAATCGCATGTCAAAACAGGATTCGTCCTTGGGGCAGTCCGAAGAAGATGCTTATGAGATCGAATACAGGTAGAACAGTGTGGTCGAGCCTACAGAGTGAAATGTCAGTGGCCGTTACCCTGAGTGCGGTGCGATTTCAACATACGGCATCACATTTCTAAAGGCATCGTCAGCGTCGATATTTCTCGGCAAAGGAATAGATACAAGAAAACCTACCAGTTTTCTTCGTCTGCAAGCTAAACAGGCTTGATTACGTCTCAACACAGGTGCAGCAGGTGGTTCATTGTGACTATGACTATGAGCGTTCTGTTGAGGACGTGGAGCTGTTTCTACGAAAATAGTTGAATCCGGATTTGGCCTATGTGAGATGTTGACGGGACGTTGACCGTGTACAGCGTTAAGATCTACCATGACCAGTGGTGAGTGAAGTGTGGTGCTGGAAGGTATAGGGCTGACTGTATCACTTGCTCGATGAACACAAGTTGACTACTTAAAAGAGTGAATAAAAAATCAAATTAAAGTAGATAGTGTGAGAATATCAAGTCAACAGTTAACAGCAACACCTTCGGCCATCAGATAGATCTAAAACGGTTGTAACCCCGAAGTGGCAAATTAAAAAAGTGGAGTGCAAGGAACGTTTTCTTAAATCATCCCCCCACGTTTTCTCCCCTTGAGCCGCTTTCGGTGGTAAACCAAATAAAACCGAAACAATCCATATGGCAGTGGCGGAATTCCGTCGATCTTTGCGGGGAGACTGAATTGAAAACAAACCACTGGTACTGGTAGTTGGAGTAGCACCACACTTACCATAGTTCATTCACTGAATCCAGCATACCAGCCATCATCAATTGCAGATCATCCTCATCCTCATACAATTCATTATATCTCTCTCATTGCATCAGTCATAAACCCACACCCACCCACACTCACAACGTGAAACATCATCGCCACCAATCAACATCCTTACATTGCAAGTACAGTAGTTCAGTGAGTAGTCTTCCATTTAGCCTTCCTTTTGTTTGGATAAACCAGACTCCCCTCTTGACTCCCCTCTTGACTCCCCTCTTGACTCCCCTCTTGACTCCCCTCTTACCTATCAATAACCAATGGAAGGCTCAAACCATCCATATCCTTTCAATGTAACTTGACATATAACATCAGCTAACATCGACATCGAATTCATCAGTCTGAATACCAATCTCGTGATCGTATATCCAAACATCAAAGATTTACGATATATCAATATCTTATCAATATATCCAAGCTTAATTAAAGATCAAAAGATGTCTCAACCCATTCCAACATCCCAGAAACCACGTCAGATGAGTACGACCTCACCTTTAACTCCAACTTCCACTCCGCCTCTACAACGGTCCAGTCCATCACCCAGTCAATTCGAAGGGAGATTACATAAATTACTATCAAGTTTCGATTCTGGGACCCACAGTTTCTGTCGGGAAGAGAGGGAAGAGGGTGGTGTAGATTGTATTCAACGGGGTGAGTAGTCAAAATCCAGTCGTGAAATAAGTAATATGTTACTGAAGATTCATTTGTTAGGTCTACCAACACCACCACCATCCAGACGACCATCTTTCTTATCTTCATTAACACTTTCCAAACCCCCTCAAATGGGATGGGGGATGACACCAACCCCCTCATCAACCGGATCAATCTCTGATTCAAGTCCTCAATCCACCTCAACCTCACCTAAATGGACTACCAGACCTGATCTCCAATTAAAAAATAATTCTTCACCCATCACCACCACCACCACCACCACCATGACGAAAGAAATCACTAGAGCCGTTTCAACACCCTCTTTCCCTAGACGTGTTGAGGGTTTCGAAATTGAGAAAAGACATTTCGATCCTTCGAGAGAACCGAAACTCTTGGGTTTACTTTGATTGATCTTGGATTGGAGGTTTTTGGCTTTTGATCTGTAGCATAGTCTTTTATTCTTTCTCTTTAGCACTATTCTTCTTTGGTTGTACTACCTTCGTTGTACTCCTGTGAATAGGACCATGTTTGTATATATATTTACTTATATCTTTATCATAGAATTCTTTGATCTCATGCATATCGATTTATCACCTCAGTCAACAATAACAGATATTAAAATTCATCGGTATACATACAATACAAAATTGTTTCTATCGGTATAAACTGCTAGCACTAGAAAAGGAATGGCAAAAGTCCAAAAGTAGAATATCAAGATAGAATCTAGAAAACGTCAATACAACGTACCAAAAGTTTCAGAGCAGTCAATAAACTCACAGCGAGAAGAACGACCATGACCACGATAACGAGGATAATCAACAGACAAGCCATTCTACGTCCAGCCTTTCTTTGGTATTCATGAGCAGTAGTCAATTCATCAGCGGCCGAGGAAGTATTAGCTGCAACTGAGGTGATGTTACTCTCGATGTTATCTATTTGGTGTCAATTGACGTTTTCCCTCGGTCAATCACACATCAACTTACCAACCAAACTACTTTGTTCTTGAACTATCACCCCTAAATCTCTAAAAATATCGTTAAGCTCGTGCATCCCCGATTCGATCTCTCTGATTTCAGCTTCTCGTTCCGCTATCAGTGTCTCTTGGAATTCAACCTCTTGAGTGGATACCCTAAAGACGTATAAGTTCTGTAATATCAAGATAAAGGATGAAAGACCTACTGATTAACTTGCTGCGTTTGAACTTGTTCAAGTTCAACTGAGTTTCTACCTTCGTCACTGCATAATCAACCATCAATAATGAACAAGACGGATGAAAATCAAAGACCAAGCTTACCCAACAGCATCATTCTCAACTAATTCATCAACCCTTCTTTTCTGACTCTCAACCGCCGTTCTCTGCTTCTCAACCGATAATTTGGAGATACGTTGAAAATTAGATAAAGCAGTTGCGAATTCTTTAGATAGTTTCGTTTGAATAGGTTTCCTCGTGGTCTATTGAGTATTGTCAATATCAAGCTACAAAACTTGATTGTATGGATTGGCTACATACCTGATCAGGCCCACCCGCTGGGAACGATGCTAGAGTTTTGACATCCTCCGTTGATTTCTTGATCATCTCCCTTGTAGCTTCAGTTAAATTATGTCTAAAGATACGTTTATCAGCTTAACCAGTCTCTTCCCTTTGAAATGAGTCTCTCAAAAATCCTACTCACAAACTAGTCCTCAAAGTCTGATTATCACCATTTCCACCAAGTTTATCAACAAGTCGAGTAATCCCTTGAACGTTACTCTGGATTTTAAAGATTTGGATCGAAACGCTATCTTTCAGATTTAAGAATGTTTGATCGACCTCTGAAAGTTGACAATAAGTATTCTTCATCTACAACTAGTGACAACGACTTGGATGGTGACTTACCGGGTGCACCACCTCTGAGTAGGGGTTGGGATGCTTGACCCCTTTCTAGATCGTTGAATGACATTGTTGATGTAGTAGGACAAAAAGAACGGGGATTGGAGGATGAAAGTAAAATGGTTAAATGTGGAGTTGGGTGGCGTTGAGGTTGAGCTGACGTCGGAGGTTTTACCACAACTGTTACTACTAAAGTACTACCAACCAATGTCAAAGTAAGTTATCCTCTCAAATCCAAAATCCAACCTCAAAAACTCATAGCACCCCCAGATCAACGAATACAACCTCCCATTCAACAGCGATAATATGTCAAGACGTCGATCTAAAAGGTGAAATCACTATTGGGAAAGGGACCGTCGTCCATCCGAAAGCTAGTATCTGGGCTGTAGGGGCTCCGATAGTGATAGGTGAAAACTGCATAATCGAAGAATTGTGTGTTATCGTTAATCGGTAAGTCAACTTTTATCTCAATGGGGTGGCATAGATTGATGATGAGTGATTTTTAGGGGGAAAGAGACTTTACGGATTGGGAACTGGAATCATTTCATGGTTGCTTGTCGTATGTCCTTTCTCTCGTGTACATTCATTGATCAGGATTAGGGGTGGAATCTCCTTCGATAGGTGATAACAATACTTTCCAACCTCGATCGACAGTTTCTGGAGTCAACGTGACTCATCATTGTATACTCAGTACGTGGAACCAGAATCTCTCTCTTTTATATCTTATGAGACGTAATTTCGTTACTGACCAAAGGGTAGGTTCCAACACGACGTTATTTCCCGATTCGATAGAAGGGATACAAGAATCGAAAACGATAGAACCGTATACAGTCATCTATGGTGAACATTCGACACAAAGGAAATGGGATGGGAACGGTCAAGAACAAGAGATGATGTTGAGGTCTAAACATATCGAATTCTTACGTGAGATCATACCAAAGTTTGTATCCCATCTCTCTATCTTAGGGTATAGGAACATGATACTGATATCATCCATAGGTTTAATCGCATACGATCTGCTTGATATATTTGGATTTAAGTATTCACTGGGTTTTGGTTTTTGGGCGGTGCGGGTGGAATTCTCATTATATCCTGCATGTTCATAGTCGTAGTTTCTCATATCCACCGATGTTCTTCAGTTGATCTCTTACATTTTGACTAATGGTATCGATGCATTAGGCTTCATAGTCGTTGTTAGATTTTGTACGATTGCAATAACGACGGCAGAGCCACGCGACCAGATGAACGTCATCTTGAGCTAGTTTATGAATGGTAAATCCCTCCAAATCTCTTCAATTTCAATCTGAGATGTATAAACATACAATCTATCCAATCTTCCTTACAAACCAGTAACTAACTGAGATATTTCAAAATACGTTCATCAATCCAAAAACTGAATAAAATGGGTAACGACCTGATACAATTCAAAGTGTAAGTCTGTTAATTCCACGATATGTCCATATGATAATTGACGATTGTAATTTACCGATATACAGAACAGGGACTGTACAGGTAAATCAAATCCTAGCTATAGCCTATATACAGTATGACGACTAACCTCAATGCGATTACAGGGAGTTAGCTTCAGATATTATACACAGAAAGAGTGAGTTACGCTCTCGCTCGTCGATTCACATGCTACCATCCTAACATTCACTTGGTAGAGCTTCGAAATTGGGTTTAAGGGGATGGTGTAGGAATCATCCCGATTCCAGTGTGGAAGGAGCCGCTTCTGGACCTAGTGACAAGATACATCAATTGTAAGTGGACGACCCATTCCAGTACAGTATCTCCTCTCCAGTCGAATCCCCAACTCGATTCTAATGAAAAACTCTCGCAAACGCTGAATCCCGTTTAGTAAGCAATTCCTAGAACATGGACCACCTGCTGCTAGAGTTTCTGGGGTGGAGTTGATCAAAGAGATCAAGGATGTTAGGGAGGACGAGGTTAAGGAGTTTATCGGGGGAGGGAAAGGGTTTGAGGTTCGGTAAACTACTTCAGATTGGATGAGGTTGGATTGGTATTCCATTTGATTTACATGGTCTTCTTTCTGTATGATGTTCCCTTTGCTTCAAGGTCTTTCTGCCTATTTTAGGTCCAGGTTTACGTTCTTGTTCTCATTCTGTTATCTTATCTATCTGAGAACTCAAACCATCTTTAGATTCCAGTGCACACTGCCACTTCGTCACAGGCACGCATGAGAATTTGGTGTTGTTGAGCGGCAATGGTATTATCCAACATCCAACAACATCTTTTTGATTTTCATTTTCATCTACACCAATGGTAGTGTAACAGATAGCAAAGACAGAGACAGGAGGAAGATTCAGCAATGTCTTCAATGGATCCAACCGAAAGTGACTCCTCGAAATCAAGACCGCGAGGACTCAGACGACTGAAATTGAGTTTCGCAGGAAAACGGAAAGACACCAATCAAGGTCTACAAACCAAACCACCTAAAGTACTGATTAACGAGGTTCCAGAGGGGATAGACCCTTCGCCCTCTCATTCACAAGAAGTTGTCAATGGTGACGAGGAACATGGTTTAGTCAACGACTATGAATGGGAGATGGATAGTGATGCCGAAGAAGTCGTTAATGATCCTGATACTTTTAGTTGGGTTGATCCGAGTTTAGTTGGGACTGAGGGTTTTAGAACGGTATGTGGGATATCATTTGCTGTGAAGTCTGTGCAATCGTTGATTCGTTGTCTCTTATAGCCAGCATCAATTAGTCCACCTTCAAAACGACCGTCAAGTCTACCATCTCTACTTGAAACTACGAGTCCACCACCTGAAATCCCCGAACCTCCAGATGTGCGTTCCAACAAAATTATCATATACACTAACAATTAGAATCCCTCCACCCCGAAATTACTATCTCCAACAACCTCATATAATCTAATGCTAGCTTTCCAATCCACTTCGATCCATCATCCATCGCCACCATCTTCTTCGCAACATCACAATTACCTACCCACACCACCTTCTGTATCACCTTTCAATTCAGTCGAGGGTTTACCTTTGGGTACTAGGAACGTTAATCCCGAATGGCATGAGTTGGTCGATCATTCCATTTTGGATTCTTTGGGGAGACAGGAAGTTCGACGTCAGGGGTTGTGGTGGGAATTGATTAAAGGGGAGAGAGAATATGTTAATGACTTGTTGGTCATTTGTGATGTAAGTCGAGGTGCTCGGACTATGATTCTACTTTTGACTGTGCTCATTGACAATTCTAGATATTTATTCAACCGATGAGAGATCATGTTCCGCCGCTGCTAGAACCTGAATCTAGGATGAACGCATTCATCGCAGAGGTTTTCAGTACCACTCAATCAATCTATGAAGCTCATGCAAGATTACTTGATCGTTTGATGGAACGTCAGAGATCCGAATGGCCTCTGATGACAACATCGACTGATATCATTATGAACGGGTTACTAGAAGTTGGGGATCTTTACGAAACTGTTAGTCAATGGTTTCTTGTGTAAAGCTAAACTAGAAACAGTATATCAAAAATTATCCTTTTGCAGAAGCTCGTGTCCGACGTGAAACGACCAAGAATCCCGAATTCAGAACTTTCCTACAAGAAAGATCAACAGATGCATTAACTCGTCGGAGAGATATTGTGAGTGCTTCACAAATGATACCTCATTGATAGATGATTTCGTAGTCAGTCTTCTTATCGAGACCACTTACTAGATTACCTAGACTGGCTTTGATGCTAGAGGCTATACTTGATAATACGCCGATTGAACATTCTGATCAGGAAGATATAACGACATCTTTACAAATTCTTAGAAGAATCGTTAAAAGTAGTCAAGTGAGTATCGTTAACAAAGTTTGGTACTGATTTGGTAGCCTGGAATTGAGAGTGCTGAATCCAAAGTCAAATTATGGGATGTTGCTGAAATGCTTTTACTCAAACGAGGAGAAATTGTCGTAGGTCGTTCTCAGGTAAATAGAGCACTCGACTGACACGCTAATAGGAACTTGATATCGCTGAACCGAAACGAACTCTGGTACATTCTGGATACGTTTTCAGAAGGGTTCGAAGTGAAAGTAGTTGGCATGGATGGTGAGTTGACTGGAAGATTTTGGCTGATCAACGCAGGCAAGATCTTCATGCTTATCTTTTGGATAATTACTTCATACTCACTCGCGATGAGGAACATGGCAAACATGTAGTTGTTTCAAGGGTGAGTCGAGGTTACCAGGAGTTTGACTGATTGGTGATATTTAGCCTATTCATCTTGATTTCTTGATTCTTCAAGCTACTGATGGTGTACCTGAAAGACGACATGATTCGATGTCACAATTTAAACGACGTCCAGGTGGTCATCTGTAGGTAGACTGTGTTTGACAAATACTGAATATCAGACTCGAACCTGTATCTCAACCTGATCGACTGATGTATCCTTTCACAATAACCACAGCAGGAGGGATAAACAGCAAAACCTATACTCTGTGTACATCATCCCAAGCTGCTCGGTAAGTCACCTAAAGATCTTTCACTGACTAATCAGTGAACAATGGAAAGAGAAGATTGAAGGTGCTCAGACTTTACGAAAATTTGATGTTGAAAGTAATAGGGTGAGATCTTTATTGAGATATTGATTGACACGTTTAGACTTTTGCTACGCATTATTTGAATGTACCTTCTGAGATTAGAGATCCAGTTGTGACGGCAGATAGTTTTACTTGGTTAGGAAGGGAGACTATTGTTTTAGCAACGAATAGAGCAATTTGGATAGGTTGGCGAAGGGATTCGAAAAGTAGGTCGAACCTCATTGACAACCACTAACCAGAAACAGCCTGTAGGGAATTGATAAAATTAAACACTGGCTCCATCACCTGTATAACTGTGATATCAGAATTCGGTTGGTTGATAGTTTTGACCTCTGGACAACTTTTGGCCTTCAATTTGAATGAAATTTTGATCACTCACGAACCTTCCACTTGGGTTTCTATGACTCGAACAGATGGGGTGATGTTGAGTCATTTTTCGGATTTGGTTTGTTTTGTTAGAATTGGAATTACGAAGGGGACGTTACTTGGTGAGTTATTCGGTTGTTTGTTTACTGATCTTTTCAGTTGTTTATGCCGTTCATTCAAAGTAAGATATCGAAGCGAGTTGCAGGATGATGCCTAATTTATGACACAGAAATTCTCATCAAACGATCTTGACTTTCGAAGAACCGTTACTGAACCAAAACACCCATGTCCATTCAGAACCCTCCCAATCAAATTATTTCAGAAGGTTCGCGAAATTACTTATACCAGGTTACGCATCTGGACTGTCATTCTTCCGTCAGACTGTGGCAGTCATCACTGAAAAATCGTTCGTCATCGCTGAACCTGGTAATCCGACTTTCAACGTTATCCCGAATTTACAAACGGTTGTTACTCAATCTATGATGGTTGGGAGATTGGTTTCTGGGGCCAAACCATTGGGAATGTTTCAATTGGATGAGAACGAGTTCATGTTGGCTTACGATTGGGGATCATGTTTCGTGACGAAATGTAAGTTAATCCTCAAATCCAATTAATCATTTAACTCTGACATGAAAAAGACGGCGAACTATCACGAAACAATTCATTCCTTAAATGGAATCTGACCCCTTCGTACATCCTCTACAGACCACCTTATTTGTTATTGTTCGACGAGACTGGCGGGAAAATTGAAATTAGAGATGTCACCTCGGGGAGGGTTTGTGAATTGGTTAAAGAAGTTGGGATGAGGATTATTAGACAGACTCGAGGTGATCAGGATATGTTGATGTTGTCGGGGTCCAGGGGGTTGATGCATCTTGTTGAGGTGAGTTGGGATTGGTGGGTTGATACTGATAAAGTAGACTGTGGCACTTTGAAGGGTATTTTTTGGCTTATTACAAATTACTTTTATAATGGGATTTTAGACATGTTTGATGACGTTGTACTGTTGTAATGCATTTGCAAGTAGATCCGATCGATCGCTATCAACGGAGTATCTGTAAGTACTTGTTGTATGTACGACTGGATGATTCCAACGACCCAAACCCCGGAAGTTCCAACAGACTAAGTACGAAATGCACCACCCCATCCTAATCTTACTAAAGTACTCCACACACACGTAATTAGTGATTCTGGAATTTTTTCAACCCTAAGTGATAAATCCCAGTTTCGGTATCGTACCTCAAAAAGGACGAGACTTTTGTTATTTATAGTACTAGTGTAGGTGTCTGGACTGCTGCGGCTGATCACTGCTCAGAATAGAATTGATCTACGTCTATGAGCTAAAAATGTGGACTAAGCTTGTGGTGTGATTATGATGTTCATGTCTTGCGTTAATCTATGAGGTTAGACTGATGTGGTAACTTGGCGAACGTTCGTTGTGGCTACAAGTAACCTTGGAAACTGTAGGCCAATAAACGTTACTCGGTTACAGTATGAACGTGCATTTCATTTATTTTGATTAATTCTTTTACACGCGGAACGGATAATGCTATAGGTGTATGATCCACTTATCGCGTCTACCTCATTACTCACTGTGATGTTATTTTTACCTCAATGTTCTCTTGGCGAAGGGTAGATGATGATGGACGATCAAATTCACAAAGACAGAAAAGTAAAAGTTAAAACCTAGTTACGTAAGGACGCGGCAGTTTCCACTTTTATCGGAATTAGTCAGTCGATAAGATAGCACGTTCGTTACCAAGTAACCAATCAGATTCGAGTATTGGATATAATCAAGAATGTGTATTCTGAAGAACGTGTTTATTTCGACGTTGAATTGATCCAACCAAATTCCATCCAACCATTCATCTCAAGACCGTGCAATTGAATCAATTCTATTTTCAGTCACCCAAGCATTTCTTCAGTCTTCTCCCTTGACTTTACCCTTACAGCCTCACTCATTTTACCTCACTTGGTTCCACCCATAGACCCCGTAGTAGAACCTTTTCTAGCCTTTCGTTAGCCAGGAAAATAAAAATTTTAATTCGTTTTTTTTTTCTTTTTTAACCCACACCCCGACCGCACCACATCATACCGTTTAAATAGTAAACAACTTCCGCACAAACGTCTTCTTCTTTCTTTCCCATCAAAATCTTATTTCTTTTCTTTCACTTCAAACAAACATTATAAATAATGTCTGGTGAATTCGCCGTTGAAAAGGCTCATGCCGACGCTCACGTCTCTGCCAGAGACAGAAGAAAGGCTGCTCTCGCTGAAATCGATGAAGCCAAGTTCTCTTGGTTCCACGTTAAAGCTTGTATCGTCGCTGGTGTTGGTTTCTTCACTGATGCTTATGATAGTGAGTAGTTTAGTCTTCTGTTCTTCCTCTCTTCCTTTGTCTTCCGTACACCTTTGGTAGTAGAATCATAAACTAACTCTTATCGCCACCACTAGTCTTCTCCATCTCCATCGCCGCCACTATGATCGGTTTCGTTTACCACGCCGGTGGTGCCAACACCGCTAACCAAGATCTTGGTATCAAAGTCGCCCATTCCATCGGTACTTTCTTCGGTCAACTTATCTTCGGTTACCTCGCTGATCACATTGGTCGTAAAAGAATGTACGGTGTTGAACTTGTGAGTAATTCATCCTGAGACAAAATATCAATTTCTAACCCCATCCCTAGATGATCATCATCATCGGTACTCTCGGTCAAGCCGTCGCTGGTCAATCTGCTGCTATCTCTGTTTACGGTGTCATGATCATGTGGCGTTTCATCATGGGTCTCGGTATCGGTGGTGATTACCCACTTTCAGCCGTTATCACTTCAGAATTCGCTGCCAGACGTATCCGTGGTAGAATGATGACTGCCGTCTTTGCCTCCCAAGGTTGGGGTAACTGTGAGTCGATTTACCGCTTGGATCGGAACCAGACACTAATCCCAACTTTTCTCTAGTCGCCGCCGCCATCGTTGCCACCATTGTCGTTTCTGGTTTCAAGAACCAAATTCTTGCCGATGACCCAGCTGTCTTCGAACACGTTGACTACTGTTGGCGTATCCTTATCGGTATGGGATGTGTTCCAGGTGCCGCCGCTCTTTACTTCCGTCTTACCATCCCCGAAACTCCTCGTTACACCATGGATGTCGAACGTAACATCAAACAAGCTTCCCAAGATGTCGACACCTACCTCACCACCGGTACCTACGTCGTTGACCCAATCCACAACACTGAACGTGCTGAACTTCCAAAAGCCTCATGGGCCGATTTCAGAAACCACTTCGGTCAATGGAAGAACGGTAAAGTTCTTTTGGGTACGGCTTGGTCTTGGTTCGCCCTCGATGTCGCTTTCTACGGTCTCGGTCTTAACTCCTCAACCATTCTTTCTACCATCGGTTTCGGTGCTCTCAAGACTGGATCCATCAACAACCAAGTTTGGACTTCATTGTACAACGTTTCAGTTGGTAACTTGATCCTCGCTGTCGGTGGTTTGATCCCAGGTTACTGGTTCTCTTTCGCCTTCATTGATTTCTGGGGACGTAAACCAATCCAACTCATGGGTTTCATTTTACTCACCATCATCTTCATCTGTATGGGTTTCGGTTACAACGCCATGCAATCTACCGATGCTGGTAAGAAAGCTTTCGTCTTCCTCTACTGTATGGCCAACTTCTTCCAAAACTTCGGTCCAAACACCACCACCTTCGTTATCCCAGGTGAAATCTTCCCAACTCGTTACAGATCTACTGCCCACGGTATCTCTGCCGGTTCAGGTAAACTCGGTGCCATCATTGCCCAAGTTGGTTTCTCTCAAATGATCAACATCGGTGGTACCGGTGCTTTCTTGCCACACATTTTGGAAATTTTCGCATTCTGTAAGTCGCATCTTCTTTTACTTGATAAAAAAACAATACTGATCCTTCCCTTACAGTCATGTTAACTGGTATTTTCTCCACCCTCCTCCTCCCAGAAACCAAAGGTCTCGCTCTCGAAGATCTCTCCCAAGAAGATCAAGAGAACTTTGTCGGTGGTTCAGGTATCCCACCAGCCGCCATTCCCAAATCCCGTTCAGATTCCGAGGGTGCCGAGACTTCTGTTTAAATTTAGGCTATAGATAAGATGACTGTCTTAACTGTTTATTTATAGTTTTGACTTTTATA
The DNA here is from genome assembly GCA_001599715.1 of Phaeotremella fagi. Lineage (NCBI taxonomy): Eukaryota > Fungi > Basidiomycota > Tremellomycetes > Tremellales > Phaeotremellaceae > Phaeotremella > Phaeotremella fagi. The sequence continues at coordinate 1,604,993 of BCHU01000003.1, read as the reverse complement.
CTTGCCTCTGCGCACCTTTTTAGATGGATTTTGACGATTTGATGATGCATATATCCTTATAATTCTTGAAAAGATTGAGCGTTGATGCTGCGCGAGAGCGAGAGGCATTGTGGCAGTGTGGCAGGTTGTGTGGCACTTTTCAGATAGCACATTGTTCCCTTATTCTTTCACTCTTGCATTCTCGTATGTTTCGCCAAATTAACTATGATCACACTATTAAGAACTCTCCATTGATATCCTCCCCTTGAACAGAAGCCCTAGTCACAAAGACTGACCTGTTCTTCAGCCTTCTTCCACAACCTATGGAAAGTTTGAGTGAGCCAATCCCACTCTGCGTCTATCTGAGCTGCGTCTACCTCATCTGCGACTACCTCATCCGTGTCTACCTTTTTCTCGTCAACAAAATCCGTCAAAGCATCCCAGTTGGTGAGCAAAACCGTTGTCGCTTTGCTCTGAATGGATTTGTGACTTTGATCTATGGTTGTGACGATTGTTGTTGATTTACCATCGTGATCATCAGTAGTGATATTGAACATTGTATCATTTGCTAGATTGTGAGCTGCGCTGAGAGCGAGCCAGTACGCCGTACTGTGTTCGTTTAGGCTAAACGTTCTATTCTGGAGGTTACGAAGCTTAACTCACGTTAACGTTGACTTTGGCGAAAGGATTTTAAGAGACTTTTTTTCGGCTCCTTTTTCGTCTCCTTTTTGGTATCCTTTTTCGTCGTCGTTATGAATTTCAGTTTGGAAACTGCTTTCGACTTCCGCGGTGGTTCTCGGTGTCCCACTAGCGAGTGTTGATATTCGAAAATTTTGCAACTCCTTACAATAATAACCACTTAATCTCTCTAGGAATTCTGTGTAAGCTTCAGCTAACGTCTTACCTTCTGAGACATATGATTCGACTGATTCCCCAACCCAATTTTTTAGCAAAACTTTACCAGCTTCAGTCTCTTGAAAAGGTTCGAAATCTTCGACGGTGAGTTTACGAATAACCTCCTTGATAGCTTCTTCGTTTTCTTCAATACTCCAAGATGCTACAAGGGGTTTAGCTTTGTTTGTTGATCGTACAGTGACACTTACGGTTTAATTCCTTGAAATCTGTGAAATGGGTGTGGATGGATTCTTTATCTTCGATGGATAGATTGGTGATATCGACTGATTCTGCCATTATGAATAAAATACTTCTTTGTAACAGTGGCACAAATTAATTGTGAAAGAAAGAAAGAAAAGATAATCCCTCTTTGACACCATATTTTTGTCTTGTTTCTGCTACCTCAAATGGAAGACACGTTATCCTTTGACAGTTGTTGAACGGGGAAATGACGCTTTCCAGATGAAAGGTGAAGAATGATGTTTTCTAGAAGACTGTTTCGGACCGAAACGAGAACGAATTCGAGAGTAATAGAGCTTTACTATCGATTTTGTATGGAGATTCTGACAAGTGGCAGAAGTGATGATACTATGATGAAGTGTACTAAAACGGAAAGGACGATTTTATAACGACTCCATGTGACAGTAATCACTCGCTGTAATGATCTTTTACCAAAAATGAATGCTGTTGTACTGTACTTTTACAAACATCTTTGAAAGAGGGTTGAACTTGTGTGGACATCTAGTATCACTCCAAACATGCATTCATCTTCTTGTCATCGTGAATTTGACCAATATCAACCTTATATGTATACCTAATCTGAATCACTATACAGTATACCACAGCCTCAAACAGCTACGAACCCATCACTCTCCTCCAACCCATCAATCTCCCCCTCTTCTGATGGTTTGATCGGACCACTGCAAGGTTTTATCAGTACAGTGGTTTATTTTGTAAGCAGTCAGAACCTACTGAATCTCTTCGTACTCAGTTTTGTTTTTCCCCCACCATCTTCGCAGAGTCCCGGGGACATCTACTTTATCACTACAATAGAAAAGAATCGCCATATCATTAATATCTGAGAAAATTCTGAGTGCAGCCTGAGCATGAATTAAAGACTCTAGTTTGCTGTTTTCGAGCTCTCGCATACCCTGATTGTATTCTTCATTAAAACTTCTTGGGCGAGTTGCGACCATGAGGCTGTATACCCAAGGAATGCTGTAGCGTGAACGGGATGTTCAGCTTCACCCTCAAGCGGAGAAAAATAAAGGGACTCACCTTGAATATGCATCTGGTAGGGAGGAGGAGCTTACGGTAGCCCCAGCGTTTTGTGTACCGTTTTTCTCGTCTTGTGATTCAAACCATTTCTGGACAGAATCAAGTGTGACTTCGGTGTGAGTAGAGGTTCGGAAAGCTCGTAAGAGGTCTTTTCCTTTGTCGTTCCTGTTTTCGAGAGCATCCGCAACAAACTCTACTGAATTCTTACCTGTTGCAAGGTAATCTTCCAATTTAGCCTGTAAGAGCGTTTTTGGTGAGAAAGCTTTATCGCTCTCGAGCTCTGACGAATGTTTTGTATCTTCTCTATCTTCGGTTGACATACCCAAGTAGTTTTTGAGGAGTGCTGAACCTTCTTCGCTCGCTAATAGAGGCTTGAAATCGTCTGTAGTGAGTGGTGTGAGAATTGTAGCTGTGAGTTTCGGATGATCTCTATGATTCCACCCATCTGTTTGGTATCAGCATTCACGTTCAAACGGTAACATACCAGAAGTAACGGTATCTATGTTGTCTGTAGCCATGATAGAAAGATTCGAATTATAATCTTGACTGGGTGGCAAAAATCAAAAAGAGAAATAGGAAGAACAGAATGCAGCGGATTGCAGCTCCTCCAGATCAGGAGGGGAGTGCCTTCGCAGAAGACCTTCAGTCGGGAAATTGCTTCAAAGGAAAGGTGTGTAGCAACTGCGAAAGTTGAGTATGAAAGGTTGTTTAATCTGTTGTTGTACTGGGTGTCGTTCATTATCATATTCCCGATTGACTCGGAAAATGAGGACTGCTTTGGGCATTGTTTCTTGCAATGCCACAACGAACAGAGGGGAAACGATCAAGTGCATCTCAACATCATAGCAAGAGATATTTCTCGATTCTGTTTTCAGTATACTGTACCCACAACAGAATACAGAGACGTAACAGGTACAAAACCATTCGAGACAAAGTCCAACTTGACCGCTGTCGTAGACTTTGATTCGTTCCAGATCGCAGCAGTACGATACTCATACTGTAGTAACCTCGGCATTTGCCACAATTTGCTGAACACTGTAAACTTGTAAATTCTGTCTGTTGAACCTGAACGGCTCTGGTTTTAGGGACCACTTAAACATCAATACATCAATGAGCATCCCTTTACTCCTACGTGAACATCAATACATAAATGAGCATCCCTTTACTCCTACTTGAACATTAATACATCAATAGATCATCACTATTGCTCCCTCATTTTCTGAAAACCCCCATCCCCTCAAATAAGCTTGAAACGGTCCCCACCATCTCACTGAACAATCGACTTGTCTGCCAGGGGCTACAACTCATTTCAATAAGAGTCAAGTAATTAAAAGCGAAAGCGCGACTCACCGCTTCTCTCTGTACAGGTCACGAACATCCTGCCATTCACCAGGTTGGTGACCTTCCATGGTGACTTGGTCTTGGAATAACGCAACGCAGAGGCCTGAGATCAGAGATGTAGCTTGTCCTTCGGGTGCTTCTTCTCCGTCAATAAAGACGCTGACGCTGTTGTCACCGCTTTGGGACATTAAGAGGGCAAGAAGGTATGGACCGCTGATGAATAGAGTTAGCATGAAGTTCTATCGCTTGTTCGTCATTGCCACTTACCTGACTGGACCTTCTGGAAGAGTGAACGCCTTACCCAATGCCAAATCCGAGTTTTGGTGAGTTGAAACCGTCTTCTCCATCGCTTCTGACAATGTTCGGAGCACAGCAGATAATGCTTCGTTTTGTTGGTTCTGGATGTTACGCAAGGCCTTGGCGTACGAGAAGACCATTCTCTCATGAATATCGGCAGCATAATCTGGGAGGAATTTTGGACCCCTTTTCAACCACGCTTGACTTGAACGACCTAGGAGCGCCTCTACGAATTCTTTACCCCCAGTAATTGATTCGAGGTCGAGAAAATCTTTGTCGCTCAAAGGGCGGGTTAAGACTTTACCCATGAGTTTACCTTGAGCCTCATCATCTGGAACGACCCATGCCTCGCCTGCAGTTCTGTTAGCCATCAAGGAACAATACTTTTCAGACGACTTACTAGGATAAACGAAGGCCATGGGGCGAGAGGTGGTAGTGTTGGCAGTGGCAGTGCTGCCGCTAACGTTGGTATTTGAAGTAGACATTGTATAGAATAACGTATATGAAATTGATAAGGGTGGCAAAAGCAGTGGAAAGTGAATGAAAAAGATAGAAAGAAAGAAAGAAAAAACAAGCGGTTCTCATGAGTAATATATACACGTCAAAAGAGCAATTCGTTGACTGTGGAGCTGTTTAGAAGACTCGCTGTTCATGTCGAACGGGAAAGAAGTCGTTTTTCCATTGATGAGAAGACATCACTTGTTCTCCTATTCCCGTGAGAAAAGGCCGAAGAAGACAATTTCTTGGACGAAGTCACAAACGTTTGTTTTTCATTACTAGATCCATTGTTCAGACATACTTTTCTCAATAAATTCGACTTTTTCGGGATATTGCATCATAGATTAAATCGGTACTTTTTGAAAATATTCTCTTATCGACCTCGAAGGCTTGAGAAGGCGAAAGTCGTTATGCATTTCTTTGATAGTCATGACGTCTTCGTCTAGTCAGGTTGCCAGTATGATTGGACTCATCTCGTATGTTCACTGTGAATGAGATAGAGGAATGCCAATTTATGTTGAGCCACAATTTGAAACTTGTTCTCAGTTAGCCGTAAGTCTAGAAATGGGGGCAAACGTGCTAAGAGGTATGAAATAAGCACTGGGATAAGAGCAGTATGTAGAACCTGTGGTCAAAGATGAAGGTCAAGAGCATGGTCATACTGGGCGTGTAACGACAACACCATTGATTAAAGTGACTGCTGGGATCAAGGTGGACGATTGATTACCACTGCCAAAGTCAGTCGCGTACCATTTTAGTATGGTGAATAATCAGGGAAAAAGAAACGCTGAATTGAGTAGTTGCGCGTATTTATTCGTACTATGGCTACTTGGTACTACCACTAATTTCAGATCGAGCTACTTTTAACATTCTAATTCATTCTTTATATATCAGATCACTAGAGTTTATTGTCTAATTTCAACAGTCACAGAAATAAATCTATCACCTCTCGGTATCATCACCTTCGTCAACAAGTCTCATGTCATCACCACCTCCCAATCCAACCACTAACTCTCTAAAAGAGGGAAGCAGTTCAACTTCTGTTCTCAGTCCTCAAACCCTCGCAAGTCTAGGATCACCATATAAGGCTTTCCCTGGAAGACGATCACTGTCAGTTTCTGGTTCAGCTGCGTCCGATGACGGAAACGGGAGTACAAACGGTGCCAGTACTGCTGAAAAGATTGAGATGGTCAGTGGAGATTTGGCTGCTTTCGATGATATTCAATCTCACACCTCACAGCATCGACCAAGGATGAACATCGATATACCACGAAGTAGCCCAGAGAGAACTTTCCCAGAAAAGAAAACTATCCCTGCGACTACTATCGGTTAGTGTATAGGGTTGGGAGTAAATGTGACGAGCTAATTTTGTTACAAGTACCCATATGGATCCTCTTGTCGTCAACCGTCATCATTTACAACAGTAGGTTTATTGACCCATGAAGTACATCCAACTGATCGTCTTTTAAGAATACTTGTACACGAATCTTGACTTCCCATTCGTGAGTTGCACTTTTATAATCAAGTGAATACCTGCTTACTCCCGCTTCAAGCCAATCTTCATGTGAGTCTCTATCGACGACAACTTCTAACCGTTCAGTACCGCATATCATCTCGGTTGTGCTGTGAGTTTAAACTTGATGCAAGTTCAAAACACCAAACTGAGACTCTGCAGGCCATCGGAACGCGTATTCTGAGGATGACAACGCATTTAATGGACGGGTTAGATAATATAAACATGACTGTGAGTAAATCGTATATTTTCACTGCATCCGGGCTAACTCTGTATTCAGAGAGACCTCTTTGTTCGTTCAATCATACCGATAGGAGTGTTATTTTCTGGATCTCTTATTTTGAGCAATTCGGCGTATCTGACGTGAGTTGAAGCCTTTAAACCCTAGCTGATCTTCAGATTGAGCGTGTCGTTCATCCAAATGCTCAAGGTACGATCTCCATTCTACCATTTTGTATTTACTTACAACTCATCTCAACAGGCCTTCACCCCAGTCTCCATCCTTCTCATATCGGCCATTTTTAAAATCCAGAAATTGAATGAAAGACTGGTTCTTATCGTTGTCGTGAGTGTCAATGGATTGTCTCAGAAGCAAAAACTAATGTGTATCCTAGTTGATCTCCGTCGGTTGTGCTTTGGGTATGTAGTTTTTATTTATAAGACATGTTACCCCTCATTGACCCCAATAGCTGCATACGGAGAGGTTCATTTCGAAATTTGGGGTTTCATTTTCCAAAGTAGTGCTGTTGTGGTAAGTCATTCCCTTTTGAGTGGGCGTACTTTATTAACTCATTGATTAGTTTGAAGCCTCGTAAGTTTTGCATGATCATCATGACGCCCGGTCTAATCTGTTGCAGACGTTTGGTCATGATTCAAATCCTTTTACAAGGCTTGAAGGTTAGTCACCATTATTTTCAGGAAGTCAAAATTAACAACGTCGCAGATGGATCCCCTATGCTCCTTACACTACTACGCACCAGTGGGCTCAATTCACACGTTTTGATGTTCTTGTCTAACAATCACAGGTCTGCGCTATCATCAACACATGCTTCATCCCCTTCACTGAAGGTCTCGAACCGTTCAAAGCACTAGCTAGAATCGGTCCATTGATTCTCATCTCAAATGCGGCCGTTGCTTTTGCTTTGAATGTAGCTGCTGTCTTTTTGATTGGCGCCGCAGGTGGTCTAGTGTTGACGTTGGCTGGAGTCTTCAAGGTCAGTCTTTCATTCCGAGAGTACGAATATATTTAACCATGATTTGCGTAGGATATCCTACTCATCAGTTCGAGTGTCATTTTCTTTGGATCGAAAATCACGGCTATTCAAATTTTCGGTATGTCATATCTGAATCAACATGCTGTTGACTGACAAATTACATAGGTTACTCCTTGGCTTTGGGTGGTCTAGTAGCGTATAAAACAGCGGCTAACAAATAAAGTGGTATCAAATTATTCGGTTTCCTTTTCTCGTCAAGATCATTTATAGACAGTTTACCGTTTCCTAGAATGTTTCTCCTGGATGTTACACGCTCATGCACTATGACAAAATTTCACTCTTCCGTCTAAGACCACGAAACCTACGTCTACCCCGCCTGATACTCTGATTTATCCACACCAAGATGTCGTCAGAAACCTTCTGGTCTTAATCTCAAAGCATCAATTCCACCGACAGCTGTTTCCCAAAATTTACTCGCAATCTCCCGTGTCCAGTTCCAATCACCCCTCAACTCCAACCCCTCTCTCAAGCTAACTCCATTTTCTTCCGCCAATATTTCAGCATCCCTGTAGATCTCCTGTGCGATCTTGACATCCTGTTTCCAATCTAAGTAATACTTCCTATCGTTAACATAATGCATTTGAAGTCTCGGTACGAATTTTTCCTGAGTACTGTGAACAAATTCATCGATAGTTTCGTCTGATAAGTTGTAATTGTACTTTTGACCGTGATACAGATATTCAGGATAAATGTTAAACCAATCCATAGGTATTTTATAGAAATTTTGTCTGATTTGATGTTTCTTCAACATTTCACCTATAAGATGTTGATCGGTGAATTTGTGTTGGGGATTGTATCTATCATCGTGGGTGAGATCATATTCGAAGGAGAAACATTGTGATAGGAATTGAATGACCAGATGACTTGTTCTGAAACACATGACACCAGCGTTGAAACCGTTACCATCTTCATTTCCAAGAATCAGAGGTTGTGGTTGGACCGTACTTGGTGGGAGAAGATGTTGGATTGGTACAGAGGGATTATATATTATCGTATCGGAATCCGTCATCCTGGGTAAAATTCTTTGTTAAATATGATACACACCAAGGAGAAATGCCTTACAGTATCCATTCAGCTCCTTCTTCACCTTTTGCCAATTCGTTGATCATGGCTGAAAGTAGAGAAATCAACTTGTTACCATATGGCGACGTCAGAGAACCCTTCGGAATATACTGCGTCTCATCCGATCGATAATGAAGTCCTAAAACTTCCGCATAGAGTTCATGAGTCTCTTTGGATGCTCGTTGGATATCTTCGAGGTTTGGATCCGAATGATAGAAATGCTGCAAAATCATTATCGGTAATTTTGGAGCTGTGGGTGGTGGTCCTGATCCTTTAGCATTCGATAGAGGTTTCCAAGAAAACCCAACATTGTTCAAGTTGATGATTGGGGTGTCATATAGGAATTGAATGGATATCGAAATTGTCAAGATGATAGCAAGGAAAATCACAATTGTTGTGAACTTTTTAGTTGATTTTGTTCTTATCCAATCCAAAGAAGACATAATAAATTTCCGCTTTCAACAAAGTTGATTCAACAAAGTTGAAGAAGAAACACAACAACAGTATGTTGTCGTTTGGGGGTCAGAATCTGACTTTAACATCTTAATCGTGCTGTGTTTGGAGCAACGGTATCATGGATGTGATACAGGGAGGGATAATGTGCGCCCTAGGACATGATGTAAAGGACTCTCTGTAACATTTCGTGGTGGACAAAGGGTGGGCGCCACAGCACAGCATTGGACTATAAAGATGATTATTTGGCTGATACTAATTCGATATCTTTGGTAAGTTATTTAAACAAGATGGAGCTATAGCTTGGGGCCTATTTATAAATTTCGGGGTAAGCAGCATGCAATCAGGCTAAATACAGACGGAAAAAATGAGAATCGAATAGATGCTAACGAGCTATGACAACAGTTTAATATTGCCACTTTAGGACTTAGCGTTCATCATATACAGTAAACTACTTTATGTACAGAATTAGAAATCAAAGGTAGATTTGTCGATCCTATCTTTGTGTTTGGAGATGTTAATGACAATGGCGGTCAAGTAGGTAGGGGTTAATATTGAAAGGATTCGCTAGGATAAAGGAAACAGATCCTTTGTTCAAGATCTATAAGGGAGTTGAAGATTGGTTTTCACAATGATCATTCATAGGGGATGACTTGAGATAATGAATTATCGAGATTGATTAACATATTCCCACCTCTATGGAAGTGTGATCATAATATCGAGTGTCTTCGAAAGATTAGTTGTTATCGACGACTTTGTCTATATCAACGATAATGAGCTGTCAGTCGTCCATCACTGGTTATGAATACTCTACATCAACGTGAGTAGCTTGAAATTTTGGATCTCCTTTGAGATCTACAAACCAAGATGAAAGACTTTACTAACTTGAATAACAGTTCATGGGTACAGAGCGTTCTGACAACATCCAGTTTAACGACTCTATCGGCTGATGTTATCACTTCGACACAAACATCTTCGTCATGCCTTGGCACCGCCACTCAAGTCACCAATCTGTTGACTTCTATAGTGACACCGACAAGTACACCAAGTGCGACTTCACATTTCAGCGTAATTTCATCTAATACAGAATCTTCGAAGACACCTACGGTGACAGCTACTACTACGGGAAAGAACAGCAATAGCTCCAGTGGGTCACCTTGGTTATACTTCTATCAAGATTCTCAAAATATTACCTCAAATAATACCCTTTCTTCCAAACTTCATTCTTCATTTCGCTCTTCTTTATCTTTATCTCCGTCTGCATCTTCAAGAATATCCTCTTCTTTTCCTTCTTCGCAAGCTTCAAGTCCAATTCAACCCACTCTAAGAGATCTGACTAATGCAGAACGAACAGGGAATAGGAATCATTTGTTTGGCGATAAAAGTTTCCATAGACGTGAACCACGAGCTCGTCACATTGTGCGAGACGATACAAATGGCTTCTGCACCAGTTATACGACTTTCACTAATGTCGTTACTACTCAACCTGACCCAACTTCAACCATGACAACTTTTGAGATTACCACCTCATCTCCGTCTCTAGTGACCGTTCCCACTGCAACTTTGTATTTCACCAGTTGCGGTACAGATACCGGCATAACGACACAGACAAACATACCGAGTAGTCAAGAAACACAACCAGTCTCGACTCGTAAGTGTTGATTTCGGTGTCCCGCTGATCAAATACCTAGAAGCAGTACAGCAACTCGATAGTCCTGCTTCTACGACATCACCAGTAGTTAGTTCACAGACGACATCGGCTCCTGTCGCACAAGAAACGGCAGAAGGTAGCATACTTCTAGCTTCTACGGTGGCCAGATCCACAGAGGTATCATCTGGGAGGTCGCCATATCCCAACCCGACATCTCCTTCTGTAACCGGAACCTCCAATTCCTCCCCTAATCTAAAAATACCAGTATGGTCTTCAAGCTCAAGTGCAGTGGAAGGTGCATCAACAGTCTCAGGTAACAACGGTGCGGAAACCGCTTCGTCGTTAGCAACTGCATCAGCGGATAAAGGTGCAGTTGCTGGATCTGTGATTGGTGGCATTTTCGGTCTTCTTTTTGTCATCGCTGTAGTGCTGTACTCCGTTCGATTCTATACAATGCGAAAACGAAAGAACAGAACTAGGGAAATTAGATCAAGTTGGTTTTACGGTAAAGATGTTCCCGAACCTGAGGTGAGTTGTTGGTTCTGCTGTACACTACTAGAGACAAAAGCTGATGAATTTGAACAGGACAATCGAGAGTCTTTACAGCCTATTTCTCGTTTTTCGTCACCATCGACTAATCCATCGATAAAAGAGAGATTTTCAAATCTTCTACCACCTCTGCCTTCGATAACTCCCTTTCAACCATCCACCAACGGTTTTGCAAAAGCGATTCGAAACTCATTCGCTTTCTCTCCGCCAACGAATTTTGCCACGAACACCAAGGAACGACCGATGCTCGAATCACCTCAATCACCCCCGGCTTTCTCCTATCGACGACCTATCTCAATTAGGAATAACCCTTTTACGTCTCCACAGTATGATTTAGCGACTGAACCTGGTCGACCGATCTCGTCGTTCACAACAGCGACAAGAGAGCCTGAACCTACCCTCCCACCGCCTCCGATACGAGTTCCTGTTCCTACATTCTGGTCGGACGCTCCAGCCTCCGAATATCCTACAATGACAGTTGGAGACTTCGGTAAACCTCAGACCATAACGACGGACTCGGTGAACGCACGATCATCAATTTCGGGATCTGTATACAGTGAAAGTGGCAACTTGGGAGATCAACCTGAATCGCATGAACCAACGGTATCCATGAACTTCCCCGTTCCCAGAATCAGTGTACAAGGAGGGAACCCGGATTTCTCATTATTCCAACCTCCACCGTCTAGTGTTGGTGAAACTTCCCATCCATCAACTCTATTTGAGTATGCGACTTTTGACCAATCTGGAAGAAATTCTTTCTCAACTCAAATAAATGAGGGGTATGGAGTGCAAACTGATAATCTTGGAAAGCAGCCAGATTCTTCGACTACTGAAACAGTTGATCCAAGACGTAAGAGTGTGAAAAGTGTTCGGTGGGGTGATGAAGAAGGTTGGCACGATGGTGTACCTACAGTTTTATAGTAAAAAAATGAAACAATATACGGAGATACTTAATAACTCCGCCACTCTCAGAATTTTCTGCAAAACTTGAAAAAGTCTGTTTTCCTTTTGCCATAACAACATTATATGATCTTATAGCCATACATCTTGAGTCATCCATTGGAAGCTATGCTCACAGTCAGAGCTGCAAGACAATCTATAACGTCTTTAGGTAGACGTGGATTCAATGCCGCTTCAGCTTTACCGGAGGTTCAGGAGGATAAACCAGAATCTAGTTCTGCACCTTTACGAAGACAGTTATACAATACTCAGCAACGACGTTCAGAAACCTCATCGCTAAACATTAAATTCAAAACAAATCAAAAATCTCCACATAGAGCCAGGCAGTTATCGAAGGCTCAATCTCTAGCTCGAGCTATCAGGGATACTCAGAAATTATCAGAATATGAAAATAACGACCAGGGAAAAGCGCAAGCTGATTCGCCGACGAAAACAAATCTCAACTCAGACCGATCGAATACTTCAGAGATAGCCAATTCTGTCCCTGATGAACCTACTCTTACAGATCTTATCGCTTTTCGACCAGATTTCGAAAGAGATCGAGAAACTTTTGATCCGAAATATGCACGATTCTATGCAAAAAGACTTAGAATGATTGACAAGGCTTTTGTACGACAGCAACTTGTGGATCTTGTTAAACAACATCGATTACCTGTGAAATTTGGGTTGAAAACTAATAAATTCTTCATCATGAAAGGTATTTTGACTTCCTGGGGATGGCCATCACCGACTTTACCTCCTATACCGAAGGAGCCTGAAACGAGAGGTCAGTCAATTATTCAATAACTAAGTGTGAATGAGCAACTGATAAGATGCAGATTTCGAATTGACCCCGGCTGAATTGTTTTTGTTTTTACGAGAGAGGGACGCAGTTAGAGCTGTGATTACGGAGGAGCAACTATCGTTTACATTTCGAACGAGAAGCGGAAAGGACGGTCGAGTGGAATATGTGCTACAAGCTGTTGGCCAGGACACATTCATGAAAGATTTTGAGAATCTGTTGAGAGAACGACATCAGGTAAGACGAAAAGGCTTGCGATAGCTTTCTCTGCTGACATCTTACTGTATCAGAAAATCCAAACTTTGTCATTTTCTCTATCAGCCCCGAATCAGCACAGACCATCGCGAGACATTTTACAGACCGTTTCAAATCTGAGTGGAGCTTTTGTGGAAGAATCTGGGGACGGAAGTGTAAGTTTCATTCTTGGTTTGGCTGACGACTCATAGTATCGAGCTTCTGGTATGACATCAGACGCTGTGGAATGTGCACAAAGAATGGTTTCGGAAGCGATGTTGGAAGTGAGTGATGTTAATGGTCAAAGCTCATGAACAGTCAACGCAACAATCATCGAGAAAACTTGTTACATCTATGCCTCTCTCATCGCACGACACGCTGCATCAATCATCCGATGACTTCTCCCTGGTCCCTTTCGTTCCTTCACAATCAGCAACGATACCTTGGTATCTAACATCAACATTTGCCAATCCTCTTTTTAGATTACAAAAAGCTGGAACGTGGATTGAGAATCATGCAAGAAGAGAAAGAGATCATCGAGAACAAAGATTGTCCACGGGGAGAATCTTTTATATGAAGTTTGAGGACAAGAAACAAGATTTTGGTAAACTTGCAGAAGTTTTAACGGATCTACCTGTTCCTGCAGAATTTGAACATACATCCAGAAGGAATACCATGACGTATGTTTTCGTTTGTGTTTATGCTTGAAGGTGAAGCTGACAGTTCTCTCAGTTTTGGGCATCTATTGGTATGCGATACGAGATCTGAGAAACCATCAATTCTCACTTCACCCTTACCGGGTTTATCCAATTTATTCGAGGTGCGAAAGTTTTTCAAGTCAGAGTCGAACCAAGCTCTGTTCATTCCCGGGTTAGTCATTCCATCAAACGCTGAACTATAGCTAACAACGTACCAGGCAAACCCCGGCGATGGCGCATTTCGGTCTACAAGCACCAAGACGACATATTCGTCGATTGACATATCGTTCATCAAATCCATCGGTATCTTTGAATCAGAACCTCGAGGTTGATTTCATACTGTCTCAACCTAAACCATCAATCGAAGAATCACCAGCAAAGAACTCATCATCGTTACTTCAAAAACCATACACCCCCAGTCCATGGGAAGTGGAATTAGAGAATCTATTGGTTAATGGTAAATTGAGCACGAACGAGGAAACGACTGGTGCAGCTGTCAGCGATGAATCGGAATTGATAGAAGCTGTGGACACGGTGGAGTCGTCTTCAGCAACTCAAGTAGAAACGCCGGATTCAAAGATCAAAGCTGAAATTGTCAGCAAGCAAGAAATGGATTTGATGCTTCCCGACAGACCTGTTGATGTTAGATTATCATCAACTGCGATACGACCTATACCAAGCGTTTCGTTACCCCAATCACTTCAAGATTTCTCTTCAGCTCTTCACGCCGAAACAACTCCAGAAGAATCAGGGTCGCAATCATCTCAAACTCCACCTCCAGAAACAATACGTCCACCTACAACTGTTAGGTTGGAAGGGGAAGACGACGAATATTACCTGTTTAAAGACGAAAAAATCATCATCACAGAATCATGTCTAAACTCGACAACATCACCTGAGAACGGAACTGCAAAAATCCTACTTCGTCAAGTACAAATCACAGATCAAAGAGCTGGTGAAGTTAAACCAACACTTTTCACTCAGGTACGTCTGTTCTATCATTCTTTGGGGTATGCTAATTTCCATCTGTAGCTCGAAAGTCTTGATGGAGAATTACCTGTAGAGTTCTGGAAAGAATTCGCAACTGTTTCAAGGGATGTTGGGAATTCTCATTTGTTACGTGGTCAATCTATGTTCTCCTTGTAAAAAATTACCAAAGCTAGTTTTGTATAATCACCTATCATTGCATTAAATACCTAAATCATACATTTACGTGAGATGTAAAAAAAAACGAAAATATATATATAGCAAAACAAATCACTAGATCATAATTCCTCAATCTTGGATAACAAGACATCAGCACCTTTTCTGATAGACTTCGAAACTCCTTCCTTAAGATCTGTAGAGATCATGATAGATTTCATCTCATCTTCCAATGGAGTTCCTTTCAAAGCCTGAATCATCTCAACGATAACGAAAGGTGCGTTACCTTTGACGATCCTTTGGATGTTATCTACACCACCCGCTTCGGTTGATTTGATGGAATTCCAAAATTCAGTAGCGAATTTTGATGATAGATTTTCGTCGATTATCTGGACTGATTTGGTAGTGGTTGAATAATGTCCTCCTGAGAGTAGGGTTTTGTAGGTTCTAGTCGAATGACTTAGATCTAGTGGATGGGAGGTTATTGGGTCTGGGTTGTTATCGATTGGGGCTGGGTCTGGGTAGGGTGTGGATAACGGTGCTACTAGGGCGTCGATAGCTTTTGTTTTATCTATGATTTGTCAGTTTAGGAATCGAATTGATCTGGTTTTTAACTGACCTCCTTCAGCGTAGACTAAGATTTCTTGGACCAACAGTCCAGCTCCTGGATCTCTCACCATCTCTTCACCTTTCTCCTCGACAGCTTTTAACAATCCCTCTGAAGCAGCTGCAAGCAATTCTTTTCTTCGAATCGCAGTATCCTTCTTACTTGTACCGGCTTCTTTGGCGATGGAAGCTGAAGAAGCTAGTGTAGTGAGTGTCGAGGGGATGAAATGTCGGGTAGAAGTTGGAACTAGTAGGTATAGAAGAACCCTTCTGGCTTGTTTGTCGAATGCAAGTGTTGGGGCTAAGGCGACGATATCCTGGGGAGTGTTAGTCTTGCGCCGTGAGTTAAATACGCTACTTACCGATACAATGGCCTTACCCATGAGTTTTGTGTCACTAAGAAAGGTCAATTGAATTGTTTCGACATGGAGATGAGTCAACGTACTCGACACAGTCAAATGCAGTAAAGAGAACCATCTGAGCATCACCATCTTTACACATTGCCTCGAGATGTTTACGCAAATGTTGAAGGATAGATTTACGATCCTGTAACTTTGTCAGTCTACATATCACCAAAGTACAACGGGACCACTTACCTTAGCATTACCTCTTGCGATGAATTCACGGACAACAGCAGATCCGTCTTTGGTGTGGACAATCTCTGCGAGACTTTCCAATGAACTATTCCCAAATTTAACCGAAACTCTTCGATGAAATACCAAATCAACTTACGCAGTCAAAAGTTCGTGCATCTTCTTGTCCGCTACCTCAGGTTCGAGGTATTTGTAAACACAAGTCAGGTATTCGATAACTAGTCTATGGAAGATAGCTTGGGTTAAAGCTGTCTTCTGAGTGGCGTTGAAACTGTAACACTGTCAGATATCGATTTTGCATGAACGAAAGAGAAACGTACACATTCAACACGGTCTTCTCGATACCGTCCAAAACCCTCTCACGACCTTTACCATCACCCATACCTTCCAACGTCCCTTCCAAACCAACAACCTCAATTCCTTCTTTACCACCATCGAAGATCTGTACCTCTTTGGGATAGAATCCACGAACTAGTAGACGACGTTCACGTGGAGATGCCCATAGGTCATAGAAATCTGATAAAGGGTCTAGAGCGTAGGTGTGGGAGAGAAGGGATTGCAAATGAGGGGTGAGTTTGGGGATGAGAAGGGGTCGAATGGATGGACAATATCGGATGAGTTTTTTCATGAGGAACTAAGGTCTCTGATCAGTCCATGGCCCACCATAAAGTATCGAACATACCTTGGAATACTTGGATTCCATCATTGACCTCCATTGAGGTTCAAGTTCCATAGCTACACCTAATCTCTCTTCTTTACCTCCATATTTCACGATCTGATCGTTAGTCCACTGCAATCAAAGTTACTCACCGTTTGCAACACTCTACCACCCTTGTGACCTCTAGATACTTCTCCAATACGTCCTTTAGCAGCAGACCACAGTTGACCGATAGCCTCTTTCCTTTCCTCTTTAGAGATGTCAGCTTTACGGGCTGTCTCCCAAAGTGGTAAAAGAGTATCATGTAACAGAGGATGAGAAGGTAAAAGAGAAGTTCGATGAGGTTGAGCAGCATGTAAAGCCAATTTCTCAGCCTTAGTCATTCTAGGTTTCTTTTCTTCTGAATTTTCATCAGCTCCCCCATCACCCATATCAACATCTTCATCATCAGCTGGAACTTCCTCATAATCATCCACCTCCTCATCTTGATCCTCCTCAGACATCTCAGCATCCTCCTCACCACCACCCATAGTTATAGGTCTCTTTCGTCTTTTCACCTCTTCTTCCCTGGGATTTGATCTGGATTTCCCATTGGAGTTGGAAGTTGATTTAGGTTTGGTGAACGCCTTTGCCTTGGTTGATGGTGCAGGTTTTGAAAATTTGCTGTTACCGCCCGATGAGGTTTTGGCGAATTTACTTTTGGGACCGTTGAAGCTCCCACCATGGCCACCACCTCCTGGTGCCGATCTTTTATTGCCGTATTGTTTGGACGACATGTTAGATTGTATATGTCGATTTTGTGTGGTTATATGGTATGAAATTGTCTTTCATCAAAAATTCAAAATATGGGAAATCTTTATCGACACGTGGCAGTAATGACGTGTAGTATCATTGATCGAGCTACATCTTCTCTCTACTCTTCACTCTAGAGCTACACTTTCCACTCTACATATCTGTACTGAATACTACATAGTGTAAACTAATCACTACGCACTATGAGACTCTTCGCTGTCGTTTGATGATTTAATTCTGCTTAAATCAAATCGACCGTACTGCCCCCTTGCGTGTCTCTGTTTACTGAGACTTTTCTCCAAACCTTTCTCAAGACCCTCTACCAAATGATCCACATCAACATCGACCGATGAATTCATTATCGAATTCTGTTCTTCCAGATCATGACGTGGGATCGACGAAGTTGCTTTCTGAGCTTTCAACTGCGTCAAAGCGAATTCGACGGTATCCTTGTTTATCTCGTTCCAATAAGTAAACGCTTTTTTACTGATATCCTGACCAATCTGATCAGTAGGATAATAGTTAGCGTGAATTCTGATCATATCTGTTCGCATACTAGCTCGAGCTTTCAGTACGAAGGTCGGAGTTGTTTTGGAGATAGCCCAGATGTAGGTCCATTCGGTTAAGGATGACGGACGGTCGTGATGGGCAAGATCGATTGAGGGTGGTTTGGCGTAGAAATTCCAATCCCCCTTGGTGAACTCAGTTGAACCGAACATGGTGATGGCTTGGGATTTGTTGAATATGGATAGTTTGGAATTGAAGGGAAGGGGATATGAAGGGGACTTGGAACGTTGTGATTTACTGATTTCAATATTTACTTTGGCCTTCTCATGAACCTTTCATATAACTCTGACTGTCGTTCTTTGTTCTTTTCTCTTCACTCCTTGCCATCTCTTCTCTCTTGTCTCTGCTCTTTGGCTGTTGATTCTCGTTGCTCTTCAAAATGTATGAAGACCACCAACCACCTACTTCTTAAATGATCCCTCATTTATCAACACCTCCACTTGAACGCGTTTACTACTCAAATCTTCTTCTGTCTCTGCTACCTATATACCCATCTACCAACATGGCATCATCATCAAAGTTCACTCTCTTACCAAACAATTATTTAGCAGAACAACCTCCAAATAAAGAAATAACTCTACAAGGTCTACTAGACACTCAAGATCGTTTAGCCGAAGAAGCAAGAGAAGTCTTACCATACAGTTTTGATGAATGTTCCTATAGTAAAGGTTATCTTAGACAAGCTATCTGGTCGTGCTTAGGTAAGTCTCTTTCTCTGTCAAATCAGCCGGATTGTGATAACGAACATGAACTAGACTGCGAGGAAAAAGGAGTTTGCTATGGATGTTCAATATCATGTCATGCCGGTATGTTGTCATTTCAGATCAAAATAACTGTAGACAAGGCTGATCGAAGTATGTTCAGACCACAAACTCGTAGAACTATGGACGAAACGTTCCTTCAAATGTGATTGCCCAACTATATCAATGTTCCCCGACCCAATCCTCCCCACACAACCAACGACCTCCAAACGAAGACATAAATGTAATCTAAACCCAGCTGATCAACAATTACAACCTGCCAACGACAACAACGTCTATTCACAAAATTTCAGTGGTAAATTCTGTAGATGTGGGAGAGATTATGATCCGGAGACTGAAGAGGAAGCTATGTTGAATTGTATGGCTTGCGAGGTGGGTTTTGTTTTCTTGGTGACAGATTTGGTTAAGACTGAATATGGGTTGAAGGATTGGTTCCATGAGACGTGTTTGAATCTTCGTCCGAGTACTGTCAATCCGAAGAAAGAAGAAAACGTGGAAAAAGGTGTTGATGGTATTGATCAACCTACAGCAGAAAATGAAGGGGACGACGAGGATGAAGATGAAGAATCGAGAGTGTTAATTCCATCAGACAGTTATGATGGTTTGATATGTGCATCCTGCGTTCAATCCAATGAAATCTTCAAAACCAAAGCTGGATCTCAAGGGTGGATGATGATCGAGCCAGAAGGAACATCTTCAGGAGGATTCAAAGTGATCGGACGTAAAGTCTCAACCGAAAATCAAACTGAACAAGTGGACAAAGCAGAAATTGGAACGAAACGAGCATTGGTAGAGGATGATGGCGAGGGAGCCAACAAACGGTTGAAATTCGATGATGTTTCTACTTCCGAAAGAAAAGATTGGAAATGGTTAGGTAAAGGGGATATCTTCTTGGCGCATGGGATTCGAGAACGACTCAAAGACGAACTCGACGTGCGTCAACCTTCTACAAATACCTTCAATACTTATTGAGATTCCATTAGACCGCTACCATTCAAGGATTACCATTCCCACTGGTCGATGAGGAGATCTACGAACCACCCAAAGATGAGGAGGAAGGTAAGTCATCCATACCTCAATTCAGGTCTCAAATCCGGAAAATTGATTTTGTTTTGGTTTAGGTGAAACACTAGAAGAAGTGACCAATAGAGTTATGAATTCTCTACCTAGAGTTCAAGCTATCGAGGCGTTACATGGTTATCAGATGATGAAGTGAGTTTCCCCATTTTGGTGATGTATATTTCGATAGTAGCTGATTAAGAGTCACAAGGGATAGATTGACGAGTATGCTTTCGACTCATGTTCAGAGTGGTCAAACTGTTAGTCGAGAGGATATCGAGGGATTGTTTGCGGAGCTTAAAGAAGAGAAAGCGAGGTGATGGATTCTCTGTTTAACTACTTTGTGTATGTACGTTCTTATCATTGTATATACTTGTGTATTTGACCTCCTACCAAACTGCTATCGAACCAAACAACGTATGTATCTGTGACAAAGGTGAAGAAACAGATATTGCATATCTCAACGATAAATTTTAAAAATCACCTTCCCCCCTAACTGAAATACTTTTCCAAAGCAGCCTTCCTCATTTTATCTTTAGGTGCACGTTTACCAGTCCATTCCCCAAACTGAACGTAACCCTGTAAACAAAGAATATCAATCCCCGTAACAGCCTTCCAATCTTTCCCACTTTGACAAGCAAGTTTCGATAATTTGATTAAAGCAGTTTCATATGGTTTGTACGCTAGGTCGATAACCACTCCGTTGGGTTTCGATAGGATTGACGCAGGGAGATAAATCCCTTGTTGGTTTTCGAGAGATAGGGAATCACCTGGAACAGTTGAGATTATAATACTCGGTTGATCGTTTTCAGGGATTCCTTGGAAATCGTCAATGACTTTGATGGAGTTTATTCCAATTTCATTGAACGATTCAGCGACTTTCTCAGCATTCGATTTAGTCCTGTTGAATAGATAAATAGTTTTAGCGCCTAGTTTATACATTGCGTAAATGGCTGCACGACAAGTTCCGCCTGCACCGATGACCAAAGTTGATAAACCGTTGAAAGAATCCGGCGAGAGGTTCTTGAAAGCCGCTTCATGGATCGCTTGCCAATCTGTATTTTCACCTAACAGTTTGATTTCACCTGATGCGGTTGTCTTTGGGATGACAGTGTTGACAGCACCGATTATTTTGGCGTGGGATGAAATCTCGTCTAGGTGTGGTATGATTTCGAGTTTCAAGGGGATCGTTACCGAAGCACCACCGAAATTTGGGTTTCTGATTATAGATTTAATGTTGTCATCGATGACATCTGATTCTTGAAGACCGTAGATATGAGGTAATGACAAAGTTCTGAATCCGGTGTTGTGTAAGGTCGGTGAAACAGAATGAGTTATTGGTTTACCGAATAGATAAAATTGTTTAGGTCGATTGATACCAATAAGAGTTCTAGCTTCGTTGATAGATTTAATCGATAATTGTCCAGGTGCAGAAGCAGACGGTAACAAAGGATGCGTAATAGGTGTCAAGATAGGATTGAGTATTCTTGACAATTGACCTAAACCACCCATATTGATTGCCAGTAAAGGTTTAGAATGAGGATTCGACGCAACATTCGCACTGAAAACTTGTAAAGCTCCGTTATCAGCGATGGAAGTAGCGGTTCCAACGATTTTAGCTACATCCCCGTATTTCTCACATAGTTGATGTTTGGATTTAACGATTTCATCATCCCATTTCATGTCACCTGTCCAATCGTGCCATGAAGCTATGATTGCTGATTGACCTTTTTGTTTGATGACGGTTTCAAGCAGGTTCGTTGGCCAGGCCATTTCAAGATCGACATATTCACAGGCTGATCTGATACCTAGTGACAACATTTCGAGGTATTCATCAGCGTTGTCTGACGATGCGAAACCTCCTTGATCTTTGGATCGAACTGAGAAGACAATGGGTAGATCCGATATCAATCTAAGCATGGAGATTTGTTTGGCAACATATGCCAAAGGAGGTAAACCAGTTGAAGTAGGTGGTTTACCAGTTGGTGATAAAAGATCAACACGTAGTTCAATAGCATCAGCACCTTCAGTGAGTTCAGGTACAAGATTCAAAACCGGTTTTAAATCTGGGAAAGTCAAGCAAATGAAGGAAGTTGGATTATCTACCGATAAATTTGGTCGATTGGTTGAAATTCCAGAGATGAATTTGAAATATCTTTCACATTCAGATCTCATCGCTTGATGATGATCTTGAATACTTTGTTCACCAAGTGGTTCCAATGTATTAACGAAATCATGCGAGGAACAAGCTTTGTACCACGGTTCCCTTCTTTTGAAGACTTCAGCGAAACTTTCACCCCAATTAGGTCGAGCGGCCGTGTTACCTATCGATGATAAGAAATCCTCTATGGCTTCAAGATCACGAGTAACGTGAATAACGTTTCCACCGTTGGAAACATGTTTGGCGAGTATGTTTCTAGCTTCTTCAGTTTCGACAATACCACCTCCAAGACCTATGACGTGGTTACCTCTTTTTTCGTTGATAAAGTTTTTAAGAATTCTGGTTTCTGTAGCTCGGAATTCTGGCCATCCGTTGGCTTCTACAAAGGCTGAAATCACCATTCCAGTTTCAGTAGCGAAGGTGTCATCGGCATCAGTGTATTCACCACCGAGGACTTCAGCGGCTATTCGACCGATATAAGTCTTTCCGGCACCTCGCATTCCAATCAAGAAAATCGGTAGTTCGGCAGGTAATTTATTTGATGTTGATGTAGAAGCGTGGTTCGAGCTTTCGAGCTCAACACCATCGACTGCTATTCCGATCTATTTCGTTAGCTTACTAGTCAACGAAAACCTTACCTTATTTTGGAGATCGTCCCAGAAGTTAGGCCAAGTCTTTTCAACACATCGTTTTTCTTCGATAATAGTTTTTTCAATGATGCAAGCCAAAACACTGAAAGCCATCGCAACACGATGATCATCGTAACAATGAATTGATGCGCCTCTATTCAAAGTCGTTTGTTGTTTACCAAAGACGATGATACCGTCCTCAAATTCGTCGGTTTCAACACCGAATTTAGCTACGACGAGTTAGTTCAGGTACTCGGCGTTGATACGAAAATGCACTAACCAAGTTGATCTCTCATGGCTTGAATTCTGTTGCACTCTTTAACACGTTGGTTAGCGATACCATAAATCCTTGATCCTTCAGGCTTCAAACCCTCGACCTCACGTCCAGGTAAACAAGGTCTAGTAGCGACAGCAGCGAGAACTGAAGCAGTCAAGAAAGCGTCCGTCATAGGTTCCATATCAACGTTACCCAAAGCCCGTAACGTTCCTACGGGAGGTCCAGTAACTTTGGTTGATGTAGCTGTTTGTTCAACGATACAACCCATAGGTTCAAGTACTTCTTTGGCGAATCTTGCGTCACCTTGTAAAGAGCTTGAACCGATGTTTGAGATCGTACAGGTGGTCCCTGTGATAGCTGCGATAGCCAATGGGTAGGTTGCTGATGAAGCGTCCGACTCAACGTTGTAGACCTCGGGATTGACGTAAACTCCCTTTGGGATTTTATAGATATCCAACAACTTTCCAGAGGCGTCTGATTGTCTAACAACAGTGATGCCGAATTCAGCCATCATCGCGATGGTCATATCGATATAAGGTTGAGAAATAACTTGACCACCAATAAGTTCTAATGTGATTTCCTTGGCGGCGTATGGAGCGCATAAGAGGATAGATGAGACATATTGACTGGAGACGGAAGCGGCTAATTTGATGTGACCACCTTGAAGACCTTCAGTAGCGATGTCCAAAGGTAAAGTTCCGTTTCCTTCTAGATATTTAAGACTAGCACCGTTAGCTGTAAGAGCGTCAACCAAAGGTCCAATAGGTCTAACTTTCATTCTTGCGTTTCCAGTGATGACAGTTGATCCAGAACCGGAAACGATGGTGCAAACAGTTGTCAAGAATCTTGCTGCTGTACCTGCGTTACCCAAATAAAGTTGTTTTCCTTTGGCAGGAGCTGATAATTTCCCTTGACCACCTTCAACGACGACAGTTTCACCTCCATCTTCCCAAGAGAAGTCGGCACCCTGTAAACAAATCAGTCACAATTCCACACTAATAACCCACCTTGAGATCAACCAAGGCATTCATCATGACAGCCGTGTCATCACTATGAAGTAGATTACGAATTCTGCAAACACCTTTACCAAGAGCGGCAAGGACCAACGCTCTATTTGAAATACTTTTAGATCCAGGTGTAGCCATAGTGATCGGAGATTTACTTGGAGATCCAGAAATGACGGTTGCAGCTTCACATAAAACTTTACGGATAACGTTGTCCTCGACGACTGAAGCTTTTTCTTCGAAAGTTTTACCGATTCTTGAAAGGAGAACGATTTTTTTGGCGGGACCAGAGTTTTTCTTGTCAATTTTCATAATGTCGAGTAAACGATCTACTGATAATTGACTTGATGCAGGTAACGCGGTGATTCTTCTATCGTTCAATGAGACTGGTAAACCATAAGCTTGGAGACATCTTGTTAAACGACCAACGGCGACTTGAGAAAGAACACCTAATTGACGAGCGACTTCTGCTTCCAAGATGATACCAACTGAAACACATTCTCCATGAAGCATCGAAGGTGTGAGAACAGCTTCGATGGCGTGGCCAATGGTATGACCGAAATTAACGAGATTTCGTAATCCAGTTTCACGTTCGTCGATGGTGACTATATGAGCTTTGACGTAGATTGAACCAGAAACCACTTGGAGTAGTAAAGATTGAGCGTTGGTTCTGTCAGATTCGAATTTACCGGAAGAAGAACGTGTTGATACGGCAGATGAGATTTCTTCAGCTTTGGATTCGAGTGAAGAGAAATCATCAGCTTTCCAAATAGCTGCGGTCTATCACCAGAGTCAGTTAACCAGATAACGGATTCCACAACAACAATCCAACTGACCTTGACAACCTCAGCCATACCGTTACTAAATTCCCTTTGATTAAGAGTCGACAAGAAATTCAAATCGACAAAAATGTAATTAGGTTGCCAAAAAGCTCCAATCAAATTTTTACCGTGTACAGTATCAACAGCAGTTTTACCACCGACGGAGGAATCGACCATTGCAAGTAGAGTAGTAGGGATTTGAACGAATTTGACACCTCTCATACTGGATTGGTAGTTGTTTCGTGATCAGCTTTCAATCTATGTTAAGTCAACGGATTGGACTTACAAAGTAGCAGCTACGAATCCAGTGAGATCTCCAATAACACCACCTCCAAAAGCTAAGATCACAGTGTCTCTCGTACATTTATTCTCTAGCATCCAATCTTCAATCCTTTCTTTTACTCGACGAGATTTAGCTCCTTCCCCAGGTGCGACTTCATAAACCAAAAATCTAGATTTTACATTCAAAGCCCCAGAAGCGTTATCGAATTCTTTCTTGATATCGTCGAGATAGATCTTGGAGAGATTCGTATCAGTGATCAAAACGTAGGTTGATGAAGGGAGGTTGGTTAGGATTGTGTTGAAAATGTAGGGGAGGAGGTGGAAGCCGACATGAATTGATTCTTGGCCTAGAATAGATATTTTCAAGACGTCTGCTAAGGACGACATTATGTCTAGGTCTCTTTGTTGCTGCTGCTGCTGTTAGCTAACAGAAAGAGATTGAAATGTTGATTTTTAAATGGATGGATACCTCTTTTGTATTGTCACCGAGTCGACTTTTTGGACTTTTCCAACGAGAGCGGAAGCTTTTTTTCGAAATCACTTCCACGTGCGTCGGAGCATGAAAGCTGCTCATGCATACAATACAGTAATACAACTCCCTACACAATCTAATGCTTCTTCAAACCCCCTCCCTTGAATGTATAGAAATGAGGTCTAAAACCAAAAGTATCAGCAGGCAATCTCTAACAGTTACCTTCACAACTTACGCTAACTCTACCAACCATTCTTCATCGATCACCGTCAAATCTCTCATGAAACTTTTAGAAGTTTCGACTACTTCATGGAATATAACCCAAGACGTTGACGGTTGTCTTGTGAACATTACAGACGATGGGTGGACATGTAGAATCTGGAACATGTCAGTTTGGGCTTCCCCACGGCTGGCAACAACTGAACTCACAGCTCCTTCCCTTGCACTTCGATACGTCCCATCCGGTAACATCCTAGCAGCGTTCTATAACTCGTCAGCCAAATCTATCCCAATCTATAAAGCCAAAAAGCCTACCTTGAAATAACCAGTTATCAGGCATTTTCTCAACCTAACTCCATCACCTTTACAACTGACCACCGGTATCCCGAATCTCTCCAAATATTTTTTCAACTGTTTTCGAATAGAAACAGCTCTAGAAAGAGCTTTGAAATTGATTCTATGATTTCCACACCATGATTTGTTGTTGACTCCGTATCGTATGAATGCGTTATATGCATTTAAGAGGGTTAGATGATCCTGTCTGTTTGTTAGTGTGCAAGGCATGGATGACGGAGGTGGACTTACACCTTCTTCGGCGGTGAATTTCCTCCTCTCCAATTCAGCTAGAGCCTGCGCACTACCTCCATCAGGTGTTATGAACACGTTCTGTACCGATGTCATAGCAGCTATCGTAAGGATTTCTTCCCCACACTTAAACTCATGTGAGCTGAGCAGCTGTATCAAAGTCAGCTAGGGACAGTTGATTCAAATTGTTCAGCTCACTATAGCAGCCATCATAGGATCCAGAGGAACTTCCGCCATCCTAGCACCCATAGGAACACTCAATCTACCTTCATCATCGATAGCTTTCAAACAAAACAAAAATTCCAGAGCTCTAATCATCATCTCACTAGGTGGTGGTGACATGAAATCGAATTTGGCGACATTGTCAATACCCAAAGCCTTGAGTTGAAGGAGATAGAGTGAGATATCTGAACGAACCAATTCGGGAGGTGTTGAGATTGGCATGGGTGAGCGTGGATTTCCAACGGGTAGAAGGGATGCTGGATAGAGTCTGAAACATTTTCCTGAGGACGTTCGACCTGCTCTTCCGGCTCTTTGGTTGGCTGATGCGAGTGAGGTGGGTACCACGGAAAGAACATCCATACATGTTCTTGGATTGAAGGTCTTGATCTGGGGGCATGAGTTATTTGCCAGCTCCTTTATCACAGTGCCATAACTCACTTTTACGAATCCACTGTCAACTACGTATTTAATCCCCTCAATGGTGACACTAGCTTCAGCGATATTTGTCGCGAAGATGACTTTTCGCGTATCTCTGGGAGGTGGATCGAATATAATTTCCTGTTCTTCAGTAGGTAAACCAGCATGTAGAGGAAGTGGTAGAAGTTTGGGAGCGGCTTTCGGTATTCTATTGTATATCAGCAACGATTCTGCTCTGTGTCACCCCCACATACGAAGGTATTCGATCTGAGACTTGTTGCATAACTTGATCAATTTCTTCTCTTCCAGTCAGGAAAACCAATATATCACCAGGAGGTTCCTGAGATTTGTCAGCCCACTATCCAAAACCATTAGCTCACTTTCATATGTATATTGAAAACAGTTTCCACAGCTGCTTCCGCATAATCCGGACACGGTTCTTTCAAATAACAAACTTCCACTGGGAACATCCTCCCTTCAAGACTGACAACTGCAGGGAATCAGCGAAAGAGCATCAGGCGAGTATTGAGACACTTACTTATAGCGTCGTCTTTCGACCTATCCGTCTCGTCGGCATTGGTGTTGAAATATTCTAGGAAATCGTCCCTGCAACAAGGTCAGTGGCGACTAAGAACACGAAGTAAGAAATGAACGTACGCATCAATGGTTGCACTAGAGATGATGACCCGTAATTCAGGTCGCTTCTTCATTATTTTTTTCAATAAACCCAAAAGTAAATCCGTATAAGCACCTCTTTCATGTGCTTCATCAATCTGAAAAGTGGATTAGAAAGTTGGTTTGAAGGAGTGAAAAGATTCAATTCACTTACCATGATAACACTATATTTACTTAATAAAGGATCGACCATCGTTTCCCTGAACAGCATTCCATCTGTCATATATTTTATTCGAGTTCTGGTGGGTGAAGATAAATCCTCGAATCGAATCGTATATCCAACCTACACCGGTTAGCTTTTTGCGGTAGGGGGACAAGGTGCAGCTAACCCACCTCGTCACCCAGAACACTTCCAACTTCCTCGGCAACTCTGGTAGCTACACTCGTAGCAGCAACCCTCCTAGGTTGTGTACAAGCCACAACCATATTTTGACTAGTCCATCCAGCTTCATGTAGATATTGAGGTAACTCTATAAATTATGTCAATACAAGTTTGAAAGATAATTTACATACGAGTAGATTTTCCACAACCGGTTTGACCGACTACGATGACAACACGATATTTCTCTATACACCATAAGAGTTTTTCACGATGTTTGTAGATTGGTAAACGTTGTCTTTGAGCGTCGAGACTTAGATGAGCATTTTTTGAGATTGAAGAAGGTAGTAAAGAACCTTCAGCTTCTGTTTCTCTATCTAGTGAACTACCTGTGATGGGTCAGTGTGGAACAATCTTCTGCGCCCCCTCTTCCACCTTCTCCCATCTCTCACTTACCTGGAGCTGCAGTACCAGGTTTCCAGAATTGAAGTGGTGCCATGATGATTTCGAAGCAGAAAAGGAAGATATAGATAATTCAACGAGATCCTACGGTAAATAGTGAAACGTATATACTCCCCTCATCTAATAGTTGTGGAGCCCCGTATTTTCCGATCACGTTGTGCCTGAACTGACTAGTCAACTTTTCCCGTTGCTATCGGACAGCTAGATAACGAGATCATAAATCAAACATAGATAGACTTCCAGATATTCATAAGAGTCGCATTCTTCCAAATTGAACGCCAGTGGTGAATCCAGTGCGAATACAGGTGTTAAAATCATTTGGCACAGAGGAGATTCTGTGAACCAAAACATAAATCCAAAGCTGCTCCAACATGGTCAGCTCCAAAATGCTTCCTTCCATCCCAAGAATCCCTCGATTGACACTCTTCGGTCGATCAATCGTCTTGATTGGTTTCGAGCTATTATTTAACGCTACATGCTGGATAGTCGCTGGTATCATGTTTAGACAAGCCGATGGGTTGTTGGGATTGGCTTTGTTAGCTTGGGTGGGTCAGACATTGATAATCGGACTGATAAGTTGTAGACTATTGGTTTACGACATGGTATATCACGTTTTTGACTGATGACGATTCAAAAGCTGATATCTGAAAGGTCTCGATGCTGATCATATTTCCGCCATTGATAATGCTACTCGACAACTCGTTAGCCTTGGTCAATTACCTATCACATGTGGTCAGTGGACACGAATCTCTTACTCAACGCCTAACTGACCTCTCTCAGGCTTATTTTTCAGTCTGGGTCACTCAACCATAGTCATAGTCGTGAACATAGCACTAGCAATAAGTGTAGATATCTACAATAAACTTGATGGCACGTCTCACAAGATCCTTTCCACAAGTTAGTTATGACTGACACCAAAGCAGGAGTTGGCGCGGTAGGCGGTATAGTCGGAACTTCAGTTTCAGCAGCATTCCTCTTCCTCATAGCATGTATCAACACCTATTTCCTAGTCACAGCTATCCGTACGAGAAAATCTATTAAACGAAGACGAGAACTTGGACTTCCAGAGGATGATGTTCAAGGTATTCAAGGTGGTGGATGTTTGGTTAGGATCATTGCGCCGATTCTGAAAGCTGTTGATAGGAGTTGGAAAATGTATCCTGTGGGAATCCTTTTTGGTTTTGGTACGTCTTTTTGCGCCTTATTGTTGTTTGATTGTATGGCGAGTTGAAATTTTGACCAGGGTTTGACACGGCTTCTTCTATCGCCCTTCTCGGTATTTCAGCTATTGCTACGAAAGGTCCTAACGGGGATAACATCAGTCATGGAAAGATTGTTATTCTACCCGTAAGTTCAAGATTCTTCATTATGTACAGAAATGACACTGACATCGAAATAAAATCGTTAGTTCTTGGTAAGCTAAACTAATCGCGCTTCTCTCCATTACCATTAGCTTATATCAACTAGTTTACAGCTGGAATGTCACTCGTTGATTCCCTCGATTCAGTCTTAATGCTCTACGCCTACGCCTCACCCTCAAGATCAAGTTCGGAAGGGAGACTCGTCTTATTTTTTCCATCGGATAAGAAGGATCAAGAGGTGGAAGGTATTTCTCAGGTTCAAGAGGTGACTGTACCAGAGATCGAAATGACTCCTATGCCATTATTAGGTTCTAGAGTAGATACGGCAGTTGAAGAACAGGATGAAGGGGAGGGAACGAAGTTCCTTCCTAACGAGGGAAATCATCCACTCGACAATACCTCAACTCAACCACAACTAACTAGACCTTCAAGCAATAAAAAGAAATTAGAAGTCATGTCATCATTATCAATAATCCTAACCCTCCTCTCGATAATAGTAGCATTAAGGTAAGTCCCAAAAAGTTCTGCCAAACCTTTCACTAACAAACGATTAAAACAGTATATCATTGATAGAGATCATGGGTTTGATCGCTGATAACTGCGAGTCATGTCAACAAGCTATCAACGCCGAGGACGGGGGTGGATTAGCTGGACGATGGTGGAGATTCTGGGAAGAGGTTAATGATGCTTCTGGATATGTTGGGGCGGGGATTGTTGGTTCCTTCGTTTGTGTTTTGGTTGGGTATTATGCGGGGTTGTGGGTTTGGAAACGGTGGAAGGGTGGAGTTGATGATACAGTAGATCGGTAGATTAATAGAACCAACATGGATTCGCCACAAATCATAAACTCTTTTCCGACGATAACTGGTACTGCATTTCGTCGCCGGTTTATCATCTATTATCTACGAATCATTCTCTACGATGGATTCATTATCAGATCTAGAACTAGTAGCACAAGCGATGGGTGTGACTCCGCAACCCAATCCCAATACCCAACCCAATCCCAAGCAAGATCCCGAACCAAAAACCAAAGACGACCCAACCCAGCTCCAAACCCCAGATCCAAAAGACCCAACCAAATCCAAAGACCAATCAAACCCACCAACCACCCTCGAGCCCCTCCTGAACCTATCAAACTTAACAAACCTAACAGACGAAGAGATCGAACAGATGGACGAAACCCAATTAAACGATCTCCTCGTCCAGATGGAAATCGCCGATTCCGTTGCTGACGATCTAGAAGGGAAACTTGATAAACTGTTGGAAGAGTTGGGTGGGTTTGAGGAGGAGTTGAAATAGCGTGAGTTTGGGGGTTGGGGTCTTGGTTGACTTGGATTAGGTTTTTGGTTTTGGTTTTGGCTTGATTCTGGGTTTTGGACTTTGATGTTGGTGGTGTTGGATACGACATTGAATAAACCTATATTCCACTCTTCTACCCTGCATTTTATCGATATACATTCCCACACCCACTCTGACATCGTTGTCTGTTTTTCAAACCTACGACTTACTGCTCAAAGATTATTGGCGGACAGTAGAATCAACAGCTTTCGATTGAAGTCTTGGACACCACAACCTTGGTACAAACTATAGAATGACAAACAACATGCATAAATAGAATCCAACTTCAATCACGAACAAACCTATTCCCCCTCTTGCAACAAAGCCTCGACAGCCTGAGCAGTGTTGAAATCACTAAATCCCAATCCCATCAGTCTCCTTTCCAAATTACCAAAGCCAAAACCACTTACTTCCGTTGTAAAGCCCTAACGATAACCTCTCTACTGAGATTCGGGAACATATTCCTCAAAACCCCAATCTCATCTTCAGTCGGTGCTCTAGCCGGTGAATCCACCCCTCTCCCAGTCATTTCCGTCATCCATTCACCCATTCTCGCTCGTGCACCTTCCCTAGGTATAGGCAACGGTAACGTTTGAGTTGGTAACGGTAACCCTGAATTCGTTGATGGTGTTCGTATTTGATTGGTCGGTGTACGTCGATTATTAGAATCCGGTAGTGGTGGTACCAATTCTCTAGCTAATAATCTTGCTATTGGGTTGGTTGCACCTACACTATTCAACGTGGCTGCTAACGCTGCACTTCTTGCGTTGGCTGTTATTTGTGCATCAGTTAGTTGACCTGGTAATGTTCGATTTGATCTTCGGGGAGCGGTACTGGTAGAAGTTGCGAAGATTGGGGAGAGGATTCGTGAGAGTAGGAGATAGATTGAGAGTGGGATTCGATAGGTTTTCAGTGATCTCAGGCGGAGGTGTCGGGAGAGGGTTAGGGTCGGGAGAAGGAGGAGATCGGTTCGGTAGAGATATCCTGTGAGTAGTCCTATTGAGGACGCTAAGATTGAGGAGGGTGGATTGGAAAGGACCAGCTGGGAGGGGTAAGGTTAGGATTATACGTTGGTAGAGATGGGAGCTTCGAGACGTACTTGGAGGGCTAATATGTATACGTAAATTTTACTTGAGAAATCAATCGATAAGAGTCGGAATCGATAGACTGCAGGCACCGTTCGATAATGTTGCCAAATCCTTGGTTGTGTTGTCAGCTGAGACCCACGAGTCGGGGGAACAACTTACAGACTGAACATCAAACCATAAGGACCGGCTGGTATAGAATTCAATCCGAAAGAATGGAACAGAATGAGAAGAACTGAAGATATGAATGACGAGACGATTGTGGAGATCAGAACGAAGGACTGAGAGTATTTAGTTGACTCAGCGACGATGTCATGCCGTTACATCTAGACTTACAGCGAATTTCCTAGTTCCAAAAGATCTTTCAATCCCAACACTGATATTATATAATATCAATTCACCCATTAAAAGTTCTGTTGAATTCACGAAAACGAATGGATGAACAAGGAATCTCCAATACTACGATTTATCAGTCTTGTTCGACAGAAAGAATTCGAGTTGAAGGTGTAGTTAGTTACCTGATGATATTTGGTTATATGGGGTATCAGCTGGAGATGGAAATATGGTTTTATGTCTATTAACGATATAGCCAATGAAGAGATTCCTAGGATGATCATCATTCCCTTCGTTACGCTGGCATTCTGGAAACCTGTTCGATGTAGCTAGGTTACCCATGGAAGATTTAGGGTACAGATACTGTACATACCTGACATGTTCAGATTTCTTTTTGGTAGGCTAGGCAAGCAGTCTTGAATCTATTGAGACCCCCAGTCCTGATGTCCTTATTGAACTGGTTATGTATATGCTATGGTATAGGTATATGGTCAATTCACAACAACAGCATTCGTTGAAGCTAAGCTACAGTGCGGTGGACACGGAGTTTGGTGATACTCCGCTTACATTCAAAAGAGGAGCTCAATGGATGCGATGCTCTGACGAATACATTCAGAAGAATACTCGATAATACAGCACTATGCATCGCAACAGTAACACAGAAACTTTGCATATAACGCATCAATACTAACTGACTAACCTCTTCCAACAAATGGCATACCAGAAGCCCTACGAGTTGTCAGTTATGTACAACCAACCGATTGTCACGCAAACTCACAAAATGTTCATGTTCAAAACATCAGCCTTTGGATCCAATTCAGCCAAGAACACCAATACTTTCCCAACGTTATCAACAGCCATATAAGGTTCAGGTCTCATCTCGCCATCAGCTTGACGACTTTCTTTACCGTCGAATCCACCCATTGAAGTTAAAGCGTTACCGATATCGAGTTGGGTGGCTGTGATGTTGTATTTACGTCCGTCTAAGGAGGTTGATCTGGTTAAACCCAGGATGGCGTGTTTGGAGACTGTGTATGGTGCGGAGTCTGGGGGGGTTTGGTTAGTAGAGTGATATTTCGGTTGAACGTTTGAGCTCACTTGGTCGAGGGGCTGTGGCTGAGATACTATGTTCCATGGCATTAGGAGTAACTCATGAAATTAAATGAGATTGACTTACCTGCCGTTGTTCACAATTCTACCTCCTTTTGGAGATTGAGATTTCATAATCTTGATAGCTTCCGCGGTACACTGAACATAAGATATAAGTATGAGTTGAAAAAAAAATCACTCCGACCCACCAAAACAGCAGCCATGATATTGATATCCAACATCTTTCTGAAAACAGACATATCAGCTTCCTCCAATGGAATAGAGTTCAACAAATCAACACCGGCGTTGTTGAACAATAAATCCAATCTTCCGTATTTAGTTTGAACGAGTTGGAACATTGCCGCAACGTCTTTATCGTTACTGACGTCCCCGACGCAGATTTCTGTGGTAGAGGATGGATCACAGGCATCGGCGGTGGCTTTTAATTCGGATTCTCTTCTACCTGATAAGACTATCACTGCGGGTTGGAGGGCTGGTGATTTTGAAAGAGCGATCGCACAGGTTCTACCTATACCTGCTGATGCACCTGTGATAAGGAATACTTTTTTTGGTGGTTGGGACATTGTAGGGATAACAGTTGATGCAGAGTAAAGCAAAGTAAAGTAAA
Organism: Phaeotremella fagi; assembly: GCA_001599715.1. Taxonomy (NCBI): domain Eukaryota; kingdom Fungi; phylum Basidiomycota; class Tremellomycetes; order Tremellales; family Phaeotremellaceae; genus Phaeotremella; species Phaeotremella fagi. The sequence goes on along the minus strand of BCHU01000003.1, from coordinate 1,570,973 downwards.
GTAATGAAATGAAATGAGAGTAGAGTAGAGCTGAGCAGTCTTGGATCTCGGATTGCTTGGATGGATATTTTAACGGTACTCAGTGTGCTCCGGCTTCTAACCGGTTTACCGATCTCACGTGGTAGGAGAGTGATCGACTGGAATTAATGACGTGTAGTATGTTTTTGTGTTTTTATTTGTAACCCCCATTTAATTTTGTTCCAGATCAACAAGAAATCAACATCACCACAATCGACACAACACAACACAACACAACAACACAACCACACCCCATCACCAATTCATCTCATTCCTCATTCATCTTCATCTACTCTCAACAGACAAGGTAACTGAATATACCTGCACCCACTTATATCACTCAGTGAGTACATACAACACCTAGCCGATCATTCCCCATTCCCATCTTCCCAACTCTCTCCTCGAGGCTCGTGCGTTCTGTTGATATCACTTGTCCTCATTCTGACCATATCAGTTTATATCTCTTAACTACACCATAACTCGGTAGTATTCCCAATAGCTCATTTACCAGTCACACCAACACAACAACGCGTCTCGCTACTTTCAGAGCAAATAACCACTAACAGAGCTAAACATCAAACATCGACACTCACCCAACGACTCCAACAACCACTTGCTGATGGACGACCCCTTCTCAGCTCCGCCTCTAGGCGTGAGCGGTACACTCCCCCGTCAACGCTCACGTCCAAATCTAGCCAATCCCATCCCTGCACCTCCATCCCTCAAATCACCAAACCCCGATGCACCAATTCCCTCAACCCCATCAAACGCAGCCACCAATCTTCGTCTCCATCTTCAATCCCTACTCGAACAGAAATCAGTCCAACTACAAAAAGTCGGTACGATGGGTCAACAGATTCTGGAACAACAGGCTGAATTGGAAAATCGGATTCGGGGTTTGGAAGAGGAAGATGGTTTGGATGATGGGAAGGAAATAGGGGAAGGGACGAGATTGAGGTTGATGGAGTTGGATACCGCTATGAAAGGCTGGGATGCGCAGAACGAAGGTTTAGTCAGGGAATTCGGTGGTGACAAGGTGAGTATGACGTTGATATTTGACTTTTGGTGGTTATTGACGTACCCTCCAGTCCATCGATTCCGATTTCTCCCCTGCCATCGACGTAGCAACACCTGTAGCTGATGCATCGACCGGAGCACCAAACACGATATCTAGAAGACAACGAAACGCTCAACATCGCGCTCTGGACATGGAGTTTGCCACTGAGATCGGTCAAAATCTTTTGGTAGAAGTACGACGTCTCCAAGCTTTGTTGAGTGAAAGAGATCGCGCTCTTGAACGATTCGCTGAGGAAAAGGAAGGTTGGGAAGCGGAAAGAGAATCCTTGCATGCTGCAGTTAGGAATGCTGAGAGTGATGTTGGTGAGTGTTTGTGCTAGCTCTCAAGATATGATCTGACCATTTCACAGAGCGATACAAGGAGGAGAACTGGAACCTCGAAGTCAATCTTCAAGAACTCCGCACCAATCACAATGAAGCTCAAAGTCAACTCACAAAGATCAACGGTGACCATTCGCGTTTAACGCGCTCCCTCGCCTCTGCTCGTGAATTGGCAGAAACCTATAAATCAGATGCCGACAAACATGCACAGACTTTGGAAGAACTGAAGATCAAGCACGAAACCGATATGGCACAAGCTCGAAAGGCAACAGCTACCTTGGCTCGTGATAAGAGTGATTTAATGGGAGAATTGAACGCCGAACGTCAACGTAAACTCAACGCTTTGAAAGGTCGATTATCAAGAGGAGCCAGTCCAGCTGTTGCTTCACCTCTAGGTCGCGATGACAGTGACGAAGATGATGATGACGTTTTCGGACCAGGTAACGGACCTCAAAGTACCAAGAAACGAGGACCTGGTTTCGATGCCAATGAAGTCGCTCTTTCTCCTGGTGACATCTACAGCTCTGATTTCGAATCACCCGGTCCAACACCCAACAAGCCAAACGAACATTTGTATGTCCGATCTCCTCTTGGTGAAATGTACGGTGCAAACGAAGTTCGTGAACTACGTGAAAGTCTTGATAGAGCCAATCAAGAGATCAAAGCCCTCAAATCTCAAATGGTCTTCGCCAACGGTGGATCAGTGTCTTCCGAAAACGTTGATGAATTCGGTGTAAAGGCTTCTGAATGGAATGAAGACGATGATACTTTGGGAGCATCGAATCGTGGAGGTAAAAACTCGACTAGAGGTCGTAGAGGACGAGGTCGTGGTATTGCCGCTAGTCTTGGACGTAAACTCGGTTTCAACAGGGTACCATCAAGATTATCCGCTTCACCGGCTGATAGATCTTTCGACACCAACTCTTCGGATACACCAGATCTCCTTCGTCAACGCCGATTGTCATCTTTCGATTCACCTGCAAGCATTGCTTCACCATCTGTTTCAAGGACCGAGATCAAAGGTGAATCTCTTGGTGGAATGTTTGGTGGTTCTAGGTCAAGTTTGGATGCTGGAAACGATTCTTTCGATCTTGTCAAGGGATCAGCTTTGGCTGACGAGATGGAGAATGGGAAATTCTCTGATCCACCCGTTGTTTACGCTGAGATTGGTATCATGACTGACGATTGGGCACCTGAATCTACAAACAAGGACGTTCCACTTGTTACACCTACCGATATTCAAACTCTCAAACCTAAATTCAGTGCAGCTACGTTGACTTCATCTGAAACTGTCACTCCTCGAAAAGCTCTTGCCGAACTATCCCTCCCACCTGTTCCTACCTCCAACATCGAAACGACTCCAACTAAATCAACGGTCCCACTACCCAGTCATCTTTCACATCAAATACATGCTAGATCTCCATCGGAAGCATCAGTCATGGATACAGATGTTACAGACACCGATGCAGATTATGAAGATGCCAGGGAAACAGTTGGAACACTCACGCCATCAGCTTCAATGTCTGGTTTACCAACTGACACAGACGACTACGCAACTGGACAAGAATGGGCAACAGCTTCTCAAGGTGGTGATCAATCTTCAGCAGGTGAATCAGACGATGACGAACATGACCAAAGTCGAACGATGCGATTCAACTCTGTACACGCTGCTGGTTTAGGTTTGGCAGCTGGCGCAGTGGGTGCTATCGGTGGCTGGACAGAAGCTAAACGAGCTGCTAAATCTTCAATGACAAAGGAGAAGATCGTTTATGTCGATAAAATCGTTGAGGTCCCTAAAGAAGTCTTTGTCGATCGTATCGTTGAGAAGATCGTTGAAGTTCCCAAAGAAGTTATTGTGGAACGGGAGGTCGAAAAGATCGTTGAGAAGATCGTCGAAGTTCCTAAAGAGGTCATCGTTATCAAAGAGGTTGAGAAGATCGTCGAAAAGATCGTCGAAGTCCCTGTTGAAGTCATCGTCACCAAAGAGGTTGAGAAGATCGTCGAAAAGATCGTCGAGGTCCCTGTTGAAGTCATCGTTTATCGTGACGTTGAGAAGATCGTCGAAAGGGTCGTCGAAGTACCTAAAGAAATCTTTGTCGACAAAATCGTTGAGAAGGTCGTAGAGGTGGAGAAGATTGTCGAAGTACCCAAAGAAGTTATTGTGGAAGTAGAAAAGATCAAGGAGGTAGAAAAGATTGTGGAAGTTGAAAAAATCGTTACGGTCGAAAAAATCGTCGAGGTGGAGAAAATCGTCGAAATCGAAAAACCGGTTGATCGAATCGTTGAGGTTGAGAAAATTGTGGAGGTGGAGAAACGAGTTGAAGTACCTGTCGAAAAGGTTGTTGAACGAATTGTTGAAGTTCCAAAGGAAGTTATTGTGGAGAAGATCGTTGAGGTTGAAAAAATTGTTCATGTGGATGTACCTGTTGATAGGGAGGTTCATGTCCCCGTCGAAAAGATTGTGGAAAGGGTGGTTGAAGTACCTAAAGAGGTTATCAAGGAGAAGATCGTTGAGGTAGAAAAGATTGTTGAAGTTGAAAAGATCGTCGAAGTTGAGAAGAGGGTTGATGTACCCCGAGACGTTATTGTTGAAAAGATCGTAGAAGTTGAGAAGAGGGTCGAAGTACCTGTGGAGGTTATTGTTGAGAGGATAGTTGAAAAGATTGTGGAAGTTGAAAAGAGGGTTGAGGTACCGGTAGAAGTCGAAAAGATTGTAGAGAAGATTGTGGAGGTTGAGAAGATTGTTGAGAAGAGGGTTGAGGTACCTGTTGAAATCATGGTTGAAAAGATTGTTGAGAAGATTGTGGAAGTTGAGAAACGGGTTGAGATTCCTGTAGAAGTTGAAAAGATTGTGGAGAAGAGGGTGGAAGTACCGGTTGAAGTCATTGTTGAAAAAGTTGTTGAGAAGATTGTTGAGAAACAGGTAGAGGTTCCCGTGGAAGTCATTGTTGAAAAGATTGTCGAAAAGATTGTGGAGAAACGAATCGAAGTTCCTGTCGAGGTCATTGTCGAAAAAATCGTCGAGAAGATTGTCGAGAAACGTGTGGAAGTACCCGTTGAGGTAATTGTCGAAAAGATCGTCGAGAAAATTGTGGAAGTTCCTGCCAAAGACAACTCTGTCCCAGCCGATGTTGGTATCTTCAGAGTTGCCGCTGGTACCAATTACGATTTCCTCAAAGCACCACCGACATCTTCAAGAGATCTTAAACGAATATCAGCCGATACGTTTGGCGGTAATGGTGTTCCATCTGATGGAGAGGGTTTACCTCATTCAAGAGAAATCTCAACATCCCCTATTGAAGGTTTACCAAATGTATCGTCTGAACCTGATAAGACACGACCTCCAACGATGAATCTACCACCTCCACCGAACATGCCTCCACCAGCTAATCTACCTGTCAAGAAGATGTCGACTGGACCACCACCTCGACCTCAATCTCCACCTCCTGAAGACTTCGTTAATCGATCAACAACCCCTGTTATGGGTAGTACCGCCAATCGTAGATCTCGATTACCGCCAACTTCAGCTGCTTCGGCGATTAGAGCTACAAACGGTGCACCTACTTCACCCGTTCGTCAAGCTTCAAACAGTAGTTTCCGCTCGACTGTTTACACACCTACAACACCTGTTGAAGATCATGTTGCGAAGTCGAGAGCTAGTGTTAAAAAACGCGCACGACAGACGATTACCAATGGCTACGCATCAGCTGGATCGAGTATCATGTCAAGACTGGATAGGAACGCTTCGATCTCTTCAATAGAATCCGCTATCCATCAACCTTCGAAACAGGAGAATCACGGTGCTACGGATCCAGTTACCATTCATGCTATCACTCAAACGATGATCGGTGAACATCTCTTCAAATATACGAGAAGAGCAATTGGTAAAGGTCAATCTGAGAATAGACACAAGAGATTCTTCTGGCTTCATCCTTATACCAAGACTTTGTATTGGAGTTCGAAAGATCCTGGAAGTACTCATGCACAGGAATCCTCTGCTAAATCTGGTAAGTCCTACATTGAATTCGAGATTGCGTGCTGATGTTTGGTAGTCTTTATTTCGAGTGTTAGAGTTATTGATGACCCTAATTCATCACCTCCTGGGTTGTATGGTAAAAGTATCGTTATTGGTACTTCAGGACGAGAGATTCAGTTTACGGCACCCACGAAAGATCGACATGATCTTTGGATGAATGTAGGTTTTGCTTTTCGTGATCCATATTCCAAGCTTATGATTCTATAGGCACTTCAATTCTTACTGCAACAATCGCACTCAACGATGTCAAGTACGTTCGCACCAAGTACTGATAACATCAACCAAACACCCTCTCGAAGCCGTCTAGCCCCAATAGCTGATGAACAAGGGGTTTTAAGATCGCCCCGATCATTCAAATCAATCTCTTCAGCACGTACAACGAACGATTTGGATACGACACCGAAAGCTTCGACATTTTATCCACCGAGAGCGACTTCTGCTTTAGGTCGGGCTAATTCAACGATCGGTAAGAGATCTGGTACTGCTGCTCATGAATATCTGAGACGTCATGAAATGCCTCAGATCATGCATGGCGGTCATAGATATAAGGGACGTTGGGTTGGTACGGCTGGAACGGAAGGTGGTGATGATTACGATTTGGTTAGTGTTCATGATGGGAACGATCAAGAGGATTTCGAAGGTTTGGATAACGTCAGGGGTAAGTCTACAATCTACTGAAAGATGGTAGTACTAACCAGGAACAGCTTGTTGCGACGGTAAACACTTGGTTGGAGATCATCACCATCACCATCATACCAATAAAATAGTTGACGCAGCAACTCTAAGACCATCTTCTCGTGCTGGTGCAAACACCCCAGCTCTTTCCGTCAGATCAAAACGTGAATCTGAAAATCAAAAAGCTGGTGGTTCGATATTCAAAAAAGTTCCTTTGGGCGATACCAACACGTTAAGTAGTCGACGTAGTAAATCGATCTTGAGTAGATCAAGACCTGGTTCACCGATTCATTAGGTGATATGGGATTGTAGATTCCTGGTTTGGGTTGGTTTTATCTTTCTTTTTAATTTTATTGGATGGTTTTTTGGTTAATGGAGGGGAATTGTTTTTTGGTATATATAGTAGAGATATTTGGATGCTGGGCATCGTTTCTAGTTATTTTACGATGTGATACGACTTTTCTCGTTCTATTCTCTGGCGTATGCCTAGCACATGTATGAGACTATTTTGGGTGTTAATACACGTTGATGTGTTCACTCACGATATGATTTTATTCTCGGATTCGTCAAACCCATTTCTGAAAGACAGTGACATCAGCTACAGCTGGAACTCAAGCATATCTGAAATATTCCCATCCAACCCAGTTGGCAATAACGAACCAAACCGTCACAGGTACCAACAACGGTATGAGATATTTATAATGCGTATCAAAGCAGATCGATTGATTTTCGAACATCTATAATCGATTCTTTGTTAGTACCAACTCAGAAGAGAGGATATGGGAAGTGATACATACGGATAAAGAACATGTTAAATATGAAATACCAAGTCCTGTCGATAAGATCGATATTGAAATTGCTAGGAAGGAGAGTAGATATAATTGATGAGCCTGGGTTCTCGGATTTTGGTCGATAGCAGATTTTGTTGGGTCTTTCATCTTAGAGAGACGAGATGGTTGTTGGCTATATCCTACGCATGTATGAGTTGAGCTTACGGATGCTGTACAGAGAAGAAGAAGAAGAAGAAGAAGGTGAAAGTGAAAGCGATAGTTGAAGCGATAACCAGCGCGGCCGTGAAGCTGAGTTTTAAGTATAAGTAAAGTGCATAGCATGAAACGACAACAACAACAAATATCCATCCATACTTACATCCATTCACTTCTGTATCTTATCTAGACAAATTCATACCTTTGTGCAATCATATCAAATATTATCTAATCTATTGAGGTTCATCCAGTGAAAAGACGTCCGACAACCCAACAACCCAAGAGCTTACCACAAAAGTGTCAACAACGATGATTTGACTGTTTGGATAAAGGAGGTCTATCAGGGGTTCAAAATCTCTTTTAATCCATTGACTGTAATCGTGTATGAATTGTGCTTGGGATCACGACGAAACATTTTATTTACTGGACGATCCCATCACCGACTTGATCCTTCATCGTCAAGATGACAACAAGTATCTCACGACCCAACATCCAAACTAATCTTTCCAACACATCTGGACAAAGTTCTTCCTCGAGTTCAGGTCATCATGGGAACTTGTTAGGTCGTTTACAAGCTTTATTTCCTGTACATGGAGCTGGGAATGATGGGAATGATAACGATAATGATCTTGGTGGATCTAATGACTCCGGTGCTGGTACTGGGACGACTGGAATTTATAGATCTAAAACTGAACCTACTCATTTACGTCAGACTGAAGAGGTCGAAGTACCTGATAGAGATGCTATCAAGGTGTTGATCGTTACCTGGAATATGGGTGATGCTCTGGTATGTCATTATTTTTAATTTCATGCTGTACATAGATTTAGTCTGATTGGTTTCATTAGCCCAAAGGTGATTTAACAGTCCTTCTTGGTCAAGTCCCTCCATACGACAATCAAACTCCTACTGCCAGCAATGGTTTCCCCATTTTACCGGTAGAACATAAACATCCTTATCATATCGTCGTCGTTGCTGGACAAGAATGTCCTACTCCAAGCGGTGTACCTAGAGGACTAGGTGGTGGATTGTTGAAAGGTGTAGTGAAGAATAAAGAGGAGAAGGAGAAGGAGAAAGAAAAAGAAAAAGAAAAGGAGAAAGACAAGGAGAAAGACAAAGACAAGGACACTGGGAAAGAGAAAGAGAAAGACAAAGACAAAGACACTGGGAAAGATAAAAAGAGTCATGAAGCTGGATTACTGGATTCCATGATCAAAGAGAACACCCATCATTATCACCCACTTACTTTAACAAGAAGTAAAGAATCTGTGACTTCAGATTCTAGTTCGGAGGATGACATTCCCAAATCACCATTACCTTCAGCTGGAATCCCTCATTCCCCACATCAACGACATGGCAATAAAACCAAAGGCTGGAGTACGTTGCTTGATGGTAAGTTTTGAACGCAATATCCGACCTTGCAATCTGATTGACAGTGACTGACTGGAACAGAATGGTTGTGTGGATTACCTAATAGAGATATTGGATTGAATTCTCCTGCACCAGTACCCGATACCCCATTCGATTCACCTCATCTAATGCCGTCGCCTTTCTTGAATCTATCTCCACCACCTCCCGGAATGATTCGATCGACTTCAGCACCCCCCGTTACTCCAACTATAGCCACACCGACGATACCCCCACCTTCAACACCTACGAGTCATCCAGTCCCAATTCCAAATCAACTTCCTAATCCCCCACCATCGATTTCAAGATCACCATTAGCTAGATCTCAATCCTCAGACGAACTCCCTTCATCTCCAGAAAGAGATCATACATTCTTATCGACACTTTCTTCGGATATACCTATGAAATCTAATAGCTTGAGTACACCCACGCACAGTAAGCATGAGAGAATGGAGAGTACTGTGGAGGAAACGAGATTAGGAAGTGGTCCTTATGTCCATGTGATAAAGGAAAGATTGTTGGGGATGTATTTGACGGTGTATGTTTATAAAGGATGCGAGAGGTTTGTTCAAGGTTAGTGGATGTTGGTATTATGATAGACTTGACTGACGTGATACAGGTGCTGATAAGGATCTAGTGACAGCTGGCTTAGCTGGTGGAAGACTAGGCAACAAAGGTGGAATGTTAGTCACTTCCATGATATTCGATTCGAATAGAAAACTAATGACTGTAACAGAGGGATCAGCTTGAAACTAGCAGGCCACTCTTTCCTATTTGTTAATTCACATTTGGCAGCACATACCGGTAGAAATTCAGCTCGACTAGCCAACATCTTGAAAATCAAGAACGAACTAAAAGTAGATTGTTTCTTACCCAAAGATGATCCTAGATCTCAACATCTTGGTGAGTAGATCTGATGAAAATTTCGCTGACTTCTCCAGATCTAACAGAGAGATTTGATACTGTCTTTTGGTGTGGTGATTGTAAGTTGCTCCTGTGAATTGATCTTGACCTAATTCCTTGTAGTAAACTTTAGATTGGATATCACAAGACTGCACGCCGATTGGTTGATAGAAAAGAAAAGTACGTTAGGTCCGGATCACTCGAGTCGTAATTGACTCTTTTTAGATTACTCGGAAGCTCTCAAATTTGATCAACTTCGGACTGCTATGGCGGATTCTGCTACGAACCCTTTCCCAGGTTTTGAGGAGGGTGTCATTGATTTCCCACCCACATTTAAATATGATGTATGTCTCTGTAATTATTGACATTGCGTGATACTAACGTCCTAACCAGGTTTGGAAATCCGTGAAAGCGACTAATCGAGATGTTCGACGTAGTTTACGCCGTCGACGGACGATTGACGGAAAACCCAAAGGTTGGCAGCCTGAGGGTCCACGCTCTGTACCCAACAACATCATCTTGCCGCATGTACCAGAGGCTCATTCTCCTGAAGACATGCACGGTCTCGCAACTTCTATTGGAGATTTGAGTCCACTGGACGAAATTGTTGACGATCCACAGACCGACGTTACGACTTTGGACGAACGTCGTCGATCACTTGACTCAGGATATCGATCTTTCAACGCTTCAGCCACGGATTTAGATGACGATCTAGCGGAAGCTGAATACCGTGCTGCTCAAGCTGCTATTCATTCCAAACAACATCGCGGATCAATCGAAAACGTTATCAAAGAAAAGGGGAAACATTTATTGAGCATGTTGAAAATGGATTCAATGCTTACTCCATCACCAGGGAAGGGGAAGGGGAGGTTCAGACGCAAGAAGGAAGAACCTAAATCTTCAGTTGATGACGATAGAGCATCGAGAAGAACTTCAATGTCTTCCTTTAGATCTATTCGGTCTGAAACTCCCGAAATTAAACCTATGTCAATAACTTCTTCGGCTGGTTGGAATTCTTATGCGCCCTCCCAACATCTTTCTTCGTCTTATACATCAAACGGAACTCTTGAAGTTAATCGTCGACCGTCTGTAGCCTCTAGAGGCGGCTCACCTCCTCGTGCGCCGCATTTGGTCAGACGTCTTTCTGCTTTGAAAAGAACGGTTTCGGGACGGGTCCTTAAACCAGATCATGAATATTCGGAACATGATCTCTCGGAGGATGTGGAGGATGGTATAGATAATCGTGCGGGGGTTTATGATACTTCCAAAAAACAGAGAGTTCCTAGTTGGGTAGGTTATTCGATTTTTATGATAATGAAATTGGACTGATTTCTTCGTTTCAGTGTGATAGAGTATTGTGGAAGGCTCATGTTATTCCTGATGTCGTACCGGAAGACGATGTTAGTGTGAATCATGAACCACGAGAAAGACCTTTTCATCGATTATCACATGTATTCTCGAATCTTCACATCACGAGATCTAACAATACCAGAAGATCTTCAACGATAGAACCACCATCTAACGACAGAATGAGGAGTTTACCGACGATACCCCAATCCCAATCTACCTCGATGTCATTGGTAGCGTCTCCAGACAATTCGCCCACACTTCAACACTCTACCATCATGGCTTCACCACTCAAAAGAACAGGTTCTTCGACAAGACATGTTTTGATTAATAACGGTTCTGCATCACCTGGTAAACCCGCCAGACCACTCATAACATTCGATGTGGCGGATGATGAAAGGATTGGATCTGGATCTGGAATGGGAATGGGGACCCAAAGACCAAGATCGAATTCAGAAAGTGTGAATGGAGGTGGTAGACCGATGATCAAACCCTCACCGTCGTATCCGCCCAGAAGAGGATCGATTGTAGAAACTTCAGCATCGAATTCAGTCTCACCAACAATCTCACCAAGTAAATCGTGGCGTAAATCGTCGTTGGATACGGAATCATCTTTGACTCGTACACGGTCGATCAGTAATAATCCTAAACATGATCAGTCAAGGGAGATCAACAACAATAAAGATAGTAGTCGGGATCATCAGATTTCATCGTTAACGAAATTCTTGAAAGAGCTACCGAATCTTTTACATCGATCTTCAATTTTCAATCCTAACGATGAGAATGTTGTTTCGAACGAGAGCAGTTCCCCGAAGAGACATATGAAAGGTCAAGTTGTGTGTTTACATTATGGAACGATTGATGATGCAGGGTAAGTGTTTTTGTTCGTTTCGAGATAATGATTGTGCTGACTTTCTCTTGTTTTAGGATGAGAAAATTAGAGGGAAGAAGTGATCATCGACCGGCCATTTTCGCTGGGGCTGTTTATGTTTGATTGGGGAGGTTTGGGAAGGGATGTTTATACCAGGTTAGGAATTATTCCAATATATAGACCACGATATCCTTGATATAATATTGTTCACAATTTTGTTCGCTTGCATCGTCTTCATTCGTCGACGATAAAACTACATGATAGTGAGAATTGATGTGTTCATTTTGTCCTGATAAGATATATATACAATCGAAATTACTATGATTAAAAGTGGGTTAACGTGGATATTTGATATTCTATGAGGGTATGAACAAAAATACAAGGGATCAAGAAGAAACGACTAGGGAACATGAACAGAGTGATGAGAAACTGTTTTCTAGCAAGATTCAAGATGAAATTTACTTTCGAGAAAGGGGGGGATCGTCTGGATCCTTTTTGGAAATAACGATCATGAACTGACATTCAAGCTACAAAATTGTCAGTGATCGATCACTCTCAATCATACTCTACTCACATCAATCTCGGAACCCTTTGGGTTCATCACCAACAGCACCATAAGCTTCACTAACATCCGCCAACACGCCATCACTCAAAACAGTCAACCCTTTCCCTCTCCTCTTAACACTGTCCCCATCCAAAGAACTCCCTGAAACCCCATCTAAGATAGAAGCTATCATCCGTCCCTTCTTTAAAGACAAAGTCTCACGTCCATCACCAACTAGATTTGTGGTTTCATTTTCTGGATGCAACGAACGCGATTTGGATCGAGTGCGATCAGCTGGTGAGTCTGGTTTAACATTTTCTTGATCAAGTGAGGTTTTACCTTTTTTGATTGGTGTTCGATTGTTGGTAGTTGATATCGAGGTGTTTTGGAAGATCTCAAGTTGTCTTTTGGAAGGTGCCGATTTCGTTGGTGCTTTGTTTTGAGTTGACGAAATGTGTTTGACGGTATTGGGTTTTAACGGGATGGTATTGGATTTTGATTTGGACAATATAGACTCTTCGTCAGATGACGATTGGATACCTTTCAAAGATTGATTCTGGATTTTACCGTCAGCCAAACTCCTGGGGAAACCTTTGACAGCTGTTGGTTGAAGGGTAGTTAAAACTTTTCTTGGGTGAGATAGGGATTTTTTAGTTGGTGATGATGCTTTTGATGAGGTTGATTGATTGTTTACGGGTGAGTCTGTGAAGATGGCGAACGTCGCTCCTTTAGCTTTGGTTACTGGCATCGTGTTGAAGGAGGAGTTGGTTGGACAAGAACAAGATATGACAGTCTTTCAAGATAAATATGTATGATTGTATTATAGTATATGTATGGCTTAAATCCCAGTTACATTTCCAACTCCAGTGCGAGCCAGCGACACAGTGAGAGAGCGTGACACCCATAACGTAATTGATGGTAATGGACGTCAACAAAAGTCAGTCGCGTTACTGGTCACGTGACGATCTTGGTGCATCATCAATCAAGCGCTAGCTCTCTAGTACATACTCTAACGTCAACTGGCACATACACATCAACTCATGGTATCATTCTATTCGAGGAAACTCTTCTGCAACCCTGGGTCAAGTAACCAAACTAAATCCCCTGAGACTCCAATTCCTTCTCAGTCCATTCCCAGAGCTTCTGACTCATCAACGGATCCCTCTTAGAAACCATATCCGGACCAGGTACACCAACCGGATCAAAGTATTTCCCAGAATCCGTTTTGGGAGCAGTAGTAGCTGCCCAAAGACCATTATGAGATCCATCGGCCACTGATAAAGGTTTACCTTGTGTCAACCGAAGCAACACCTTCATATATGTAGGTAAACCGTTGAGACCTTCCGTCGCAACTACACCAGGGTTAATGGTGATCGTAGTGATATTTGGATAGCGTTTCGCTAATTCGATCGTATGAAGATGAATCGCTAGTTTGGAATGACCGTATCGAATCGTTTCACCTAGGATCCAGAAATTCATTGGGTCGCGTAGTTTATCGAACTTTATCCCGTCGGAGGGTGCTGCCCCGGAAGCAGCTGATGAGACGTTAACGATTCTAACATCTGCATTTGGAAGCTGGGAGGTCTTGTTCATGAGTGGTAGGAGCATCTTGACCAGGGCTGCGTGACCCATATGATTAGTCGCGAAGATCAATTCGTATCCTTGTTTACTTAACGCTGGTGGCAGGAGAGACAACATTGCGTTGTTGATTAGAATATCCAACCGATCGATCATCCGAAGTACCTCTTGACAACCTTTCTTCATAGATTCCAAATCACTTTGATCCATCTCAACGAAACTGATCTTTACGTCCTTTGCCTTGTCATGGATTTCATCGATAACCTTTTTGGCAGCTGCAACGTTTCGTCCGGTAAAAATAATATGGGATGGATGATGTTCGGCAAATGTAAGAATGTATTGTTTTCCTATTCCCCTCGTACCTGATGAAACATGGAATTCAGTTAGTTTCGCTTCAATTGTGTACTGTAGAGTATTCACATACCTCCCGTTATGAGTATCACCTTTCCAGATAAATCGGGAATGTCAACATCAGGATTGAATTTTACACCCATAACTATCACGCTATAACTTGAAAAGCAGTACCAAAAAAGCTGTGAGACCGGTCTAGAGATCTCTTCTTTGTCTGCTCAGTTCTTATACAAAACACGACCACCCCCTCAAGAGAAGAACGCCGAATTATGCATATAGATGAATATAATTTTAGCCACGGGTATCAACCTGCCACTTGGCCAAGTTTTTACGGGCATCGACCACCCCTTCGGCCATGCCTTCCTTCATATCACTGCTGACCAATGTCTAGCACTTCATCTCTCCTGGGTCGGAATGAAATATAGAGCCGCCCAGCTGTGATAGAGCTTTTCTTTGATAAGAATGGATGAGGATTGAACAGAGTTCTAGATGGGAAATGGTGACGTTACGTCAGAACGGGGAAATGAGACCTCGGTGATGATACAGCACGTTCTTGCCCTGGGGTCATCGCCGATGTGGGGCAGCGATGAACGATTCATGATTGGGAGGTAAGCTGTGTTTCTTTATTCACCTTCGTATCAGGTTGAAGTAATGTCATCGTGGAGGTTGGAGGTCCAACCCCGGGTTCTCCATGTGTTACCTGTTCGCCACGCGAGATTCTAGTGAGCTTGATGTCTCCCCACGGTACAGGGATTTTTGACGCAGCCTGTCACAGGTGACAAACACAAGTAGAGGATTAAGTATTAAGTCTGTTGGACAAGGAGACAGCTAGTCTCCATTCTCCTGATTTTAAGACGATCCGAGTAGATTTTGGTGCGAGATGATCTTCAAATTTGTCATTGTTAAGAGGTCCTCCCCAACGGACTGTCTGCCGTTGAAAAGCAGAAAGGAGAGCTTACCATTGTTCCTTAAATTGCTTGATTGATAGTTAAATTCCCACACTGACTTTAGCAGATCAATCCTCCCAACTTTACCGCGTGCAGTAACATGAAACTTTTTTGATGGCTTGCGCATCACTTGACAACCCTCTCATCAGCAAAGTTATTTATAACGCAGGTTCAGCTTGAGCTGTCTATGTGATTGAAACTATTTCATAGGACAGAAAGGTTGCCTTTTCGAGCTTGAGGGATTTCCGATGACACTGTACAATAGACGAATGAAAATCTTTCTTGTTCGAGCAAAATATTCTCATTCACCAAGCTCCGGTTATTAGTTGCGTCCGGTTTTCACGGAGGCAATCAATAAGCGAATCAAAGTTCGGTTAGCGTCATTTTAAATTTTAAGGTGGCGTCTCTGAATTCTCTGGTTTCTCTGACCTGTCGCTTCTGTTGACAATTTCACTGTGCAAGTTACGGCTATTGCGGTTGTGCCTCTACCTAGAAAGCACATGTTTGAATACAATCGATCGATAAAATTAAGCAACTCATGCCCATCTACGTATGTACTCAATTCAACATGGTCGCATGTGACTATCCCGCTACTCATCCATCCCACGGGGGACCTCCCTTCAACTGTGCAGAACCAGATGGGCCCAAAGGGAGCGTTTAGCGCTAGAAGGGGTAAGAAAGGCCAAACATCAAATTCAAGGTGTAAGAAGGCCAAACGCGAAGAACAAAGAAGAATTGAAACCTAGACACGGTCGGGTCATACGACCACCTTTTTCCTTCGCATCGCCAAGTATAAAAA